>CM017477.2:2083040-2647966 GCA_007827005.2 Populus simonii
CAAATCTTGTTTTGTTGCATGTGTGGGATTATATATGTTGCTACAAATGTGCCACTCTTCATTTTGTAGTTGTATTTCCAACAAGCACTCTAGGCTTTACAGCAATTGGGTTATATATATAAATTGATTGACGTAAAATTATTACTGGATGCATGTAGTTTGACAAGCATTTTAAGAGTGTGATGAGATTGGAAAAAATCTCAAGATTGCAACAAGATGAGATGATGTGGTATATATGATGTTTATTACTTTATGTTCTTTGTTGTTAATTTTTGGTCGTTGCATTTTGCTATCAGGCATTTAATTCATTTTATTTGATGAATAGGTAATGCATAGTTCAGGTAGAAATTAGAAGCTGCTGCATCAAATGATGATCATAGTTGTCTATCAACTTAAGGACTTTCTATTTGAATCATGTAATTTTCTTAATTGGGTGTGCAATTGGGAATGCTTTTGCTAAAGTTTTTTTAAAAAAAAACTGAAAAGGAGAAACATATCAGCCATCATAGGTTTGCTTTTGGGATTTTTCTTTATTTTGAAGTCAGTCATCATTCAGAGTAGTTTGTTACCTTTTTTGCACTGCTCTGTGTTGCTTCTTTAGCACTGGATTGAGTTTGGTCAATAGTAATTTGGTATAAACAGGTGTAAACAAGGTTGAACTGATATGCAAATAAAGCTACGAAGCTTCCCTTGTTTTTCTTCCAATATTTACAATGCAACTGACATAATTTTGAGTGGAATGATAAGTGAATAA
The DNA here is from genome assembly GCA_007827005.2 of Populus simonii. Classification (NCBI taxonomy): domain Eukaryota; kingdom Viridiplantae; phylum Streptophyta; class Magnoliopsida; order Malpighiales; family Salicaceae; genus Populus; species Populus simonii. The sequence continues at coordinate 2,083,795 of CM017477.2, forward strand.
AAGCATTCAAACCACCTGTAACTGTAGTAATATTGTTATGAATAACTGTTCATTGTGAACCAAAAAAAATCGTAAAATTATGGTAAACTATCATTTTATAAAATGAGGAAAACAAAACTCGTGAAGACAGCCATGGACATATCTAGAAACCCATATCAATAAAACTTACGATGGTTCTTTTTTAAAGAGTTTTTGGATGATAAAGAATTTTAGTATGAGTTTATTGGTTTATAGAAGCTTATGTTTATTGGTTTATCTGCAGTCTTAATTGTGCTACGTGCAATTTAAGGTGCTGTTCATCCTACAAATTACAGCCTGGGGCAATAAATGGCTCGGAGGGCATCACAGTGGTGATATGCGGAAAGATGTTTTTGAGAGAACAAGAGCTTTTCATTATTATCAAGTGACTGGTTCAGTATAGGTATGTGTTCTCCCGTTATGCAGTAGCCAGTATTATTTCTGTAAATAAACCCCTTGCTCACCCATTTTTTCCCCTTCCTGACCACCATTTCGCTCTTCCTCCTAAACTTTTGATTATGTTGTATGATTGTAAGAGCCAAGAGATGGCGGAGAAAGTTGGCCAGGAACATTTCTCAAGTGCCATCTGATCCTGTAATACATCTTTTTTTTTCAAAGCCACTTTGGTGTAGTATTTTTACAGTTTGGTAAAAAACAGTTCTCTTTTCTTTTTCAAAGCTACTGAGGAATTTTCATTTGATATGAGCAAAAAATTTAAAAAATCAAGAAAATTAAAAAAAAATAATCGAAAAAACTGAACTGAGAAAAAAAATTAAATTAACCTGATTAGAAAAGTTAAAATAATTTCAGGTTCAGTTTGATTTTAAATGTCTGAAACTGATTGAACTAGAATAAACTGAATCGATTGCACTATAATTTTGAAAAGATAAGAAAGACTAAATAATCACTAACCTAAACCAACTCCCGCAGCCCCCTCACCCTTTTATAATCATTAATCTAAATCAATGCTCGTAGCACCCCTCGTTTTCTCTCTTTCTCTGCCTCTTATCTTGAACCCTTTCTCTGCCTCTTATGTTGAACCCCTCGTTTTCTCTCTTTCTCTTTCTCTGCCTCTTATCTTATCTTGAACCCCTCGTTTTATCTTGAACCCCTCGTTTTCTCTCTTTCTCTTTCTCTGCCTCTTATCTTATCTTGAACCCCTCGTTTTCTCTCTTTCTCTGCCTCTTATCTTGAACCCTTATCTCTTCAAGTTCATCCCTACATCTTATCTTCTGCGTCACATTCTCTTCTCTTCATGTTAATAAATTCATCAACTTTACTATTTACTTCAACCAAGAGCAATTGCTTCTTTAGAATGACGATGCCTTTGCTTAATTGCTTCTTCGAAATGACTAAGGTCTGACAGAAGTATAAATTTAAGCTTTCATTTGGATCCAACTCATTCATTATGAGTGATTTGTTTTCCTTCCGATCTCATTGAGATCTCTAGTTTTTATTTTCCTTGATATTTTGTGGGTTTTTGTTTTTTTTATTATGTTGTAATTTGCAACTTTGATTTTGCTTGTATTTTAAATAGAATTCAATCATGTAAGCTAAAACAAGATCTTTAACAACAAAAACGAGATTTGCTTATTGTTTTTGTGGGTTTTTAAACAACAGAAACTGAACCAAACCGAAACCAATCGGTTTGAGCTGGTTTCAATTTTAAATTTTAAAAAATAATAATTTTGGTTTGATTAATTTTTTTCATGGGAAAATTAAACCGAACTGAAAATCATCATTCTAAATATAGTTGTTCATGGAGCGGGGGAATCGGAACTATCTGACTACAATTGGACATCACCTAGATTATGTGCTTAAAGGGAGCCTCTCAAGATGAGTGAAAAAATGCGAGAAGGAAAGGAAATGTTCCTGATACATTTTATTCACGATAAGCCTTACAGAGGTAGTTGCTGATCAAGTGACAGACAACTCTTAAAGATACCGGTAACCAAAGTAGAAACCAGTAAACACTAATGGCAGGACGAACTCAAGAAAAGCTTGATACTTGGGCATTTTATCATCCTTGATCACAAAGGCACTCATTTCTTTGTGATTGGATTCCACGAAAGAAGCATTCTTATCTGCCTCATTGAAAGCGTGACCCTGAAGAACACCAACCTGGTACTTCAGGAGCAAGTTTTGGGCTTCCTTGCTGTGTCCAATGTTACTGAATTCCCTCGTCGCATCCTTTCCTGCAACCTCTACGAGCACCTCTCCTCCTGCTGGATGCTCGTCCAAGAACTTTGTCACGTCGAGTACCTGTTGAAACGAAACAACTTCATTTCCCGCAAAACATAAACGGAAAAATATAGGAGTATATGTTTCCGAAGAGAGGATTACTCTGCCGTTGATGACAAACCAGCAATCTTTTTTGGATCTGTGTTGGGCCACCTGTGAGAGAGTGAAAGTTTTCTGCCCAGCCATTTTGCACATGGGAATCCAAGGGAGTCGTGCAAGTAATTTATAAAAATGGACGGGGTTAGGTTTTGATCTTGGTTGGTCACGTGCGCGCTAACACCATGAGTCTGGTCATTCACGTGTGATCTAACATTGTAGTAGTGGTAGCTGATGCCATGATGGCCTCTTATTTTTCTGGGATTGTTCGGTACACCTGAAGCCCAAAAGTCCCCAAACCGAAGTGATTTAAGCAAGATTGTCGGGGTAAGTTTTTCCAAAGGATGTGAGGTGCCCAGGTGGAGACCTGGTTGTCTTATGTTTTGGCCTGAAACACGAGCAATCCATGAGAATTCTTGTCATGAAGAAATGAACTGTCTCCTTAATTACCAATCCAGCAAATTATGTGATAATGTTTCCGAAAAAATAGAGGGGAAACAGTGTGCAGATTATCTCGCTTAACTTGGTTCTAGGCAAATTGTGTCCGTTTGTCTACGTGTTTGTTTGCCTTTCAAGCTTGAAAACATCATTTTTTATGGTTTTCAGCTCCAAACAGTGTAGAAAACGGCCCGGAAGCTTAGATCTGACACCAGGAAATTTCTTTAGAAGGGCGTAATGGTGCATGAACAGGCTATGTTACATTCTTTTATTAGTAGTTCAAAACAGACTGACTGTTCTCAACAAATGATACAACGTTGTTTCTCCCCATCGTCCCCATGGTACAATCTACATGGTTCTTATTTTTGTACAAAAATCACATTACCAACAAAAGCCAGCATGCCCAAGTTTCTCAAGGCACAACCTTGCTAGCCTTCATCTTCTCTATCCAAGAAATGAACGACTTCTTGGAATTCCTAAACCCCAGGAACCCATGCTCTTTGCTCTTATTCATGCTAGGTATAGAAGCTTCCCCGCCAAATATCAAATCGACAAACCACCACGCCCCCACTTCCTCCAGTTTGGTGGGCAGAAGCTGATTCTCCCTTACTATCTCCTCCCAAACTGCTCCTTTTTCTTTCATCGTCTCTGCCAAGCTTATCCTCTCCTCGGTCTCCACAAACCCATACTCCTCTAGTCCAAACTGTTCTCCCAAAACCTTCCACAAATGCTTCCATTTAAACACATCTCCATTGTGGATATTAAATGCTTCGTTTTTGGCACTAGGATCCACACACGCCCAAATTTCATGCTCCGCGATGAGATCAGCATCTGAGGCGATTGCGTAACAATTCCAAACCTCTTTCACCCCAGGAAACCGCATTAGAGTTCCCTCATGCTTGCATATAGCAGCGTAAACACAAAGAGTGCGAACAATACTCATCAAACTATGAGGCGAGAACCCGAAGATGTTGTCAGGTCGGTGAACAGACCAAGTCAATCCTTCTTTCTTTGCCACTTCCTGGAACAGAATATCCTCCAGAGTGTAGTAAAAGTTGGGGAATTCCAATCTAGGCAGATCCTCAGTGAAGGGCGGATCATGGGCTTCAATCTTGCCGAAGAACTGGAAGGGCCCAATGTAGTGTTTGGTGCCGGTTTGGAGGCAGATGTGGCGGAGATTGTGAGCATTAAGGATAACAGCCTCGAGAACATTGCGGAACATTAGGCCGTTTATCTTGCAGTTCTCAGACTCCGTCTCTCGATTGGCCCAGGTAACATAAAAGATGTGAGTAACATCCGTCAGCAGTGAGAGCTTTGACTCTGTTTGATTCCTGTCAGAAATGTCACACTGGATGTACTCCACTGGGTTGTCTTCATTCCAGTTAGGCCGCTTACCTCGAGCAACACCATAGACTTTCCATGGACCGCCAGGGGTGTCCGCAAGTGGGAGAATCTCAGCCAAACTGTTGCCAACTATTCCTGTTACACCCACCACCAGCGCCACACTCTTGTAGTCCCGTGATGCCCCGTCATCGTCATCAATTTTTTTCTGCAAAAATTAACACCCCAACACCATTCAGATGCTACATACGTTAACAGAATCATACATATTTTCTAGTAAAATAAATTTAACAGGGGCAAAAGATATCGGAGTTGTGTTTTAATTACCCGGTTATTGCCAAGGGCACCAGCCCACCAGCAGCTCATTTTGTTATCGGATAATCGATAAAGAGACGGAAAATTCTAGTTAGTGAAATATCAAGGAGGCTAGCTGTTGTGATTTATAAGAGAGTTCTGAAGAAAAAAGAGCGGGCAGATGACGTGAGCACTGATGTGTATCTAGTTGCTTTTATGAATTGTGGAATAGTCTGGACATGAGAATAGTTTGGCTCCTGAAATGAATACAGTGTCTTGCGTGATTGTGTAGCTGACGGCTGTGAGGCGATGGCAAAGAGGCACCGTTGTGAAATTAATCGGTTTCAGTAATGAAACACAAATTCACTTATAATTATCTCTCTGTAAGCAGGAAAAAAAAGAAATAGTTCTCAGGAGAAAGGTTTGAAACCCATAGTTGTATGACCTTGTTCGGGTTTGACCCGTAAAATGAACCGAGTCAATAATTATCTAGATTAGTTATTTGATTTAGTGGAGTTTGGTTAAGACAATTTCATCGGAAATCAATTTACTAGATTTTTCTAATTTAATTAAATCAATATTAAAATTTATTTAAATAAAAACTTGAGTTAGGTTCACATCACCATTTGACTATGTACCATTTGATGGGGGATCGAAACTTGGAAGCGTTAAAGCGATGGAATTTTTCTTTTGTCCACCACTCTACATGTATTTGTGTTCGTCATTTTATATTTTTTTGGGTTGGATATCAATACATGCACAGCTAAATGTTAACAGGTCAAGGGGGATTTTGATCTAGCCCCATCTCGAGATTTAGGTTTCGATCTTCAAGCAAAATAAAACAAGAAAACACCCATTAAAAATTAGCAATAATATCTTCTAAATTCATTTTCCCTTTTTTTAACATTTTTTTTAATTTAAGATAAGTCCTTTCACCTATTATTCACTGTTATTAAACTTGACTTGGTCAAATCTATTCCTAGTTTATGTTGCATTTTAAAAAAAATCAACTAGGAGTTTACATGGTTTAATTTGTGAATCCAGTTAAAATCCAATTTAATATTTTTAAAAATCTATTCAAAACGACACCATTTAATCCGTCATGGTTACCAAAAGAAATCTTTCTCCAAATTCCCGATTTAAAATGGGCCAGTTACCCCAGTTACTAATTGTAGGGTATCTTAAACTGGGCGCCCATACAACTTCAGAAATTGAATTTCATAACAGTAGTGTGGCGCGAGCTGAATTGAACTTCACGGAAACACTACAGCCCAAGCAATAATATCTTTTACTTCTTGGGCCTTTGATCCCTTCGGCGAAGAGCTCGAGAACACAGTCGTCGGCCGACCTCCAAGGATTTTCTAGTTTATTTTTTATTATTATTATTACTGATAATTAAGATATTTTTTTCTTGGTTGCATGGCAAAATTGTACAGAAGCACCTCAATTATTGGTTAATACTAAATTAATATTTGAAATTATTGATCGAAACGCCATTAATCTTTCTGTTAAGTCTACTATCTTTTCGTCCATTAATTACCATATTTTGTGGTGGTTCTTGCTAAATTTGCAAACAGGGAGACAGATTGACCGTGGTTCTTGCTGGAATCGCAGAGAAAGAGAGAGAGAGAGAGAGAGAGAGAGAGAGAGAGAGAGAGAGAAGGGTAAAATATCAATTTTGACGGGTTTTTGTTTGTCGGAAAGGATTTTTTTAATCTCCCAACGTTGCTAACACGTGACATTTTTCTGTTAACAATTTCACTGAATCCTGTTTTGATTTAAGGATAGATTAAATTAAATAAAATAGTTTTTCCAGGAAATCTTAACATAAGAGCTTCAAGTTAAAAATCAATAGTATTTTTACTAATAATTAAGAAATGCTCAATGCTCACGTGTTTAAAGTGGATCTCGACTTGTGATTCAAAAGAACACGTAAAGGGAAAAGAAAAGCAGGTGGGCATTGATATCGGTTCAAAGCAGGGCACCTTGGAATTAGGAGATTTCTTGGCTGTTTTCGAAACATCCAACCCAACAGCAGCAAATTGTTTTTTTTTTTATATATCCGCTATCAGCTATCATACCACTCGTGTCTCAATCAAATATTTATATAATTTTATAATAAAAAAATAATTTAATTAGTTAGTTTTTAAAATTATTTTCCAAAAATTATTAATTCAAGTAATATAAATATTATAATCATTAAAAAATTACATAGTTATTAATTTTAAAATTTATAAAATTAATTAAGATACACATAAATTAATTTGAAGATTCATGTTAATAAAACAATATATATTTATATAATTTAATTAGCTAGTGTGATGCATTAATTGGGTACCATAAATTCAAGATTTTTATTAGTTCCACGGAGATATGGAGGTCAGATTCTGTGAATGAATATTCTAGTGGGATAGTGATAGCTTAAAAAAACTCTGTTGACGTTAAACCAGTAAAATAACTAAAGGAAGATAAAATATTCGATTTGACTATTGAATTCAGGTCAAATTTTTATAGGAAATTTTTTAAGTTCATAGAGGATCACTTTTCTAGTCCATCTGTTACATGAATTTTTTTAAATCAGGTTACGATGATTCTGTTTAATTTAATTCTGTAAGTTTTTTATTATTATTATGAATTTTATTATTTATTTTAGGATTTTTTTTATCTTGTTAATGTCGATTTCAAATCTATATAAAAAATTATAAATATCATATAAAGATAGAATTTATCATATTAATATTTTAAAAAAATTCTTTGTGTTTAACCATGTTTCAGCCAATTTTCTGTTTTTTATGTTTGTATCATATTGACAAAAATGGGTGAAAAAAAATATCCCTTTTCTATATAGTTTAAAGTATAGAAATTTACTAAAAAATTATCATAAAAACAAATTTCTTTTTATTTCACCATTCTAAAATATTTTGTCTTAATTGTTTCCATTTCATCAAGGGCTTTTGAAGTTTTATAATTGTAAAGAAAGATTGATTGATTGTTTGGAAAAATTATATAGTTATTAAGAATTTATATTCTTACAAACAAACATGTAAAAGAGATTAATAGAATTTTTAAATTAATTTCTTGAAATGGGATAATGGATAAAATCGGTTGTTAATTTACAAATCAAATCTTCTCTCGGCGATGAACACATTTTTGTTGTTCTCGATTTTTTCTTTATATTAAAATTAAAAGACTGAGGTTCCTAATAGTTTATATAAAATAACATCTTGACAACTTAAAATCATTTTTTTTAATGATCAGATATATTCACACTAATTTATATATTAATAAGAAAAAATAAATTATTTTTAAAATTATTTTAAAAATGCATTGTTCATATTAAACTAATATACTAAAATAAATAAACTTTTCAACCCTAGAAAACAAGAAAAATAGCAATCCTTCTTCACCAACGCATCAAAACCACTACACACAAATCATGAGCAGCAAAGAAACATGCATCAATCTTGCCAAGATGAAACACACATTGTCGATATAATCTTAAATGCCGATACAAATTAAAATTGGGTGAAATTTGATGTGAGCAATCCAACCTCTCCATCATCCTCTTATTTTTCGACTCTAGCTTACAGCAAGTTACCAACATGAAGCAGCTAATACAAGCAAAATGGAAAACAAACTTCTTCAATTAGGGATTATCTTCTGGGATCTCATCTTACCAATCCAGTGCACAAATGATTTGGTGGAATTCCTAAACCCCAAGAATCCATGTTCCTTGCTCTTATTCATGCAAGATATAAAAGCATCACCACTAAGCATGGTGTCCACAAACCACCAGCCCCCAACCTCCTCTAACTTCGTAGGAGACAACTGGTTCTTCTTCACGATCTCCTCCCACACTGGCCCTTTATCTTTCATCCTCTCAGCCAAGGTCGCTCTTTTCCCCCCCTCTTCGAACCCGTACTTTTCTATCCCGAACTGCTCGGCCAGGACTTTCCATAAATGCTTCCACTTGAAGTAATCTGCGTTGTGGATATTGAACGCTTGGTTTTGAGCATTAGGCTCCACACATGCCCAGATTTCCTGCTCTGCCACCAGATCGGCATCTGATGCGATCGCGTAACAGTTCCACGCCTCTTTAGTACCTGGAAACATCAACGGAGCTCCCTCGTGCTTGCATATAGCAGCATAAACAGAAAGAGTTACAATTATATTCATCAAGCTATAGGGCGAGAAGCCAAATATGATATCAGGACGGTGAACAGACCAAGTCACTCCCTCTTTCCTTGCCACTTCCTCGAACATAACATCTTCCAAAGTGTAGTAAAAATTGTCAACCTTTAATCTCGGCAGATCCTCCGAGTAAGGAGGATCATGGGATTCAAAATTATAAAATGACTCGAAAGGGCCAATGTAGTTCTTGGTTCCGGTTTGGAGGCAGACGTGGCGGAGATTAGAGGCGATGGGGACAACAGCCTGAAGAAGGTTTCGGAACATGAGGCCGTTGATCTTGCAGTTCTCTGCTTCGTTGGATCGGCTGGCCCAGGTGACATAAAAAATGTGAGTAACATCAGTGAGATGAGAAAGCTTTGATTTTGCTTGCGCCGAGTCGGAGATGTCACACTGGATGTACTCAACTGGGCAGTTCTCATGCCAGTTTGGACGGGGACGACGGGCCACTCCATAAACTTTCCATGGACCGCCTGGTGTGTCGGATCGTGGGAGGATTTCTGCCAAGCTGTTGCCGACAATTCCCGTTACTCCTACTATCAAGGCCACGCTCTGGTAGCTTCCTTCTCCCCCTTGAACTGCCGGTTTCTTCTGCAAAATGAGCAATGACAGGAGAAACAAATGAGATCACAAAATTATAATAATTAATAAAGTGTGTGTATATATATATCTAATTAAATATGATCTTTTTTACCCAGGCAGCGCTAAGATCACCAGCCCACCACCAGCTCATTTCGTTATAGAAGATTGTAGCAGAGGAAGATAGGAAATGGAGAAGATAGGAAAGATGGGTGGTGGGAGTGTAAAAGCAACACTACTGCTGATAACTTGTCGCAGTAATGTGGGGGCGGCGATAGGCCCATTCGCGATGAGTCTCGAACTTACCAAATGCCCTTACGAAATAAAGTCTGAATCATGGAGTCAGGACATCAATTATTTTTTTAATTAGTTAAATTTGTACCGATTTCAGTGACGTGAATTAAGTTTTAATATTTTATTTATTTTAATTACATATTCAATTAGAACAATCTTCATGTCATTAATCGACAACCTCGTGATAGAAATAGAATTCTCGAGACAAACTAAATGCTGAGATGAATTTGACAAGCAGTTAGATTTAATATCGCTGAACTGATCTCAATGATAAGAGATCCACTCATTCTCAGTATTTTTAAGTTCAGCTAAGGATAAAGCTCCGGTTAATATAGATTTAGTAAGTTACCAGATCTAATATTATTGGACTCGGCTATGAACTGAACCAACACATAAATAAATCTGATGAGATGCTATACTCATTACTCTCAGAATTAGCTAAGCACTGAGCCTAAATACATATATTTATAAAAATCTTATCATGTTTTATTTTGAATCAGAGATATTTTTTCTCGGACAATTTATCTCATAATTACATATTTATTTTCAGAGTTTTTCTCAAAAAAATATCATTGTTTTTTCTCAAAAAAATTCACTCACTTACTCATCAGAAAGTCTTCAAATCCATAAAAAAAAAAATCTTTTACAGGTATTAGACACCAACCACTAGCCACTTTGGTTAAGAAGAATAAATCAGATTGCCAAAAATAAAAGATTAGTTTATTATCGAACATATAAACCTTGTTCTCAAATAACTTGAATTTTTTTAGGACATCATCAATAAAAATAAAAATTTTAAGAATGTAATAAATTAGAACTCTTGAAATCAAAAAAGAAGAAATTCTTTTTTACCAACTTTTAGCAAATACAAAACTACCATATTTTATTAAAATCAATCACAAATATATTGTCTTGACACTTAGTAACATTAACCGCAACTCTAAACAAGATTTAAACTATAAAAACAATATTTTTATGTATTAAACAAAATAAAACTAGAAAACATCATAACATTAAAACAAGTTCAAAAAAATTAAAAGAGGTATAAAATTAGTTATATAGACTCCACCCTTGAGTTTTTACATGTTTATACCCTTTCCAAACTTACTAACTATAGGTTGTTGTTTTTTCTTCTCTTTTCCTTCCTTATTTCCCTTTCACTCTCTTTCTTTTCAAAACTTGTTAGACCTTCTATGTTAAGATCTTGAACCTTTATAATAGGATCTATTAATAGAGTATTTCCCCACATTTTTCCTCTCCTTTTGTTTCTTTTTTTTTCCTTCTGATTTCCAAAGAGTATTCATAGGGTTTTTTTCTAGGTTTTTGGGTGAATTCCCTCAAATATTGATCAAAGCTTAGCCCTTTAATCAAAGTAAAAGGGTTTTAGACAAAAGCTAATAGCTAAAAGCTTTTGTACTATGCTGATTTTGCAACAGTGGTTTTGGTTTTAGGAATACTTGATGGTTTTGTTAGATTTGAAGGGTAAGGAGCTATTTCTGAATCAAACCATGCTCCATTTGAAATTCTGTAGCTTTACATTCATTTGTTCAAATGTGCGAACTTAATCAGTCCATAATTTAAAAATACAAGGAAAGCTGATTGGGGATAAAATGTTGGAAATTTTTGTGGAAGAATTTGGGTGTAAACGTCCAATTTTATGGGCATGTGGGTTATAGAGAGGGTGCTTCTCAATTGAATGATGGTGGTTACAACCTCTGAGGTGGTCGGAAATGTCACATTCATTCATCTAAAGATGTCTACTCAACCAGTCAAGATTGCCAAAAAAAACAAAGATGGATAGAGCATGAATGACATGTCATCTAGGTTAAACTCTAGAAATTAGGGTTCTTTATTTGGGTTTTGGTAAAGTTTAATTTAATCCATGCTTTTCCAATTCCTTTTAATTACACCTAGAATTATCTTCTAAATTTTAATTGAATACAATTATACCCCTATTAAATTTAAATATCAGCCTCAAAGTTCAACGTCTTTTACAAACAAGTCTTTGGTTTTTAATATATTCAATTTCATCCTTAATTGACCATCAAAATTTTAATTTCTTTCAATTTGACCCCTAATTTCATCAATTTCGACCCATGAAATTGAGTGCCACCTACAAGTTGATCCTTGCTCTTGGGAATCTTCAATTAAGTCTTTGATTGACCTCCAAACTCTAATATTATCACAATTAAACCCCTTATTTGACAAATTAAATTTTTTTAAGTTCAATTTCAGCTTCTAAACTTTAATTTCTTCTAATTAACACTCAAATTGACTTCAAAAACTGTTTTTCCTTGTAATTAAGTCTTCAATAAAATTAATTAAGCCTTTCAAATTTCTCATTAAGTCCTTAGCCCTTCAAATTTGTATTTCTATACTCTAAATAAAAATATTTCCATCCAAATTGATCTGAGTTTTATGGTTTCACCACCGTAATGTCGCGAGAAAGCATTAGATGGTTTGATGTAGAGGTAATCAAAGAAGATGAGCTATTAGGATTCATTGAATTGGTAAAAATTAATCCATCTTATTTGAAGATAATTAAGGGTTATACATGCCCCGGTAGCGAGTAGTTGGAGCAAAAGAGTCATCTGCAAACTGGTAAGAAAAATGAAGCCCAACATAAAATAATTAATGCATATATAGTGGGGAAGATTCATTGAATTCACAGGTCTTTGTCAAAGAAAAGCAGACAGTAGAGCCAATGCCATGTTAAGAGGCATCAAAAAATGTCCAGTGACAAGAAACAAGAGAAGAATTCTCACATCGAAGCAAAGTGAGACAAGGAAGTCAGAGGAGAAACCACCAGACGAGTTGATAAAAAAAAATATAAGTCTCTTCAACTGATTGAAAAATTCATACAACAACACAAGATGAATCTATTAATTGGTAAGCAGATGCTAGCTGGAAGCGTTGGAAGAGAAATGCGAGGGATGCTTTCCCACACGAGAGCATGACGCAGCAGATTAAAATGGTGAAGAGCTTGCCCAAAGAACAACGTGAAAGCATTCCTTTTGCTGTTTTCAAATTTTCTTCCTGTAAAACCAACCTGACAAGGGAATATTCAAGTTTTGTCCTTCATCGAATAGTCAAACATTTAGGTACAATTTTAGAAATATATTTCGAATTATCTCAAAATACCTTGAAAATAAAGCATGTTAAGTCTCAACCTCCTCTTTTTTCAATGTCTGCTGCTCGAATAAATGTTAGTTTTTCTTCCGAACAAACTATACTATTCAGAAAGTACTAGTATTAAATTTTTAATTTAAAGATTAATGATATTGTGACTAATAATCGAGAAGGATTTTATACAATTTAGCCAACGCAAAGGCAAGAGTAGACATATAACTTGGAGCTATGAGGTAATTTTCATTTCCAAACACGACAGGCTCCCTGCTCGAGTACTGTTTTAAAAGAGACCCCATATTGTGATTCAAAAGCAAACAAAAGAATCCATTAAGGGAAAAAGAAAAGCAGCTCCCCTTGGAATTACATGACTCCGTGGATATACTTGGAACATCCAACGATACCACTTCCAGACACGGAGATGTTTGGTGTGATGTCGGACTCATCGTGACTTAACCAGATGATACATCTTGTGTGTACGTAATTGTCGTCTCGAGATAAAAACAAAAAGTCAAGATCGAGGCAATATATTTTTTTGTTTTTTCTATTTTTTTTAAATAAAAATTCACTATAAATCTTTTTCATATACAAAATTATTTTAGATTTCTTTCTTTTTACTTTCAATCGAATAAGTGTTATCCTTTTTCTTTGAAAAGTCGCTTATGTCTTGGATACTACTTGAACACAATTTCAAAGTGATTTTTTAGTATTCTTTGAGAAAATAGATAAAAATAGAAAAGATAAATACATGTTTGGTTTGCTTTGTTTCAATTTTTTTTAAGTGCTAAGGTAGTAACCAAATGTTATACTTGGATTAAGGGATTTCATGAGGTTTTATATATAATTGCAAAGAAAGCTTGTTTGATGGTTTGGAAAAATTATATAATTATTAAAAAATTACATTTTTTACAAAGACAAATGCAAAAGATATTAATAGTAATTCTTATTTTAATGAAAGAGATTAATGGATAAAATTGGTTCTTGGTTGTATGTTTTGGTTTTGTTTTACCGCACTTATAAAGGTAGTGATTAGAAATATTGTAAATTCTGTTTTTTTATTATATTTTAAAAATACATTTACATGAAAAAATACCAAATTAATGTTTCATATTTTTTAGTCCAAAGTATTCTGCATCATAGTAACAACTAGTTATTTCTGGCTGAAGATGAAAAATAATTATTTTTTAAAGATGGTACGTATTTTTTTTATTAAAAAAACTAAATTTTCACGAGTTTGCACAATTATGTTCAGATTTGGCGACAAACAAAGAAGGAAAATATTTTAAAAAATAATATAAATCATATTTTAAGACCTTATCTAACAGCTTAATTTTTTTAGTTGAAATGGTTCTTTGACATGGTATAAAAGCCTTGATATCAAGCGATTACAAGTTCGAATATCACCATCCCTATTTATTTAATAAAAAATAAGCACAAGATAACATGGATTTGTATAAATTTTAAGTTCAAAGAACTTTCACTTGAGGAAGTGTGTTAGAAAATAATATAAATCATATATTGAGACCTCATTTAATATCTTAAATTTTTGAGTTGAAGTAATTCTTTAATAACATATACTTTTTGTTTATCATTTTAAATATAAAAAACAACCTGAAAACTTGAAATCATTTTTTAAATAATTATAAACATTTCAAAATCACTTTATGAAAAGAAAAAAAAATAATTTTAAGAATGTACACCTCTGGAAATGAAAAGGAGGAGCCATCCTTTTTTACCACTATACCTGAACCATTGAAAACATAAATTATCAATCCAAAAATTTCTCACCACCTACCATTCTTGAATTATATAGACGACTCCCATTAAATATCTAGTCATTCTTATCAACTCAAGGTAGGAAATATCTTATCTCCAGAATTACTAGTAGGCTTGCAAAATAAAAATAAAACTACAGTACTCTGGAATTGTCTTAGATTATAGGGGTGTGCAGGGGAGAAGTGTCCAGGTGCAAGAAGTGCAGGTGTAAGAGTGCGCGCGCGCGCGCGCGAGTGGCGAGAAAAAGAGAGTTTGGTGGTGTGAGGAATATTAATAAAAGAAGCGTGAATTGTGAATCAGTGCGAAACATCATTAATCATGATCATTATTGTCCTAAAAATTCAACAAGTATTATCAGAGTTATTGCCTATAATCCATGCCCAATAATTAATACCAGGGCTTATCGATCAACGAAACATCAAAACTGGTGGTCAGAGACTACGATAAAGTAGCTAGCACAAGTGTTTACTCGATTGTGAAGTTTATAGGTCAGGGACCTATCAGAGCTTGCGGTTTGGGATCATCTTTTTATTTTGCCGATTAGAGATCAAAACTATTGAGGAATCATTAGAAGAGGCTCTGCTTTTTTGGGATCGTCTTTTTTTTATTTTTATACATTAATGTAAATAAAAATAAATAAATAATCTTAAGACGGGACCAAATCGAGGAGCAATCCTTTTTTACCACTATATCTCAAGTTCTCAACCATTAATCAGAATCATGAGTAACAAAAAACACATTTATTAATCTTGCCAAAATACATATTATTAATATTGCCAACCATTAAAATTGGGTGAATTTTTATGCGAACAATCCACCTCTCCCTCGTAGCTCTTATTTTTCAACACTACCGGGCAGCAAGTTACCGACATGCAGCGGCTAATACAAGCAAAATGGAAAACCAACTTCTTCAATTAGGGATGACCTTCTGGGATCGCATCTTATCAATCCAGTGCACAAATGATTTGGTGGAATTCCTAAACCCCAAGAATCCATGTTCCTTGCTCTTATTCATGCAAGATATAAAGGCATCACCACTAAGCATGGTGTCCACATACCACCAGCCCCCAACCTCCTCTAACTTCGTAGGAAACAACTGGTTCTTCTTCACGATCTCCTCCCACACCGGCCCTTTATCTTTCATCCTCTCAGCCAAGGTCGCTCTTTTCCCCCCCTCTTCGAACCCGTACTTTTCTATCCCGAACTGCTCGGCCAGGACTTTCCATAAATGCTTCCACTTGAAGTAATCTGCGTTGTGGATATTGAACGCTTGGTTTTGAGCATTAGGCTCCACACATGCCCAGATTTCCTGCTCTGCCACCAGATCGGCATCTGATGCGATCGCGTAACAGTTCCACGCCTCTTTAGTACCTGGAAACATCAACGGAGCTCCCTCGTGCTTGCATATAGCAGCATAAACAGAAAGAGTTACAATTATATTCATCAAGCTATGGGGCGAGAAGCCAAATATGATATCAGGACGGTGAACAGACCAAGTCACTCCCTCTTTCTTTGCCACTTCCTCGAACATAACATCTTCCAAAGTGTAGTAAAAATTATCCACCTTTAATCTCGACAGATCCTCCGAGTAAGGAGGATCATGGGATTCGAAATTGTAAAATGACTCGAAAGGGCCAATGTAATGCTTGGTTCCGGTTTGGAGACTCACGTGGCGGAGATTAGTGGCGATGGGGACAACAGCCTGAAGAAGGTTTCGGAACATGAGGCCGTTGATCTTGCAGTTCTCTGCTTCGTTGGATCGGCTGGCCCAGGTGACATAAAAAATGTGAGTAACATCAGTGAGATGAGAAAGCTTTGATTTTGCTAGCGCCGAGTCTGAGATGTCACACTGGATGTACTCAACTGGGCAGTTCTCATGCCAGTTTGGACGAGGACGACGGGCCACTCCATAAACTTTCCATGGACCGCCTGGTGTGTCGGATCGTGGGAGGATTTCTGCCAAGCTGTTGCCGACAATTCCCGTTACTCCTACTATCAAGGCCACGCTTCCTTGGCCCCCTTGAACTGCCGGTTTCTTCTGCAAAATGAGCCATGGCAGGAGAAACAAATGAGGTCACAAAATTATAATAATTAACCAGGTATATCTAATTAAATATGATCTTTTTTACCCAGGCAGCGCTAAGATCACCAGCCCACCACCAGCTCATTTTGTTTTGGAAGATTGCAGCAGAGGAAGATAGGAAATGGAGAAGACAGTAAAGACAGCTACTGGGAGTGTAAGAGCAAGTGAAAGTAGTAACCAACAACCTGTGGCTTGGATCTTCCAAGTTCTCGCATTAATAAGAGCTGCTTTGCTTTTGGTGGTGTCGACGTGTCGTGTTTCTTTCAAAAAAAAATTTTTTTAAAATTGAATTTGTTTTTTAAATTAATTTTTTTTAATGTTTTTAAATTATTTTAATATATGAATATTAAAATTAATTTTTAAAAAATAAAAAATATATTATTTTAATATATTTCTAAATAAAATTCACTTTAAAACACAAATATTATTACATTTCCGAACACCCCATCTCAAATAATTGCTCTTCTAAAGTCGTTGTGCTGAAATGCCTACGTGGCATGAAATCGAAAGTTTTGATTGCGTAATTGAATCAGAACCGTTGAAGATAAAGTAAGGATGAGTTCAGTTACCTGATTGTCCTTTATGATACGTTTTCTTTCTAAAGAATAGCAATATTTTTCCAATTTATTTATTGTTATTTCTTGCATAAATAGTTAATTTCTTTATGGAGACAAGTTATGTAATACTTATCTTTTTCATATTTTTTTTATTACATAAATTCTTAATAACATATTTTTATCGGTTTCATCTTGCGTTTTGTCGTTGTTTATAACAGTACTCTGTTTTTATGTTGTTAGGAAATATAAAATATAAAATTTATACTTCATAAAAAATAATAAAAATATTTTATTCAATATTTTTCATTTAATTGTATCTCTGTTTATTTAAATTTTATTTTAATAAATAACTAATAAAATATTACTAAATAATTTAAAATCACTATAAAATTTTCTGTACGAGTTTATCATCACTAAATCAATTGGTAACTGAGTTTCATAGTATCTGTCGCTTTTTTAGTTCTTACTGTGAGATTGACAATATTTATATAATATTTATTATTGATAGAATAAAATGATATAAATAAAAGAAAAAGAAAACTGATTCCAATCTTTTTGTCACGTGAAAATGATGGTACCCTTCCCCACCATTTCCATTTCCACTAACCTTGAGAAATGCCGTGCTACAGTATAGCTTGATTTTTTTATAAAATATTTTTTATATAGATTTTATTTTTTAAAATTTCAATTAGGTATTTTTATTCGTAATCTTGTTTAAATTTTGTTTCTCTTATAAAAATAACATTGTTTTGTAAGGTATTTAATGTTTCATGCAAGTAATTTTAATATAAATTCTTAATTAAAAGATCAAAATAGCATGAGAGTAAAATTAATATTAAAAATATTTTAAATATATAGCTAAAACTACCTCAACAATTTAAACATACAAAATTTAAAATTTTCTCTTATGATTATAGTAACTTCAAGTTTGAGTTATTAATTTATTGAACTTTAATAATATGTTTTAGCAGTTAATTTAATTAATTACACCATAATTGTGCTAGATATTAATCGTATGTCATAATTATAATTTAATAAATACTTTGTTACCTTAAAAAACAAATAAATACCACTGCCAATACTAATAACAAAAGTGAGCTCGAAAAAAGAGTTTCTAAAAAAAAGAATTTTGAAAAGAGCACACAAACATGCTTTTGTCCGCTTGACCGCATTTAATCCATGCAATCCTGAAAACCAATCGTTTCGCCACGTCAACGCCTTATCTTAATTCTCTCAAATTTGATCACTCTTTGCGTGTTAAGTACAAGACAAAGATGAATGGGGAGCCTACTTTTCAGAATGTGGAACAATACGGTATCTGTCATGTACCGTCCATGATGGCTTTAGTTGACCGGTCTTCGTTGCATTGGAAATTTCCGGAAATTTGATGTTGCTACGTGGATTGATATTGATGAGTTGCCTAGTGTTGCTAAGTTGGAAGGTTAATTGTATCATTATAGTTGGTTTTTTTTTTATTATTATTAATATGAGTGTATAGATCAGCTTGCGTGTATCTCGATTGATCTCATGAGTCCTAAAGTTAACGACCTTGGAAGTTTCTAGTAGCCATGAGGTTTGTAGAACTCGAACTGGTGACATTTAGGGAGCAAATTCAAGGTCTGACCAGTTGAGTTTGTTGTATTTAGCTATTAAAAAATCAAACTTGTAGGACTAAAATCCAAAGTTTTTAAAGTTTACGAGTGTTAACATTCTGCTTTTGAGTTTTTTTAAGAGTCTATTTGTCTTTAAAAAATATTAAATTATTTTTTTAAAAAAATAAATAATTTTGACGTGTTGTTGTCAGAAAAAAAACATGAAAAAAATATTTTAATATATTTTCAAATAATAATCACTTTTGAAAAATAACATTTAACCACACATATATAAATTGTAATACCAACCTCAAACTAAAAATTTTAGAGTTGGCAACAAGAAGGATGATGTAATGTTGTTATGCCTCTTATATGGTTGCTATTTACACATTATAATTTACAACTTGTTATTTAACCCATGTTTCGCTTCATGATGAGTTATAATATTTTTTTTCAAAAACAATATCGGGTATGCATGTGATTTTAATGTCTTTTTATATGAAAAAATCAAAGTGTAAATAAAAAAGCCTATGCAAACAAGATCTAGGTAAAAACTCAAAGGATGTTGGGTCTAGTAGCCTTGTCAGACTCATGTATGTTTGGGTTGAGCGCTTAGCTAAGTCCGTGTATGTTTGGACTCAATACTTGACTAAGTTTAAGTATGTTGGGTCTGCCAGCTCAGTCAAACTCATAAATGTTTGGGCTCAACGCTTGGCTGAGCATTTAAGGTTTGTTTGGGCCATCACCCGACCCCTAGTTCTTCTCAATGAGGATTTAAGTTTAAAATAACATATTGAAAAATATTAACCCATCAATTACCCCAAGTCTATGTGTGTTTAATATGCAAAGATTTTAAAGGTCAAGATCTGTTTGTCCCACGTATAATTTATCACTTTCAAGGTAAATTGTGCAATCGCACTAGAAAAATTAAGTCTATTCCATCTTTGGAAGGTCGTGAGGCTGTTAGGCGTCATCTGGAGAAGAAATGAAAATTGTTATTTTGAATAATTCATGCATGTATAAAAAAAACTTACATTTTTTTTATTTCCATTAGCTTATTGGCCATGGTAATTTTCATTTGACTAGAGTGCTAAACGTTAAAATGACTCTTTATTTTCCTTTTGATAGTTGTTAAAATTATTTCACATGTTGTATGGTTTGATTTACCATCCCACTTGTACTTGTTAGAGGATTTTCAAAACCTCGAGGCCCCAACAATATTTTGTAAAGTTGGCAAATACATAACCTAGATTTGCTTGTCTTACCAAGTTTATAGGTAAGTAGAGAAAATCATGCTCTGACTTAGGACAGTCAAATTACTATGTAGCATTCTCTGCTCCGTATTAAAAAGTGTTAAGCTTTGATGGAGCAGATATGACAGTGATTATGAGGAGGTTTATTACGCGTCCCTTTCTAGAAGTATCGTGATTATCTATATTGGATAATGATTAGGAGTGTCAATAACCAGTTCTGAAAGAACAGTTGATGACTTTTTAAATATTTTTTCACAGACAATGCCAATGATGATGTTGGAAAAATTCAAGTAACTTGGGAGCAAGGCTTTTGCGTTGGATAAATGAATAATCTTTTGATTCTAGGAGGTGGATTCTTCTAGGAGTTGGATTCACTCTCCCTATTAGAAGCGGACGATATCAAATACTTGGAGTTTGGATAACTAAAGTGGCCAATTACTTATACTTGTAAAAAAGTCCCCCTTCCTTGGATTTGGAGACTTTCTAATGCTTAAGTAATTATATTTTTAGAGAGAAAAATGGTGAGGCGCAAGATATTTTTCGAGGAAGATCTTGTAGAGAGAGAGACTCCCAAAATAAGTATCCAGAAAATATTAAAAACATGGAGAGATTACCCTTTTTTGCGTATACCCCCTCCTTTATATCGTTCATCATTCTTATTCTTTTATGGAGAGAAGAGCTCAAATGTTATATTTTTTTAATAGCATAAATATATATAACTTTATTAGAATGAAAATATCTCTGATTTTATCATAGGGGAAATATCTATGATTTTATTAGAGGGAAAATCAATGATGGGCCGAGTTAAAAGATGTTGGGTCTAACATTTTTGTGAGATCCATATAATCCTGGGTTTAGTGCTTGGTTAAGCACAAAGATGCTCGGTCTAATAGCCTTGGTAAACTCATATGTGTTTGGACTCACCGTTTGGCTGAGTCCAAGGATACTGGGTCTGGTAGTTTTACCATACCCATATATGTTTAGGCTCAGGATTTTGGGTTTGATAGCCTAGCTAGCCTCATGTATATTTGAGCTCAATGCTTGACTAAGTCTAAAAATACCGGGTGTGACAGATTTGTCAGACCCATATATGCTTAGACTCAACACTTGACTGAGCTCAAGGTTTGTTTAAGTCATATTGTTGTGTGTGTTTTATGTACATATTGTATTAAAAAAATAAATGTTTTAAGAACATATATATCAAGTTAGGTTCGAATGAATTTTGGATCGAGTTCCACAAAATTTATACAACATCTACTATTTATTGGATAAAATGATCATAAAAAATAACATTCATTAGTTTAGATTGGACTGGGTCTTGTCGGTGCATGGGTTTGGATTAAATTGACATCCTCACACCATCATGTTTAAGCCATGTTATTGCTACAATATAGCTTGATTTTTTTTATATAACACCTTTTATATTAATTTTATTTTTAAAATTTTCAACTATGTATTTTTATTTGTATTTTTGTTTAAAATTTATTTCTCTTATAAAAAGAACAGCATTATTTTTTAAGGTATTTAATGTTTTATGTCAAGTAATTTTAATATAAATTATTATTAAAAAATTAAAATAATATGAAATTAAAATTGACATAAAAAATATTTTAAATATATAACTAAAACAAATCAATAATATAAATATATATTTAAAAATTCCTATGATAATTATAGTATTTTCAAGTTTGAGTTATTAATTTACTAATTCAGTGTACTTTAATAATTTGTTTTAGTAGTCAATAATTTAATTAATTACATCATAATAGTGTTAAATATTAATTGTATGTCAGAATTATAATTTAATAAATACTTTGTTACCTTAAAAAATAAAATAAATACCACTAACAATACTAATAATAAAAGTGAATTCGAGAATAAAATAAAAGTGAATTCGAAAAAAGAGTTTCGAAAAAAGAATTTTGAAAAAAACACAAACACATCCTTTTGTCCGCTTGATCGCATTTAATCATGCAATCCTGAAAACCAATCGTTTCGCCACGTCAACACCTTATCTTCACGTTATCTTAATTCTCTCAAATTTGATCATTCTATGCGTGCTAACTATAGTTTAATTTATGCAATTTAATAAAACTTATTAATTGATCATTATCTTATTCATTTTTTTTAATTTAATGTTCGTTTTCAATTACTTTCCTTTTCGAAGAAATATAAAAAAGGAAACGAGAAGTAGATAAAAGGAAAAATATGGGCAAGGAGAGGAGGTATTTTTTTAACAAAAATATTTAATCAACCCATGATTAATGCTGATAAAAAACGGAGTTGTTAAACTTTATATTACATGGATTAATTAATTATTTATGATAAGTTATAAAGATTAAGTCATTACAAATTCCTCTTTCCCCTTGAATTTTCTATCACTATATGGTATAATGACTTAATTGGTGACAAAATGCATTCAAATCACAAGCTAAATTTTTATGCCGATGGCGTCCAGTAATTTAACACACATCTAGAATTAAACTACAATAGACTAATTTTACACAAATCATGAATTAAGCTGCTTGAGATTTATTTTTTATAATCATGAGTGTTTGGATCAATTTATATATATTTTAATTAATTTTTTAAAATTTTAAAATTAATAATCATATAAATTTTTAATAATTATGAGATTTATCCATCTTAAATTAATGATTTCTGAGAAGAAACCAGCCAAACCAGTTAAAGTGTTTACTCAAATTCTTGTCTTCATTTGTTAGTGTAAGGTCACGTTTACTTTTCTTCTTTTGTTGTTTACTTATCCATTTGAGAATGCTATCACTTCTGATTTTACATATTTCTAAAAATTATATTTATTTTTAAAGATATGAAATTAATTTTTGCTTTAGTATTTTTATTATTATTATTTTAATTTGTTTACATCACAATATCAATCAAAATCATATCTTGATAAGAGATGGATCCAAGTGAAATGAATGATTTGAAACAGGTTGAAAAATATTAAAAAATATCTTGGGATAATTTTTTAATGATTAATAGAATCTGAAAAAAAATCAAATTACCCTTAGTTCCTTATAACAAAGGCTTTTATTTTTTTCCACCCAGAAATAAAATGATAATTTCACTCCACAGTAAATCTTTTCTAGCACTACAACGAAAAATCCAAGCCCTTGGCAGCAAGCAAGATAAAATCAACTAAATTACTAGGGTTTTACAGGGAGATAGAATTAGACCAGCTCCAAATGCAATTTGACTGGATTACAATCATAGTTGCCAATCCGGTCTGGCAATTTAACCATGACTCAAAACTTGATCCCGGGTTGAATTTTAATAATCCAATCAACTCGAATAAACCCGATAGGATCATTTACAAGACAGAAAAAAAATAAAATAAAATAATTGACACATGTTTATTCAATTCCGGCGAGTTGATTCGACAACCTAAAACAGCAGGGTTTTTTTATCAATTCCGAATCAGGATGACAATGTGATTACAAACCTTGATACAGAACAAAATGCCTCCAATCTCCAAGTTTATTATCAAAAACAGATATAACACCACCCGTATCAAGGCACAACCTTGTAATCTTTCATCTTGTCTAACCACGAAACAAAAGATTTCTTGGAATTTCGAAATCCCAAAAATCCATGTTCCTTGGTCTTGTTCAAATTCGTGACGATACCCGGACCACCGAATATCAAATCTGCAAACCACCATCCCCCAACTTGCTCCAGCTTGTTTGGCAGTAGCTGATTCTTCTTCACAATTTCCTCCCACACTGGTTCCTTATCTTTCATCGCCTCGGCGAATGTTATACAACTCTCGCCCTCTTCAAATCCATATTCTTCGATCCCAAATTCTTCTGCTAAAATCCTCCACAAATGCTTCCATTTGAACAGATCTCCGTTGTGGATATTAAAAGCTTCATTTTGTGCATTAGGATCCACGCACGCCCAAATTTCATGCTCTGCAATCAGATCTGCATCAGAAGCAATTGCGTAACCATTCCATGCCTCTTTTGATCCACGAAAGATTAAAGGAGCTCCCTCGTGCTTGCATATTGCAGCGTAAACAGAAATAGTGACAATCAAATTCATCAAGCTATAAGGCGAAAACCCAAAGATAACATCAGGCCGGTGAACGGACCAAGTCACTCCTTCTTTCTTTGCCACTTCCTCGAACATAACATCTTCTAAAGTGTAATAAAAGTTGGGAGCATTTAATCTGGGCAGATCTTCCGTGAAAGGTGGATCATGAGCTTCAATCTTGCCATACAGCTCAAAAGGACCCACATATTGTTTCCCTCCTGTTTGGAGGCAGACATGGCGGAGATTGGGAGCGTTTGGTATAACGGCCTGGAGGACGTTACGGAACATGAGACCATTAATCTCGCAGTTCTCCTCCTCTGTGGGTTTACTGGCCCAGGTAACATAGAAGATGTGGGTCACATCAGCCAGCTTAGAAAGCTTCGATTGGGTTTCGGCGGTATCGGAGATGTCGCACTGGATGTACTCCACCGGATGATCCTCGTTCCAGTTGGGGCGTGAACGTCGGGCCACGCCGTAAACTTTCCATGGGCCACCAGGTGTGTCGGAGAGTGGGAGAATCTCCGCCAAACTGTTGCCGACAATCCCCGTAACTCCTAAAATCAGGGCCACGCTTTGGTAACCTCGTGGTGCTTCATCTTCTTCGGATCTTTTCTGCAGATTGAATCAAATACAACAAATGAGTTTTATATATTAACATGGGCGTGGATGTATCATAGCTAGGGAGAGGATTGTTCCATTCTTACCTTGGCAGCGCCAATAGCACCAGACCACCACCAGCTCATGTTAACTTGCTGCTGCTTCTGGATATGTTTTGATTCGGAATCGCCCTATTAAAATTGGTTCTCGCGTGAAACAAGAGCTATGTGACGCGAGCCATGACATACGTGACAACTAGATAGAGTTTTCTAGTAAAGCCTGCCTGTCGGGATTATCCGACAAAAGTAAAGATAAGAAACGTGATTCGATTTTTAATTTTAATTAAATTTAACATTAATTTAGAGGATTAGTATATAATTTGATTGAGCTTGTTAAATTTTTTAAAAAAAACTAAAGGAAATGAGTTTTTACTGTTAAAAAAATCCCCTTTGATTGTAATTTTTTTCCTTTTGTTTTCTACATCATATCAACCAAACTTTCATTTTTCGACAGCTTGTGCACGACACTCTGCTGACTCGGATGATTAGAGCAAGTAAACACAACAAAAATACCAATTTTCTACCTTTCCATAATACAAAATCAGGCAAACAAAAAATTGTAATCTACAAATACACCCTCCATCTATCGAATTGGTATATCAAGTTAGTCTCTGTTGACTGCACCAACAACACCATCAACTTGTGCATGTTATGACTCAGTGGGTTTTGTTGCATGCACTTAGTAACCCATGGCATACAAAATTGGTATAATTAATCGAGTTTTTGTCTCAATTTTTTTATTTGATTTAACATATCTTTAGACTTTTTTGGTTAACTAGGGGGAACAATTTAGCTATGGTTGATTGAGTCATATTAAAATAATTTTTACATAATTTAATTTAAAATTTAAAATTTAAAATATCAAATAATTATATTTCTTGATACATGCTTTTTTTTTAAAAAAATAAATAAATTCGACTCGCATTGTATTGTAGGAAGAGTTGTAACTTTAAGTTACCTGTCCTGTGGGCTCTGGACCCTGACCTCGAAGGGAGGCAGCCAAGACAAGTTGTTAACTAATATTAATTCCAGCCCAGTCGGAGTTTTTTCTTATAAAATTAAGAACAAAGAGAAATAGACCTCCAGCAAATACATTTTTTCTTCAGAATTCAGATATGCTTTAATAGAAATCATCAACAAAGAAAATCCACCAATCTTCCAAATTATTTTTTAAAACAACATGACAGCAGCAAAAAGACCAGCAAACCTAAATCCACCAAACTCAAGGCACGATCTTGTGAGCCTTCAACTTATCCACCCACGAAATCAAGGAATTCTTGGAATTTCTAAACCCTAGAAACCCATGCTCCTTGCTCTTATTCATACACGAAATAATGGACTCTGCACCCAACACAAAATCGGCAAACCACCACACCCCGACCTCCTCCAACTTGTTAGGCAACAGCTGATTGTCCTTCACAATTTTGTCCCACACTGCTCCTTTATCCTTCATCAACTCCGTCAAGCTCACTGTCTTCCCACTCTCAGGCAACCCATATTTTTCTATCCCAAACTGTTCAGCCAAAACCTTCCACAAATGCTTCCACTTAAAAACATCTCCATTTTGGATGTTAAACGCTTCATTTTGTGCATTAGGATCCACAGCTGCCCAAATTTCCTGCTCAGCAATCAGATCTGCATCAGAGGCGATGGAATAAGCATTCCAAACAGATTCAGTCCCGGGGAATAGTAAAGGCATCCCTTCATGTTTACATATAGCCGCGTAAACAGAGAGAGTGCCCATCATGTTCATCAAACTATATGGAGAAAACCCGAAAATTGTATGCGGCCTGTGCACAGACCAAGTCACTCCCTCTTTCGTTGCCACTTCCTCTGCTAAAATATCTTCTAAATCGTAGTAAAAGTTGGGTGCGTTTAATCTGGGCAGATCTTCTGTGTAAGGAGTGTCATGTGGTTCGATCTTACCTACCAACTCGAATGGACCAACATAGTGTTTGAGACCAGTTTGGAGACAAACATGTTTGAGATTGGGGGCGTTGGGGATAACAGCCTGAAGGACATTGCGGAACATGAGGTTATTAGCTTCGATGTTCTCAGCCTCCGTGAATCGGAGGGCCCATGTGACATAAAAAATGTGCGTAACATCAGTTAGCTGGGAGAGTTTTGCTTGAGTTTCGGCCGTGTCAGAGATGTCACATTGAATGTATTCAACTGGGTGGTCTAGGTTCCAGTTTGGCCGTGGACGACGGGCCACTCCATAGACTTTCCACGGACCACCAGGCGTGTCGGAGAGTGGTAGGATTTCAGCCAAGCTGTTGCCAACAATGCCAGTTACTCCTACCACTAAAGCCACGCTCTGGTGTCCTCGTGATGCGTCTCCATTTTCAGATTGCTTCTGCAAAACCATTTGCCAACAGATGAAATTAATGTTAAGTTAAAACATAGATATCAAGTTCAAATATTAAAGTGATGAAGATTTGTAAATGGGGTAATTGGTTTAATCTTAATTACCTTGGCAGCTCCAATAGCTCCTGCCCACCACCAGCTCATTTTCTAGACAAGATTCTTAGTTCTAACGAAGAGTCAATCTTCACTGTCTCGCAAACTTGTTTGCTGTGTAAGGTTTCTATGGTGCCAATTCTTGAAGATTGTTATATAGGTGGCGTGGACGACGGTATGGGATGGTTTAATGATTTTTTCAGGCCTGGCTCACTGTCTGAGGTCACACATGCAGAGATTCTAGCAATCTTTTCTTGGCAAACTCTGGTGATATTTATTATCTATCTATCTTTCTATCTATCTATTTATAACGGAGTGGAGTGCTAGTGCCCACTGCACACCAACGTTTCAATTGTCAATCTCTTAATTCAATTTTTTTAAATTATTTTTTTTTGCTTAAAAGAATATTTTTTTCTATAATTTTATCATGCTGATATTAAAAATAATAAAAAAAATCTAAAAGAAAAAGTATACCTCCTCTCTATCTGTCATAACAAAACGACAAGTCGAGAAAGTTAGTTGAATGCTATTATTAATTTTTTCTTACAATCACACGATACAAATATGGGGACATGGGCTTCTGCAGGAGAGGGAGGGAATTGGTGAACCGCTGTTCAAGATTCACAACAAACATTTATTTGTCTTTTATGGGTGGAGGCAACAGACAAGTTAATCCACGCCACCTGGTTTAGCTTAATCATAGCAGACTTGTTCCAAGACTAGCTTGGGCCATGAAGCGATGGACGCAGGGGCTAGCCTACCTAACTCAAATCTGGCTTCATGTGGAACTTGCAAGTTTGATGGGTGTAACTATAGGGTGCTTACCCTTGCTGCCTAGTTGAGAGTGCAATAAAATATCTCATTAATATTATTATTTTTTAATAATTTTAATATGCTGATCTTATAAATAAAAAAATAAAAATATATTTTATTTCATTTTAAAATGAAAAACACTTTTTAAAATCATTATACACCATAATGCTCATATTAAAAGAACCAATAAACTGTGTCAATGGATACATTCTAATTTAACTACAAACATAAAGAAAAAAAAATTCAATGATCAAAATTTAAAAAAACAACTTAATGAATCATAAAAAAACCTAGTTATAAATCTACAAATTAACAGTAGTAATTTTTTTTTTAATTTGTAATATAATTGTAATTCATGATTATTTCTTATATATATATTTTCTCGTAATTTTAACATTACTAGTGATGCTAACCTCACATGTTCACCCACTTGAATAATATAAGAAAAAAATAACTGAAAATATTTCAGGAATTGATCATACTGTGCGTGCATGGGACTACATTCTCTTGTTTAATAAAATAAACATAATGGTCTGCATTATTGTCTCAGGCAGGAGTTCCATTCCACGCACCTGCAGAAAACAAGTGGCCGAAAAAGTATATCAAAGATACTGAGATCACCACTTTAAAATTAAAAGTCACAAATCGCAGCATCTCTGCTTCAGCATGTAATAGCTTGAGATTCCATTCTCTTTGATTCTGTGATGGTTGGCTCCTCTCTCATGGTGGACAGCCCTGAAAAGTTGCAGGCCTAAGTGACTCCCTTGCATAGATATTGACACTAAAAACTTCAAGAAACAGGCACGCAAGTTTAACAAAGAATTCGTTGTTATCATACACTTAAATATATTGTGATATAAAGTTGTGCAATAATGCATCAATGTTAACTTAGTGCATCTCTCAGTCGATTCAATTAAAATTTAGTTTTATTTTATTTTTGTATTTTTTTTCCAAATAACCTTTTTAAATTTTTTTAAATTTTAAAATAACATTAATTTAAATTTATTAGGTCAAATAAAGTTAATCAATTCTATCCAGGGCTTTAAGCTGGTCATGAGATGGGCCGGGTTTTAATAACTTTGCTATATACATATGTGCTTGATAAAAGCTCATACTTGCCTCAGATATAAAAAATTACCCTTTTCTCTGTCGTAATTCTCATCATTTCATCATATTTTTGCTGCTTGTAATTGCAACTCTCATAGGCATGCTTGCGCTGATGCTTGACGTTTTTGAGCCACGAGGCTTCCGTCTGTTTGCTGATCATTCGTGCTGCATGGTATTGAATTTTCACACATTTGGTAGTATCAGTCTTGATGCTGCAGCCATTCAGGAATATTACACAGTCCATCAAGCTGCCTTGGGCCACCGTCAAAGGCCTGCGATCTTCTCCATGGGCTCTTGCTGTGAGAATTTGCAGGACAGACAGGCAGGGAGGTCACTAATGGCAGCATCTAGGTCTCCAAGCAGTGACTCTGAGCTCGGTCACTGTGAAGTACCACTCTCTCTTTTTCTTAACCTCAATGGACATTATTCTTGCTTCGTTTCACTAGCAGCTCTGACAGAGATTGTACTTTGCTGCATCTGTTTATGAGCTTGAGAATGGAAGATCAAATAGTTACAAGATGTTATTCATGTACATCCTTCTGAAAGGCATAAAGGCATTCCACATATCTTATACGAGGACGAAACTGATCCTATGACCACCATGCTGTAAGATGTCAGGATGAGAGAAAAATTTTATTATTCGGAGCCCAGTGGAGGAGGCAGCATCTACATTTCTCCACCCCACAAAACCCCAAATAATAGCAATTGTCAATCTAACCCATTAAATATCAAAAGAATTCTCTATTCTCAGCCGTTAATGAGCATAAAACAATCCATAGATTTTGCTTTGTTTTCTCTTCTATGCTCTCCAAGTGGTTCCCACATCATAAACCAAGTGGTCCTCGCCAGCCTTGAGGAGAGGACGAGACATACTCTCTACACTTCTTCACCCCACAAAACCCATACAATTGAGAAATTTCAAAATTTCAATTACCTTCATCTTCCCGAGCAGTTCATGGACCTCAAGTAACGCGTAAATTAAACATCATTTTCTCTTCCATGCACCTAGTTCATAGAGCAAGTGGTCCTATCACTCAGCATTTTAGACCTGAACTCACATAACAGCTCTGCTTTGCTTTTGAATCTCACTATTTTCACTCTCTAGATCCTCTAAAGGGATTGCATAAGCAACAAGATAAGTTTTTGCAGATTCCTAGATGTTACAAAACAGTTAAAGTACTCAGATTAATTACAACAAGGTTTCCTGATTTTCTATACGGGTTCTTCACCGTGTCGTCCAGAATGTACATTTTCGTTTGAGTTCCTTCATTAACTTCTCCATTGCTACTCTCACGGTCGCATTCTCGTTAGAAAACTGGTTTAACCATAAATGCATGCAAAAGTGCAAAACATAAAACACTGACAGGAGAGAAGCTTAGCATCATGTTGATGGTCACTAAACCAACTGCAACTTTGGTGAGGGTTTAGTTTCTTCTAATTAGGAAAACTTCCCCTTTTCACCATAATCGCACAAACGACTCATTCTCAGTGATTTGCCAGCTGAAAACTATGCAAGACTGAAGTGATGGATGCCATATGTACAGAGTTAAAATGTTAACCATTAGCATGCAATTTCCCCTGATTTCTTTCACTTCCAAGTTATGATAATGGTTACTGTAACATGATCTCAAGTGGGCTGCAAAAGGAAGTGAGGGACCGCAGGGTGAACATGGGACATGCTCCCTGCAAAACAGAAGCATTATATATGTGGTCCCTTCACATTCTTCAACTTATAGCTTCAATTACATACTAACTCCATAACTAACAAATCTGAGAACAGAAGCTTGGAGAGACTAAAAAGCAGGCATACGGATTTTAATCTATCTAAAGCAAAGGCAATGCAGCCACATTAGACCCTGTAGAAATGGTAGACATAGTTTGCTCCTGTAACTTTTTGAATAAAAGTTAGAATGTTTTCTTTCTACCAATTTCTTGAGTCAAATGTTGAAAGTATCTAAAGGAACAAAGATTTGGTTTTTTCATATATCAATATCAAATAAAAAGAGAGGTAGTTCAGATTCTTGAGAATGCTGAATGCTACACTGATAATAGGCCTAGGCTCCATGATTTTGTCTCAGAGGAGAGTAAACATGTTTAATGCCTACAAATAGTTGTAGTACCGACACTAGAAATATTTCTTTACAAGCAATGAATGATGGTTCCATGTAAATTCGTGACCATCATATCTGATTCTTCCAACCAAGATGGTGGAAAGAACTGTCTAACGTGTAGCATTCTGGGCATGGCACAAGGTAGAGAGAACCCCCTCCAAGCACCATTTTCACGACTCCATATGCTGAATCATGGCATCCATAAAGCATTAATAATCTCCATAACAGATTCTGGCACCTTTAAGATACGTTTCTGTTGTGAAGAACTACTAACCTGCTAATTTGGCATCTACTTGGAACTTTTCAGGCTGTTCAAGGCTGAAATGTTTTCTTGGAAAAAAGGGAAATATTGATAAACTATGCATATTGACAAATAATCCACAAAAATAGAAAAAAAGAGCACAAAAATCTTGCCTTTTATCTGGCAATCTCACAACCCTAACAACACGTTGTATATTTTACCTAGCTTAAGCACTATGGGCGACTCTGATTACTCGAGCTTCAAAGAGACTAATTAGTTTTCAATTTCATTTTCCTCGAGCTTAAAAATCCCTATTCCTTCTTTTTATTCTTCTCAAGCTCAAGACCAAGTACTTCCTTCTCCCATGTCACATTAATCAACAGTTTGGAGCAACACAAACAGATGGTTTAAAAGAAATTTGTTGTATATTTTGGAGAACCCTAAAATCATAGTTACAAGATTCAGATCCAGATCACAAACTGATTGGGTCAATTCTTGGGTCGGCAGTTGATTAGGTCAACCTAATTTTTTAAAACCAAAACAACATTGTTTTGGGGAAAAAAATTCAAAATAAAACCCCATTTAAAACCAGGTTTAGTGCGGTTGTTCACCAAATTGATGACAAAAATACCACGAGGCATGAAGCAAAAGCTAGGGACCATCAAGGCTTGTGCCCCGACAACACGGTAAAGTAATCGCCCAGGCTGGGGAGTCCATACAGAAATTATCTAACTAAATGGGTTTTAGTGCTCCCAGTTCTGTGTTGGTCCAGTAACTGTTGCACATCATCCACTGTCACGGCGTATGCATTGACATGGCCATGGACAGGATCAAATATTCGAGAAGCCCGATACTAGATCTGCCTCTACATTTGATATGTTGCTTGCATTTCTGCAACAGCGTCGGTCTACAGAACGCACAGAGAACTCGAGCATAAATGGAGGAAGTGCACTTACAAAAGGTAAATGATACACCACAATTGAATGGCTTCATAGATGAAATCTTTTTTGAGAAGCCAAACAAAGGAAATGGAACCTCGGATATCCACTATTCCAGGAGGGTGAACGGAAAACCAACCTTTGTTAGCTGTCACCCACCATAAACACAAGCTCTGGCTCCATGATGGAATTCTTCCTTGAGAACAAGTTTTCAACCAGAACCTGAGAAAATATGTAAATGACTATGCTCTATTTACAAATTCAAAGGGACATTGATTCAATGCCAATACTTCACAAAACCACTAATAAGTTCCTACCTTTACCATTCACCTTCTAATTGGTAAGAGTAAAACTAGACGCCTAATCTAGCAGTGTGATGATAAGATACCACAAGCCCTTTCCCGCCCGTTCCCTCTAAACATCTGTTTTCCACATCATATTGTTAGTAGCATTTTCATGAGATCTCTCTAGTGCAGCAACTTTAGCACGATGGGTTGAAGCAGTCACAGCAGGCTTTACCCTCTGACTTCGAGGAAGCTCGCAGGTTTCACTAATAGAAGCAAACCTTAATTCAGCAGGAGGAATAAAACAGTCCATGGACAGGCCAGGGACATTGAATGCCACTTCTTCAATTGCCCATGCTTCTTCCATTCGGGTCCTAGTGTGGCTCATTGCTGTATCTCCAAACCGGAAAAGGGTTACTACTGAACGCCCGGAATGAGCAATCATAATACCATCCACTAGCCTGTAATCATCAAGGAAAGAATTGATTGTGGTCTCCCAGTAAACAGCGTCACCTCCATTGTTCTGGATGCGGGTCAAATGAGAGTCTTCTAAATGAACAAGGAGTCCTGTTTTCTGGCTGAAGTAGCCAAACAAAACATGCCTTATGATCTCTGCTGGCCCTTCACTCCTAGCCTTGAGAGTTGCAGGATCTGCACATATCTTGAGGATAAAGCAATCATCTCCATTGATCTTCTTCTCCCCAATGCATCTTGCATTAGTAAACATGCTCGCAGTTGTTCTTGGATCAAGGCCCTGGGATTGAACATGAGCATTTAAAGAATCATTAGATCAAAGAACTGCCTGTTTGTTAGGTAGTAAAATGAGTGAAAGATGAGAAGCATCTCACCTGAAGTGCACGGCGCAAGGGTCTAACAGGACCTTTAGCAGCATGTGCACCAAGCCAAGGTGTATGCCTCCACACAAGCTTCCCATTGCAGCCGGCATGAACCTTGCTTCCACCAAGCGCAAGCTCAACATACCACATGTCTGGATTCATTTGCCACAAGACAAACCCACCAGACTCTGCAGCTTTGGAAGAGTTCCTATTTCTAGTGACCTTGTTAGCCGTCTCAAATTCTGAAGCTATCATCCTCACCTTACCCATAGCATACGCATTGTGAATGGAATTCTGAAGCCTTTGCCCTCCTGATGCTGCTGTATACTGCTGTAATATGTACTGTGCAGATGAAGTTTCCTGCAATCACCAACATAAACCACCTTAGCATGTATATTATTAAAATAAATGAGCATACCCCATCGATCAATCTAACAATAGCAAAGAGTCAACTAATCAACACCATCTTTATTATTATTTTTTTGAAGTAAAAAAAGAACAAAAAAATAATTCCAAACACATTTCCCCCTTTGTTTTAACTAAAAGCACAAGCAACGAATTAAAGAGTAATCATATCGTATTGCGTATATTTCCAGATACACAAACCCAAGGAATAGAATCTTACATCACAAAAAATGTGACTGATTGTCTCGAGAAACTCTATAATGCTGAAGCTGTAACTACTAAAACTTATAGCATAGGAGGGAGACTGATACAAGAAAATATTTTTGAGAATTAGAGAGATATTCTTCTCACTTTTAGTGCGTCAGAATATGATTTTCTCTCTAATTCTTGTTTCTATCTTTTTTCCAATGCTGTAAATATTGATAGTTACAGCTCCGAGTACCGCAAAATCTTCCGAGTGATTCTATCAACAAACATCTTTTTTTCTTAAAAAAATGTTGCTCCTGAACAAGCATGAAATGAAAACAAAGAAACCCACTTTGATCTCAACATTTCATCAAAGGAATCAACTTTTTGCATAAGAACACAGTAACTTTACTCAACTGAAGCAGTGACATTACTGTAAAGTAAATTAATGCTGAAAACCAATTAAAAGAATAGCAGAAATCCAGAAAAAAACTTCTTTTTTGTGTTATTTTTAAGCAATCAAATAATTCAGTATAAAAACTAACGCAGATAAAAATTGCAAGAGAAGGGACTCACAATGGGAGTATCTTTTATACTAAGGTGAGGCAAAGGCTCAGCAGTGCTGACGTGAACCGGAGCAAGCGGGGCACCCAAGACACCAAGCAATAACCTCAGATCGGACCGTTTACTAGTGTTATTACAAGCATTTGATGAAGAAGACACAACTGAAGACGGTCCTCCTCTTGAAAGTTGTCCTTTCATCCACTGGCCCCACTTGCCTTCCATCCTTGAATCTCCCCCGTCATCTTGATCCGGTCCCTCTTTCAACGGTGATAAAGCTTCCGCTGGCCTCAAGCTCCCTGATCTAGGAATGATCAAGGGCTCTGGCTTTGCCACGTGCTGTCCATGTCCTTTTCTCCTCCTTAACAAACTAGACATCGGTGATGCACTCCTCGCCGGACTCTTCGCTCGTGACCTCCCCGGTGATAGTCCTCTAACAACTGAAAAGAACCCCTGCTTCCTCTCCATTTTTACAGTCTTGTCACTGTTGCAAGAGCGAAGCTAGCCAACAAAAAAGAAACAAAGCGAGTGGAGAGAGAGAGAGATAGATAGAGGGAGAGAGGGAGGGAGGGAGTGGTGTGTGTGAGAGAGAAACCTGTAAAGATAAACTGATAGAACTAAATCATTTGCCGCGAGACAAGAAAACTGTAAAAGGAAGCCAGTGTGTGTCTATATGTTTTGTTCTTACTGTGCTTGTGTTTTTCATTTTACGAGGAGGAGTTGATGACGTTGGATCAATTCCGTTAAGTATGTTGCTCCTCAAAAGATATTATTTGATGTTCAATTTCATATTTTCATAGTTATTTTAAAACTCGATCAGATAAGGAGTTGAACTGGACTGGCTGACCCGGCCTAGAATTAGGTTTAATTTAAAAAAATAAATGAAAGTAAAAATTTAGGTTAACTTGGGAATATTTTATTAAAAAATTGATTGCAACCCATTAATTATTTATTTCTTAACAAAAATCGCTTGGTTTTGTTCTATAAAAAATAAAAAAATTAGAAATTTATCTGAGATTGAGTGATTTGGTCAAAACCCTCCATCAAGAAAAAATTCCATTTAAATAAAAAAACTTAAAAACACTTAATAATAAAAATAAAAAATAAAAATAACTAAAAAAAATCACTGACTTCTGATTTGAAACTCGCAATAACTTTTTTCCTAGAAAAATGACTTTTAAAAGGAAAAATAGTATCTGAAATTTGAAAGCGGACTTACCTAATACAGAATTATTAGTGGTAGGAAAGAAAACGACAAGGACACACAATAATCTTTTTCTCGTGACAGAAATTATTTAAAAGATATTGATTGTCATGGAAAATCGTATCATCGCCGTTAGTAACGGTCAAATGGGGTTAGGTTACGGTCAAAGGATCGATAAAGAAATGCTAACGGGCATGGGGTGTAGAGCTTAATTTTTAATAATTAGAGAGTTCAGTGATCATTAATTAGTAATCAGCATGTTAAGCACGCCAGCAAGGGTGCAGTTTGTTTTTGTTTCTTGATTGTTTTTTTAATCCTAATGTTTTCAGATTTTCAAAGTTTTAGGTTCCGTTACTTCATGCAATTTTTTTAAAAAATATATATA
This sequence comes from Populus simonii, assembly GCA_007827005.2. Taxonomy (NCBI): domain Eukaryota; kingdom Viridiplantae; phylum Streptophyta; class Magnoliopsida; order Malpighiales; family Salicaceae; genus Populus; species Populus simonii. The sequence goes on from CM017477.2 coordinate 2,119,911, forward strand.
TATATATATATATATATATATATTTTTCTTATTTTTAAAAATAACTTTTAGTGTTTGATGTTCAAAAACAATGTTAAAAAGAAAATATAAGAATCAATAAATGTTAATTGTATAATATTTTATTTTTTTAATTGCAGATGAAAAAAACGAGAAAAGTATTTCGAATTATATATATGAATCCATTTAAAATTTCCATACAATAGTTACTTTCTTTTAAAGAAGATCAATCATTTAAAATTTACGATACTCTTACTTTATCCCTTCTATGCTAACTTTACTTTACCCCTTCTATCCTAACATATTGTTTTATTAAAAAACCTATTATAAAAAAATTATTTAAAAAATTTAATTTCAAAATAAAATTTACAATGGATTTGGTTTGTACTTTATATTAAATTAGCGTTTAATTATTATTTTAAATAAAATAAAAAAAATCTGTGTATACTTCTTGTTTTGAAAATTAATTAGACAAATTTATTTTATATCTCTACTTATTAAATTAATTATATTTTTGTTTTTTTGCATTGATTTTATTTATTTATTATGAAATACCAACCAAAAACAACAACATATATATGTTTCAAGAAGAAAACGAGAGGGAAATAAAAATATAAGAAATTATTTATTATATTAAAAAATGTATTTATTCTTTTTACAAAAAACAAGGATCCATGAATTATTTTTATATTGAATTTTATGTTTCTATTTAAAAATGAAATACATATATATATACACACACACACACACACACCTAATAATTTTCAATAGAACGATGGGCAAAAGATCTTGATTGGACTAATTAGGATTTACACAAAGAGAACACGCTGTTTAAAAACAACATCATTGGTGAGACTTCTTTACAGAAATTATACTCGTTTTTTCCTTTCTCCTTCTCCGTTTCGGGCACAAAAAGCGACTCGATGGCTTCATAAAACATGGCCATCCTTCCTTGTTTTTTTTATAGCCAAAACTTGTGCAGTTTTAGGCAAAGGAGCCACTGAATGGACCATGTCTCGAACAAAAAGATAAGTAGCCCCCCCCAACTTTCCTGTCTCTAATTAATTGCTAAATTAGCCACCTTTTGAATCTTTGCAAGCACTGTAGCTCAATCACCATCGCCAATCACGGTCACAGCCCACAGGAGCTTCTTCTCCCTCAATTTTTCTTGGTGTTTTGTTTGAAATGAGGAGGCCTGGTATAGATACGGAGTGGTTCAAATTTGCACTTCTAAATTGACCTAAAGTCGATGGACATTATCAACAAGGGGACAGCTCATCGACTCCCAGAATTTTTCAACATTATGCCATTGTTTCTTCACTTTTAGTCAATGGCCTTCTAGCTAGTCAAATGTTCTCCCCTTCCCTTTCTTTTTTTTTTCTTTGTTTTTGTTTTTAAATACAATTATAATAAATCAAATGTTTCCTGTCATGATTGCTTGAAAGAATGCTCCACTTATTGAATGAACATGGTGTGATCTGAAATCAACCACAATGATGTCAATTGGGTTTTTTTCCTTTTTCTTTTTTCTTCGATTATTGATTTGTCAATCTAACGGCTTCTTTATTGAAAATATCACAATTGTTTGATTTGATTTAATTTGATCAAGATATATATTTTGCAATAGATAAGATATATGAATTGAGCATAATAATAAAGTTGCTGAGAAGATTAGCATATAATCACAACTGCCTGAATATAGTAAGCATAATTGGTGTCACCCTAATGTACTCAGCACCCAAGAAAACCATCAAAATATCAAAGAAAGGAGAAATTTAAGAAGAAATCACACTCTATAGTTTATGTTTTTATAATAACATAGTCTTGCTGAATTTATGTTTAGCTGCCTAGCCACGTCAAGTGATGCTAGGTAGGTGGGCATCAAATCATCTTCCTACCAAATCTTGGGATTTAACGACAAAGCAAAAGTCAAAAAGAATACAAAATCGGCGATACCTTCAAAGGGTATCGGATCACATGTAAAGCTCCAGTGGATATCAGGACATCTCGAGATCTAAATATGTTCTCCCAACAAGATCCTACAGCTCCCCCGTTCTGCCATCGTGCCATTCGATACTTTAGTATCTCAGTTAATGTGTCAGGATCATGCATGATCCACCCAGTACAGGTTGCATGCAAGAAGACAAGCAATTCTGCGAGTAGTTCATTGCATAGTTCTTATATCTGTTCTGGTATTGGGTTACTGAATCCTCTTATCAACTTATCTGTTACTAGATGAATTACTTTTGCTCAAAACAATCGTGATTTTAGTTTTCTTTTAACAAAAAAAACTATTTGAAGTTAACCTAGCTAGTTGAGTCTCAAGTTTGGCTAAATCAACTGAGTCTCGACTAAATCAACTGAATATATCCAATTTAATCAAGCTTTGAATCCACTGGGGATATTAAATTTAATGACTATGGTTTATTTACCAGTGTTTAACACATATATGATTGGTACGAGGGGCCCTCGAGTTGCATTTCTGTTGGTCACTCAGTCCTTTTTTTCTCACTTTATAAATAAATGCCATGTTTCCTTTTTATTTTTCACAGTGAGACGCAGCTGCCGAATCATTGCTTCATTCTTCAAACTCAAGCAATGTATTCTCTCCACCTTTCATTTTTGCCCTCTTCATCAGTCTGTTCATGCTTTCCTTTTCTTTCTTTTTTGGCCTTTCTTTTGCCATCCCTTTTTCAATAGAGCACTAATTAAATAAAAAAAATCCAATTCACGTATATGCTAAGCTTATGATTGCTGTAATGACTTTAATTTATTGTTTTTGCTGGTTTGGTTCCATTTCTGCTTTTAATTTTTAAAGTCTTTTTTAAATTGTTTTTTTGTTTAAAAAAATATAAAAATTATGTTTTTTTATATATTTTTCAATGGTTTTTGATAGATTGGTGTTATAAATTTAAAAAATTTAAAAAATTATTTTAATATATTTTAAATTAAAAAATATTTTTAAAAAATATTATGCACTTCATTATTGTCAAAAGCGTCAGAAACCCTCCACTTTAATTGATATTTTTCACGAAAATAAACATGAAATATATTTTAAATTAAAAAATATTTTTTAAAAATATTATGCACTTTATTATTGCCAAAGGCGTAAAAAACCCTCCATTTTAATTGATATTTTTTCATGAAAAGTAAACATTAAATAACAAATTCATTTTTTCGCTAAGATTTCGAATAGCTTTCCCGAATTCAAATTGATTATGTTTCGTTCTTTCTTTGAAGAAAAACGATTAAACAATTTCCAATCATGATCCTTGCGGATCATAACCCTTTTATTTTATAAATCAGGTAAAATGCCTTGTTTACTTAATTCAGATACAAAGATAAATTAAATGTAATCAAAATTATGGTTATTTGAAGTAATGAAAGTAAATTTAATCATTTCTTCTTTTTTAGGTACAACGGAAAAGGAGGGGAAAAAAACTAGGAAGCTCTAGAGAAACAAAGACCCATAAGATCTGCTTGAAGAAGGTGATTCATTCCTGGTGGGGGCGAATCCCAAATGATTAAAGCATTTGAACCCTTCGCTGCTAGCTTCGCCAAATAGTCAGCACAATTAAGCATTGCCTTCCCTGTACGTAAGAGAAATTCCGACTTCTCAATCCCTTGACAACAAGTTTTCTGATGTATAAAATCCATTAGCAGGTAACTTGTCATGAAAGATAAGCCAACAAGAATATTCCTAATTCTCTCTGGAGCCTGCAGCTTGATTGACCAAGACCATTTATGCTCAGTCACCAGGTCTCTAGATCTTGATATCAACTAAGAGTAAGTTAGCTAAGGTTTAAAGAGACCCGGAACTGAAGTGCTCTAGGCAATAAAGTCACAAGCTACTGAAGAATTAGGAATAGGAATAGCCATAACTCTATGCTGCAAGCTCTCTGGAAGCATTGTATTGAGTTCATCAAAGTTCCAAAGACCATTCCCTAGCTCAAAGGCCCTTAACGTCTAAGACCATGTCCATGATACTGACGGTTGGAACCAAGGATGTTAAGGTTCCTTCCTCAAGCCATCGATCATACCATAAAGACAAGCTACCCATGCCAATTCTCTATATAAAACCTTCCCATAATAAAGAGAGAGCTTTGTGAATGGACTTCCAAGTATATGAAACAGAATTCATTGGTATTGGATTATGGAACCATGAATTATTGTTCAAGTATTTGTGCTGTAAAATGTTTACCCATAATTTATAGGGGCTATTAAAGACATGCCACACCAATTTACCCAACAACAAAATATTAGCGAGCCTAGCCTCACGAACTCCAAGTCCACCGTACTTCCTAGGCTTCGTCATCGTCTCCTATTTAACAAGGTGAAAGCCTCTCCCCGAATCCTTATTTCTCCAGATAAAGGTTCTCACCACCCTATCAATGCCATTTCAGATAGCTTAAGACCCAATAGTTATGCATTGAATAAATAGGAATCGCAAACACTACTGACCTTGAAAGAGTTGTATATATGCCCTGCTCTGTTCAATAATCTTCCTTTTAATCCGTTAGCTTTCTGTTGATCTTTTCTAAAATAAAGTTGAAGTCGGCCTTCCTAACTCTCTCTTGAAGCAGCGGGAACCCCAGATATTTTCCTAAGTCATTGGCAACCCTGATAGATGAGAGCTGAGATATCTTAGTTCAGTAGTCTCTTCTACTCACAAATTTCGAGCACATAAATCTGGACTTTTCGTAGTTCATTTCCATCCCAGAAACTCTTCAAAAAATCAGATAAGGCTTTATTGACAAAGCCTTACATGCGAAGTCGTGGCCTGTGTGGAAAGGAGGATATCGTCTATAAAAAACAGGTGAGAGATGCATGGCCCTTCTCTAGACACATGAATAGGCTTCCATTTATTGTCTTCAACCATCTCTGCAATCAGGCAAGACAATTTTTCCGTACAAATCATAAAAAGATACGGCGACATAGGATCTCGCTGACGCAGACCTCTAGTAGGAGCAAAACTGGGGAGCTTTGACCCATTCCAGAGTGAAGTCAAGTTCGTAGACCGAATACAAAACATAATCAGCCTAACAGTGATGTCAGGAAAATCAAATTCCATAAGCGTGGCTTGCAAGAAATCCCACTCGACCCTATCATAGGTTTTTTCCATGTCAATCTTCGCAGCTAGAGACCCTTGTTTACTCTTGGACCTGTGCATAAAATGCATTATCTTCTGAGCAATTAGAGCATTATCAGATGTCCTCTGCCAGGAACAAAGCTACTTTGAAGTGGACCAATCAAACTGTCTAAGAAAGGTTGAAGCCGGTTCACCAGGACTTTGGTAATAAGTTTATAGATCACATCACAGACTTATTGGGCGAAACTGCTTCATATAGGTGGGATTATCCTCTTTAGGAATTAGGAAAATTAGAGTCTCCGCTAATTGAGGATCAAAACTGCCAGAAACAAAGGCTTCTTTCACTAGCTTCCAGATAACATCTCCAACCACACTCAACATTAGTGCAAACCACTCTCAACACACTCAACATTAGTGCAAACCAGGGATTTATAAAAGTTAAGTGCCTTATTCTGCAACACACTATCCTCTGTGCACCTGTCTCAATTAGATAGAAATAAACCATTCACTCGGTTTCTCTTCCTACGAGCTGCAACCAAAATGCGGAAGAATTTTGTATTCTTGTCCCCAAACTTGACCCATTTTTCTCTCGAATTCTGATACCATAAGAGTTCCTCCTGACAAAGTACCTTGTTATATTCGCATTGCAGGGATCTCCCAAAGGAAGCCAGGGAGTCTGTTGGAGAAGATTCCAAGCATTTATAAACTCCCGTCAATCTAACTTCTAGCCTTCGTTTATTTCTGAGAACATCACCGAAAGTGTTTCTATTGAATATAATTGCTCATGCTCATATTATTCGCTAGAGCAGCGCCTGTTGTAAGAACATGCATCGCATCGATAATACTAAGGTTAAATATAAAATGAGCCGAATTCCTCAAGCTCTCCCTGTCATTGCCCATATAAAGACCCTTCTGAACTCTTCTTCCCTTGACTTGCCGGGCCCCCCTTGGTGGCTATAGAACCAGCTCTTCCTTTCTAGTTCTTTTCTTTTTATGGAATTTCTTTGTGGTAATTAGATGTTTCGGGCCTGCTATATTCTTCGATCCACTCGGCTCTCCTTGAACAAAGGTAGGCCTCAGATCCACATCAAACCCCCCATTAAGGCCTGCACTATGAGGCCCATGATCCCTCTGAAGCCCATCTGACTTATCATTAGCTGACTCAAGAACTGCATATTTATTGTTAATCTTAGTAGTATATTTTTCCGTAACTGAATCCCCTTTACTCGTTGAATTGAATTTTCCGTTGCGAGAAACCACTACCCATTCTCCATGAAATTCGGACTCACATAACTACACAGCTTCTTTTGCGGGATTATCTAGACTTACTGCACCCTTATGGTTTGTCTCAATCGCCGTTGTACTATCCCTTCCAGACATTTTTTCCGGCGAGTCATTCTTATTGTCCAAGGGGCAGGATCTCCCATGATGACAATAACACCCACATCTACCACAAATAATACGCAGGCCCTCGTATTCCACCTTGTACCGGTGGTCTCTAATCCATACTTTCCCCACCACTGGAAGATTTAAATCTATTTCTATGCATATCCTTGCAAATTGTCCCATCTCCATATTCAAGGTGTTGAAATCAGTTTTGATAGAGTGCCTAGCGCTGTGGCTAGGGCTAAAAGAAATCTCTCGTGAGAATACACCACATTAAGATCTAGAATTCTGACACAGACTAGAGTGTGATCTCTTTTATCGTAAAATCCAAGGACGTCCATTGACCACTTTCAACCTATCATACTCCAGATCAAATTTCAATATCCATGCCCGGCGTCCATCAAGTCAAAACCACCCGTGAGTTGCCAAAGAATTCAAACGAATCTTCATCTGAGTACCCTATGTGTTTCCCTAACAATTTAATGACTAGAGAATCGCCCCATGGACAACACAGATCACTGAAGGTTTTGTCACCAAGGAATATCTTTGGCAAGAGGCGATTCCCATTCTCGAACTCAGTCATGACCAACTGATTCCCCATCATATCAGTTTTTTTCACGCAAGGAAAAGGGGTTTTAGCCCCTAAAAACTTTATCCTGAAAGGAGAGTTTGTCTCTTTGTGGCACTTTTGGGACTCTGGAATCTCCTCCACCGTCAGATGGCTTGTCTGGGATAGTATTGCAAAAGGGTTCTCTTTCCAGGAACTCCACTCCCATCGGAAGTTTTAGATTCTAGAATCACGACTCCAATTATTGTCATGCTGTAACTTTACTCACATATCAATTCGAAAACTAATCAGATAAAAAAAACATAAAACTCTAAGAATAAAATAATATATTTTTATTTTATAAAATAAATCATTTCAGTGTACATATTCATTTTTATTTTACATTGCTAAAAAATAAGTTCCTTGTTTTTCATATTTAACTCACTTAAAAGAATTGGTTTAACAGAAAAATATTTTACAATGAAAAATTAAAACATGAAAAAAACAACTTATCAAGAGCCGGTGAAAATTCCTCGTTCATCAAAATAACGGGGTCCTGCTTTAGTGGCTGGGCTAATTATCATTTGTGGGCTTAATCTAAAGTATTTAGCCTTTGGTTCGGGACCTCTATTATTTATTTTTTTATTTTTTATTTTTATTCACTCCTTTCTTAAGACCAAGCCGTGTTCAATGTAAGACCATGTTTCCAACAGCGCAACGGGCTTCGGTCATCAGGCCAGCTTCCAAAAAGACAACAAATCATGAAATGATATTATTTTCGCAATACGAACCTTACTGTTCCTTAAAAAATCTTTTCATCATTCATCAACCGAGCATTGGAAACTCAACTTGCTTTACATTTCCTCGAACTTTCGAGGACACAGAACTATTATAGGGTCACACAATTCACAAACAATTTGCTTTGATGATGGGTGGGTCATTCATTCAGTAGGGGAGTGATGAGAGGCTTTGAACATGACAATCACAAGCATGCCCCCTTCAGCTTTACAGCTGCAATTTGTTTGATTGGTACTGAGATTAATTAGGTGAAAATTCCTTCAGCTTGTGCTGTGCTAGCTACCGAGTTTGTTTGATCGGCACTGAGATTAGGTTTGTTTTCTTTTCTTTTTCAATGCTGGATGCTGTTTTGGCTTCTGCTATTCTCATCAACCTAGATGATGCGTGAGTGTTTTAGGTCATTAAACCAGTTTTTCAATAGAATCAAAGAAATAAAGTGGCTCCTAGGTCTAGACAAAGTCAGAGGAACACAGCAAGGAAAAGATCAAATGATCAGTTACAATCAGGTTATATATATATAACAAATCCACGTGCTCGTCTAAAATAAGGAAGTGTGCTTTACATTCAAGCATTGAATCATTCAAGAACGAAGGGAAATTCACAAAAATGGTTAAGAACGCAAATATATAGTAAATTAGGAGGTGGAAACACCTTTCTTGTTACAACGTACGATTCACATGACATGTCATGCTCTAGAAATCGAAAGGGCCATGCTTCTTTAATGTTGCATCGCATCTGTGCAAATCATTGGAGTTCTTCGTTTACCCATTTCTGTCACCCCTCTTTTCCCTACTTCTCGAGAGTCCTAAAAGCTACCGTCGGTGCTAGGAGATGCCTTGAATTAATCCCCAATCCATCCATCGATATAAAATAAATAAAAATATGTTTGATTAGAAAAGTAAAAGTAAAAACCATTTATCTCTAAAGTAATTTGAAAAGAGAATTTCTATTATTTTATAGAAAGATATAGTAATTTTGTTTTTAGAAAAAAAAAATTAATTATTTCGATAAAATTAAGAAATACGTTTAAGGTTTAAAAGAGCTTCTAAACTAGCTAGGCCAAATATTTTCCCACGGCGAAACTTGTATAACATTTCACTATCATAGCAATTAATGTTCAGATTTTATGTTGTTTGGTACTGTGATAAATGACAGTTTTTTAAAAGTATTTTTTAATTCAAAATATATCAAAATAATATTTTTAATTTATAATTTATATATCAAAATCATTTAAAAATATATAAAAAAACATGATGTTATATTTTTCAATTTATAATGGAAAAACAAACACCTGCCTCACCTGAATAAAAAGATTTTCATGTACAAATTAATACAATGTGATTTTCAAATAGCATTAATTTACAGTTGTGCTTCGTGGAGCCCATACTTATTCCTTTTGCATTATCAACACCATGGGAGGCTCCATAGCAGGTTGGTAATTAATAAATTCTATGCTTAGGAGTAGTACACTTAATTTCACATTTCCTCCATATATAAAAACTATGTTAATGTCTCTCAAACATTAAGCTATTTCCATCGATCAACCATCATTTGCCTTGATTTCCGTTAAAGAGCAAGGATTAAATATGCAGGAGAAGCAGCAGATAAAGCGCAAGCTTCACGAACAGCCATTATTCGGTGAAATCTAAGTTATTAAACGTAGTCTGATTTAATTAATAGAATGGTTTGAAAAACCTGTGACTTGAATTCTGACACCACATGCACTTGTGTCTGGTTTTAATTTTAATAAAAAATTATTGAGTTAATAAGATTTTGTTGGCTCATGATTAGATTAAACTAATAAAAATTAACATCAGTTTGATAAAAAATAATAATTGATAAGTTAATATAAAGAATAACATTTTAACACAACAATACAGGGTATGTTTAATACTATGAGACATGATATTTTTAAATAATATTTTTATTTAAAAATATATTATATATTTTTTTAATTTTTAATATTAATATATTAAAATTATTAAAAAGACACTAAAAATAATATTAATTAATTTTTTTTTCAAATGAAACACATTAAATAAACAAAAACTACTGTAATCCTGTTAATTGGGACCTGTTTGAGTGTATAGTTATGGTTATTTTTCAAAGTGTTTTTAATTCAGAAATGTATTAAAATAATATTTTTTTTATTTTTTAAAAATTATTTTTAATATCAGTGTATTAAAATATTAAAAAAAATTAATTAAAAAAAATTAAATATTTTTAAAATACAAAACAAACGTAGATCACTTAATGACCGGAGCTTATATCCTTGTATCAAACTCCAAGTCAGAAATGACAACCACTCGATACAGGCTACACGTAATATCTTGGTAATAAGCAAGCCCGAAATAAGGAGTGTCAGTAGTCAGCAAGTAAGAAACACAGATGGATGGATGCCACTTTAGCAAAGCAGTTACTGGGAAAACAAGGAAGAACCCTTTAAATTACAGTCATTGTTGCATGTAATAAGATTGGTCGTCAATCATGGAGGCTTGTGGCCTACGGTCTTAGTAAGGTTTTTTTTTATTTTTGTATTTTAGGTTTAATCCTTAGCATATATGTTTATCATTCTCACGATACCTTATCTATTTATTGAATTTATAGAATATTTAGTGAGATCAAAAATTAATTATGATACGTATAAATTAGCTCAATACCCGAATTATAAAAAAAAAAGAGAGAGAGAGATTGGTCGTCATCATGGTGATATGCCCGTTGCTTTAAAGATTCTGGAAACTGGAAAGCATTAATCCACCCTGGATGCTTCCTTCACCAAAACCCCATGACAGTCTGTAATTTGTTTTCTTAAAAAAAAATTCTATAGAATCAAGCACTTTCCTGACCTCTCACCTACCCTTATATATGGGGCCCTATAAATACCCTGTATTATACCCAAGCTCTTTCATATCAACTCCTCCCTGGGAAAATCTCGTATACAGGTCTTTGATAAATTTTCTGCTATATAGAGAGAATTCCCATACATACTTTCAGATCATATAACAGAAATGAAGCCTGTTTTTGCAGCTATTTTTCTTCTGTGCCTTGTTTTCAGTTCCTCTTTGTTTGAGGTCACAATGGCTGCCTCGGGTATAATTATATGAGTTGGATTTGTATTTTTGCTTCTTTGTTTTGTTTCTAATACATATTTAGTAAAACTAACTGTCAATTTATGGTGTATGGCTTTACAAAATAGGATTCTGTGACTCGAAGTGCTCAGTGAGGTGCTCCAAAGCAGGAATTAAAGACCGGTGCTTGAAGTACTGTGGAATTTGCTGTGAAAAGTGCAAGTGCGTGCCATCTGGGACTTATGGGAACAAGCACGAGTGCCCTTGCTACAGGGACATGAAGAACTCCAAGGGCAAACCCAAGTGCCCTTGATGTTGTATAATGATGCCGAGTGTTACAGATGTATGTCTGCATGTTGAGCTGGGTCGTAAAACTACTAGTAATTAGGTCGTCGCTAGAATATCAATCAGCTGGGAAAATAACGTGGATGATCTGTGTCTATTCCGGTAATTGCCACCGGAATACCCTACAACCTGAATACCGTTCTGGTTAAATTAGCAGTATTATTCATAATAATAATAATAATAATAATCAATATTTATAAAACTCTCCAGCAGTTCCCTTTTCTTCCAAACAATGCTAATTGCGTGTGATCCTTCTCAATCCGTTTCTCAACTCCTGATCTTATAGTGAATGTACGTAAGATCAGTCCATCGTTTTGGTTCTGATTCTAGAATATGTAGTTATTAAACCCGGTGGCTTTTACGAGTCGATCCAGTAACTCAGGGTTTGAACTATACCAGATTTAATTCCAAACCTCCCTTATGAACTAGCGAGTCAGCATATAATTTGGTTGAAGTAATTAAACTCGAATAAGATCTTGCCGGTCAATTATAAGAACGTTTTAATATTTATCTAAAACATTATTTCAGTTTTCAAGGTCAGGTCTAAAAAACATAAAAACCAAGAGTGTACAAGCATCTTTTGATTAGTCAAAACTTCATAGATCACCCCCTTTAACTCTTTGGCCCATCCTCTTCAATTAGGGTCTTCAAAATGTTCGCCATTCATGTGGTCAAGATATATAAATGAATTGATCTCCAGTAAGAATTGTGGCTGCACAATATTGCTTAAAATGCCGTGCCTGGAATGTATTGTTACTCCGGCAAACAAGTTCTTGTAATATGCAAGCTTCAGGAAGTGGTATCAGTCTTCCATGGTATTAATTTAAGAACTAATTTACAAGTTTAGGTAGAAATATTTTGATATTTTTTGTTTTATTTTTTTTCTAGTGTCTATATATATATACCCTTAAAATAAATAGACAATTTATAACAAAAGGTAGAGATTAAATTGAGTCTTGTATTCATGATCTTATTAATCAAACAAATTGCATTTCTCTTTTTCTATCTAATCTATTAGTATTCTAAAAATAATCCACTGCATTCACAAAATGAAGGGACGTGATTGCATTTGCAATTCATAACATTGAGTTAATTAGAATGAAAACTATATTCCTAAATTAATATCTTTTTTTAATTTTGACTTGAAACTCAATTCAAATCAAGTTATAATGATTATAAATTTGTTCAACATATTAGACAATTACGAGTTTTTAATAGCAATGATGTCTTGTGAAATATTGTTTTATAACTTTAAATCTACTTAAAACTTGATTAATTTAGAATTTGAATGAATTTAAATTGAAAAAAAAATTAAAAATTAATTGGCTTCAAAAAAATATTTTCACTTAATTAATCTGAACTTGATGCTCTTTTTTTTGTCAAAATAACATTATTTAAAAAAAATTTAAAAATTCGAGTTAATTTAAATAGATATTTCTAACCCGTAACGCAGGTGTTATTCAGATAGGATTTTATAACTATTATTTCAAGAACTCAAGGTTGACTTAGCTTTTTACTCGGCATAATCATGTGAAGTGTACGATACAACAGACACTTTGGGCTTGAAAGGTCCCCGTTTCATTACCATAGCCTCCAGATTTATGCCACCTGTGTCTGAGACTATCGGCTGCAGATAGCCAAAGGCCTACTTGACCTGTCCTGAAATGCAAGAGAATATTTCTATTTGTCCTATTAAGAAAAAAAAAAAAAAAAAACAGAAACAAATTTGGATCCTAATCTATTGCCAAACCTCCTCTAGTATGTAAACTGCGTTGTCCTTTGTTATATTTTATGACTAATTGTGCCTTTATAATATCACATCAATTTTTCTTAATATTCATGTAAAAATTATTTAAAAAGTATATATAAATTTAAAAACACATTGAAAATGTATTTAGAATTACATTTATCTGTATTTAGATGATGCATGAGTGTTTTTGTAATAAGATTTTTAGACCTAATATTTTTTTTTGTAACTTTTAACATCCTCAAGACCAAATTATTGAAAGAAATAATAATAATATATATTTAATTTAAAAACATTTTAAAAAAACATTCGTAGATGCGCAACGACCTTGCACACATTAATAAAATATTTATATTTCAGTCTTTCAGCATTTATCACAAGAAATCTTCAGACAACATGCTATGCATGTAAGAAACTTCCATGGCAGTTGAAAAATAAGCAATCACAGAGCAATTCAAAGGAGAAGAAATTGGAAACTTGAAAACCGTTTATAAAACACAGTTTCGATCATGTTTCTAAAAAATTTAAATTTTTTATTTTATTAAAATTTAATATAATTTGTATGTTTAATAATATATATATATATATATATATATATATATATATATATATATATATATATATCGAAATGTCACCTTCTAGAAAGAAAAAAAAGATATATATCAGCTACATAAAAAAAAATATAAAAAATAATAATAATTTTAAAGAGATTTAAAAACTTAAGTTCTTGGAAAACACAGTTTCAAACGAGTTTCCAAACTGCCGTTAATATTTTCAAGAATTTGATCATTTCTTTATTTGTAATTTACTGTATTAGCCTATTAGGTTTTGACATTCTACTGGTGGCTCTTTAATGATTATCGTAATTTCACTACTGCTAAAAAAAGAAAAAGAAAACTCAAGAAAGCTTTGAAGAAGGATGAAAATATGGAGATGTGTCCTTAATGCAGACTGGGCCCAGCATCAGGTTGCTTGCCTGCTGCTCCATGCCAAAAGCAGCTTTCGGCAGCTGTATTTATTTTTACATTTTAAAATATTTTAAAAAAAACTGAAATTTTTTTTTAAAAAAAAAAATTAATATATTTTGATATTTTTAATTTCATAATCATTTTCATACGATAGCTGCTCCATGCCAAAGGTTGTCCGGGTAACTGCAACAGCATTCCCCTCCCTTGGGTGGGTGAGGTTGAATTCTCAGTTTCTGTTTAGGTTTGGGCTGGTACTGTTGTGCCTAGCCTTTAAACCCAACCGCATTAACCTCAAGATCGAAATCCAATTAATCGAATCAAATCAAATATTAACAGATCTGAAATCCAATTAATCGAATCAAATCAAATATTAACCTAGTAAGACTTAATTGATTTGATAACTCAATTGACCCATCAAACCTGATTAGATCAACATTAAAAATTAAAAAATAATAACCCTATATTTACCAGGTGACCCTGACAAGGAGTCTTTCTCGGATCAGGCTGTCCAATTATTTGAGTTAAGGCCCTTGTGATTTGGGGGGATAGCACTCTCGCATCTTGTCATAGCATACACTAGAACCGGCGAGACAAGGGCAAGAGCCCAGAAGCAAGCATTGATGCCTTAAAAGGAAAAACAGAACTCAATTTTGCTTTTATCTTTATCCAGTCAATGTCTCAACAATTACCCCCATTGTGTACACCTATGAACGTATAAGCATGATATTCTAAACAATAAGTGTCCAGTCTCTATTAAGAAAAGGAGGAAAAAAAAAAGCTTCTGATTACTCCTATATATTTCCCCTTTCAATTCTATTCATTGTACAGCAGGAGAGTGGAATCAGACTTCATCACCGCATATTTGTCACCACTGTGATTGATTAGTATTGAAGATGTTTATTATCATCATCGTGCAGTCAACAAAAACCTAAGATCACAAAGGCTGAAGTTCTTGCTCAGGACCAACAGCACCAACAGGCGCATAAGTTCCAAGCGCTTTTTGACGTCTCCAGACCAACCATAGGCCAATACTTAATAAACTAACGACCAGGGTAACAACAACTCCAACAGTCACGGCCACAAAATGTTGCTGCCACCATGTCCTACAGCACACCGAAAGAATCAAATGTGAAAGCAGCAAAATGCATCACAGTTTGGAAGAAGGCAGATATCCTAGTATAACAGCTAAAAACAAAACAAGGGCAAACACACTCAAGAACCAAGGAAAACACAATATACAGCACTGTTTGAGATAGTCAAAGAAATGTGAAATCAGAAGCAAATATCAAGTTCGGCAATGGAGTTCAGAGAGGGGAAGAAAACACATACCTGTTCTTTTGAGGCTCAAACTTCCATTTGACTAACTCATAGCTTCCAAATCTCTCAGGAAAGTGTAATCGATGCTCACTTAATTGCTGAATTATTTTCTGCACACAGAAAACAAGTATTGGTTATGATACTTCAGTTAGTAAGTGAAAACGTAGCCAGTTGCATATGCAACAACTACAACAGCACAATGGTATGATTACCATTGCTGTGGTATTGGAAATGTAATCAGCAGATTCAGCAGGAAGGATGGCCCATTTAACAAGATAATTATTTCCTGTCGACGTGAAATTCAACATGTGAACCTGAAAATCAAGCAATTGCAAGGGTATCAGATTAAATTTATGCTTAACCTCAATCAGCTAATGTTGAACAACATTTGAGATATTGTTGCATGTCAACAAATTGAATGCACCAAATGTTATTAACTACGATGATCTGCTATGTTAGATTAATTTGAATGGTAACTTCATGAGCTATAAATCCAGCCCATAAGGTTAAGAACCTGTTGCTCTAGAGAAAGCCATGTCAAGCCAAAGTAACTCAATTGTACCTGTAAATTATCAACTTCCAACTCATGGGCAATGAACTCTGCCACTTCTGTGAAGTTGGGCTTTGTGTTTGAGTTGTTGACACTGATCAACATATCAAACGATATAATTCCAATTCGAATTTCACCTAAATATCACATGGAACAACGCAGCATCATTGGATAGATTTTGAAGCACAAACATTCACCAAAAGAATGTTAAGAGCAGAAGTTGGAAAAAGACGATCATCATAACCATATCAGTTACATATTTAGGGCACCTGAAAGTAAGCATCAAACGAATGAAAACAATAAAAGTCAATAATTGGCTCAAAATCACTGGGTGCCCCTCTACATTTATTTTTTGGTGCTCTACAACATTTTGGTCCATAACAACCCTTTTACTAGCAATTTTAGTGGGTTTTAAGCCTTCCATCCATCTTCATTAGTGATAGAATAGATGTTTGATTAACAATGTTAGTTGATCATGCCACATGTACGATTGTTTATGATTGTGATAAGCATAAATTATAAATACAAAAATAAAAAAAATTATAAGATATTCCAAATAAAAATCTCGAAATAAATTTATTTTATTAAATTAAAGATTGATGCTAGAAAAAAATGCAAAGGAAATCCAGAACGAAATAAACCTCAATTTTCCACACTTGTGCGTGCAACCGCCAACTACTGATGCAAAATCACTAAGCTGCTGCAATCTATTTTTCTACTGTCACATAAGACACTTTTGAGGCTACACCATTATACTTATACATTCCATCCCAATCAAATTGTTTTATGAGGCCCTTGAGTATTTTTGAGATTCTTCTACTTAAAAACCCTATCCCAGTTCTCATTTTTGTTCAATTCATTAGCATCTCAAAAAAGCCCAAATCCCACCCCACCACCATTGTTCAGCTTAAGCACCCCCACGAAATTAAGTAGTCAAGAACCCAAGTTGTTCCTATTTATTCTACATCAATTTCCAAAGCTTGCAAAAGCAAACCAATTTATGAACCATCAAATCAAGCACTCAAGAATTCTTATATAAAACCCAAATCATGAATGAAAAAAATCACAACATTGTCATGAATAAACAGCTTACATGTAAGCTCTTTACCAGCTAAATTTGCAAACCATAGAAAATTATCAAATATCCAAATCAAATTTGCACTCCTATTTTATGATGCATGCTTGGCATGAGGCCGTGTAAATGATTAAATCAAAGTACCTGGATGGAAAAATGGCATACTGCTTGGAGCTTGCGCAGGAGGCATTTCTTGACTTCTATTACTGCTAGGGGAAAGTACAGGTGCTGAAGCAGGCACACCAGGAACTTGCAAACTTTTCCATAGTTCAGAACAGTTAGTTTTCCAGAAGCCAATTTTATCATTCTCTCGATCGTAAGTCACAAGTGTGTTACGGACAACAATTCCTGCCACAAATGATAAAAGATAAGAGAGATCTGTCAAATGTATCTGCATGTTATAGATCATCAACTATTGAATTCAACTCTAACAACTGTCAATTTCAGAGACATGCACGCAAGAAGATGTATTATACCTCCTAAAAGAGTAGTCAGATCATTTCCATTCTGGAAAATACCCAGGCAATATGCACCGCTGACCTTTGTGTGCTTTAGCCCATGCCATGAGAAAAGGAAGGAGAGAAACAAATAAGAGAGGAGAGAGAGAGAGAGAGAGACAGACAAAGAGGGACAGGAAATATATTGCTGTGTAAATAAAAGAAATAAATTGAAACCACAATAGAGCAGATGATGCAGGAAAACAAGAAAAGAAACAGAAGGAGACGTCCTGAACCATGCTGAAGTAATTTTGCTAGAATCCCAAGCTTATTTTGTTCTCAACAAAAAAATTAAGAAGAATAACAACAACCAAAATTACCCGGAAGAGATAATTCTCTGGAGACAATGACAGCTTTTGACCACTGCCAAACACCATATTGACTTCTGGAAAAACTTTTGACAGATGAGAGACCTCCCTAAATCACAATTCAACCAAAAAGAAACGAACAAAGAATAAAATAAGCACTCAACAGATCTTACAGCCAGGACAAGTTATAAAGAAAATGATGCTAGACATCAAAATTGTGTTCTTATTATAGGTAACACCTTCCAGCACCAGAAAAGCAAATATCATGGTAACTTGGATCAGGGCCCGGGATCTGCTTGAGATGATGGATTTCCTTCATAATCTGCATTTGAGTACAAAGTTAACCTTGAAATAACAGTCCAGTTTAACAATATATTCTCCCATAGCTGAAAAAAATGAAACCAATCTTTATACCAAACAGTAGCATGACGTTTTTTTTCCAATCAAAGCACAAGAAATAAGAACTACAGGAAACAGGTTATGGGAATAAATAGTAAAGAAATTAAGCCAAAAGAAGTTGAGATTTAGCGCCAAACTCAAACATAATCTCACACTAATAGACAACTTCTGCAATCGGCCGCAATTAACCTAGATAGAGCCAAGCAATTCTGTCAAAAACCCAATCTTATTGGATGGAGATTAATTCTCAAAATTGAGATGCATCATCCAAATTGTTAACCTTATCCTCTGTATACTTAATTTATGGAATTTGCTATAAAATCAATTGGCAATTGCAAGGAAGTAACAAAATAAGTACACAGCTAAAGTTGAGTATGGAGAATATTAAACATGGATTCCAAATCTAGTTAACAAGGTAAACCCTCTCCTAACTAGAAAGGAATTAATAAAATAACCTCACTAGCATTCAAAAGAATATTTCACCTAACCTACAGTAAGGCTGTAGAATATGGATGCTTTGATGTTTGACTATGAGATAGCCACATAGGATAAAAAGTTCTTACTTGGTTAATGCAAGCCTTAATCATGAGTTCACATAGAAGCAAAACTAAGCATGGAGAACATTGGTATTCCAGGAGCATACCCATAACATGATGAGTGACGGTTTGAGTAATTATTCGTGTGATTAGGCTTAAAAAATACCGTTATATAATGGTTTATTCGCAAATTCAACTAACAGCACAATAAATTTTCAGGTGAAACTTCATTTGGTATGATAAACAGTGACATTGATAGTTATAATTGAAAGAAAGTTGGTAAGCAGAAAGAAGAACAATAAAACAGTCACAGCAGAGCTACAACTCGACTTTTAGACCAACCATGGTAGAAGAGATTGAAATTAGAGCCATGATATCTTACAGCATCTTTTAACGCATGAAATGCTGCTTCTGGAAAGTAAGCGTATGTAGTTCCACTGTCCAAAACTGTTCCATGCTTTTCATCAAAGACTTTTGGTTTTAATTTCAATGGCTTCCCAGCTACATGTAGTTCTTTCAGCTCAATATTGTAATATGGACTGTCATCATCCAAAAACTACATTAAATGTGTGAGATGTAATAAGATGAATACCAAGAAAATTAATCGACGATAACCATGTTGATAAAGTACCCTACCTGCGATAAGGGTTGGAATGGGAAAAAACCATGTTGGGGGGAGGAGAAATCTGACCAAGTACCATCGCACCCCCACCCACATCCATCCCACCATAACATAACGAAAACGAATCACCAATAACACCCTTGTCAACAAGTTGATCAACAACACTGAGCCGACCTCGACCCAAACCCATTATCCCATCAGCACGTTGGCTGTAAAGATCACCAGTTTCCACATTTTCACAACCGAAAACAGCACGTTGAGGTTTAAGCTCGCTTTCATTTCCAAATGAAACAACATCCTCAGCAATCACACCACTGCTCGAGCTCCTCTCTGCATAGCGTCTCTCATAAGTACACTGCTTTCCCTCATCATCACAATTACAACTTGGGTTGCACTTTACAGGCCGATAAGTACTAGACAAATCCGGTTGAAACCTCGGATCCTATATAAAACCAGCAAAAAAACAGCTCTCAAACCACCACGTTCGATTTAATTTTAAAAATTCAAACCCCCATTTCAAATTAGGCATTATTTAAAAAAAAAAATCCTTTCATTTATAAAGTAAAAACATTGCACCAATTAATCAACATGTAAACTGATGAACTGTACACCAACAAAAGATACGGTCAACAAGTACAGGATGAAGTGTAGATACAGCAGAACCTTAGAAAAGCAGGAAAACAAAGCCAAACCTGATGCTTGCCGCATTGTTCACAGCTAGAGCACGGAACATATGTCACAGTACTTCCTGTATCCACAATAAGAGCAAATTCCTGTGGAGGCGTCCCAATAAACAGCCGCGTTGTATAATAACTGCAAAAAAATTCATCAACGATGAAATTCAATTGTACAACAATACACAAGAAACAAAAGCAAAAAAGAAAATACAGTGTGTATACCCGTTAGAGAGGAGATCGTCAAAGAGGCGCATGCGAGCGTTAGGGAGCTCGGAATTCTGGAGATGGCGCCGGCTGTAGTGGCCGTCGAAGGGCATCCGGTGAGCGGAGATGTTAGGGGTTGAGAGGAGGAGAGGAAGTATCGTGGGATGGTGGCGATTGTTGAAATCGGAAGTTGAAGAAACGATGGCGTAGAGATTAAATAAAATTAAGGAGTAAGAGATCATGAGAGAGGAGGAGGAGTAAGCCATGAGGGTCAACGGGGTTGGGGAAGAGGGAGAGAGCAGAGATACAATACAAGTAATACACACTAGTCCTCTCCTCTCCTCTCCTCTCTCGCCAAAGAAATGGAAAGCTATGTCAGACGGATTCGAGATTAATGGGTGTTTGGGGTTGTGTTTGTTGTGTTAAATTTATATATTTTTTTAGTAGTTTATAGTTTTATATGCACATAATAAATATAAAAAATTATCTGATATATTTTTAAATAAAAAGTTATTTGAATACTTTTAAAAGTTTGTTTGTTTTTATAATTTATAAAAAAATATTAAATTAATATTTTTTATATAATTTTTTTATGATTTTAATACATGGAGATAAAAATTAAAAAGATATAAGAAAATATCATTTTAATATATTTTTATTTTAAAAAAATTATATATTACAATACTAAACACATCATTAACTAAAAAAAATAGAATTATTAGATTAATTATTTTTTAAAAAAATAAATTTAATTGGGTTTGGATTAGAATTCATGAAGTTATTAAAAATTTGATTTGATCGAATTAATTTTTTAAAATCTTAAATTTTTCGAATTTATTTATTTAATGGAAATGTAACGAACCAATTAACTATCCACACCTCACAGTTGACCAAATAATTAACTATTCATTAGGGTTTTTTCCATTTTGTTTTTGCTTTGCAATCTCTTCGAACTCGTTGATTACTTCATGTTTTTAACAAAAATATAAGTTCTTATAATTTGATTAAAAAAATCAAAAAAAAAATCAAGATAATCTCCTTCGATTACTGTAAGCTTACAAAATTGGTTTCCTCGATTTATTTCCCTACTCTACTCGTAGTTGAAGAAAGGCTAATCGTGCTTCTGTAAAACTCGGAGAAATAAAACGACAACCATCCATAATTACAACTAGACGAAGCATATAATTAATACGATCACCAATAACTAATAGTTTTTCTTATATTTATAAAGTTATTTGAATATTTTCTATTCAAATATTTTGAGAATATTTAGAAGAGATGAAGACATTGAGAATATTTTTTATTTTTTTTATAGAAATTTATTTAAAGTTATTTGAATTAATATTCATTCTTATATTTATATTTTTATATATTAACATGAATTATTGAGAATTAAATTTTATTATTTATTTTATACATGTTTATCATAATTTTTTAAAAAATACATTGATATTGTATTGATGCTTGATTTTAAAATATATATATTAACATAATTTAAGTAGAAGAATCCAAACACTCTAGCTCCTTGCTAGTGAAGGGTTCCTCTAGTAGCTCCTTTTATCAGGGAGTTGCTAGTGAAGGGTTCTAGAGGAATAGATCATGTAGAACTGTAGAAAGGCTTGCTGGGTTCTGGGCCTTGAGGCACCCATGGTAACAAAACAAAAACAAAAGATTATGTTGAGTTGCAGATGAAACTGCGTTTTATCTTAATTGAAAGTAGTTAATCAACATCACTTAATTTCTTCATTAAAACTTTAATTAAACTGTTTTTTAAAACCTGAAAAAACTACATCTACAGGAGCTTCTGCAGTAATAAACAGACTCTAAACATGGAAGTAGTAAAACGGCGGGACAATCACAAAATATACAGTTTAACCCTCTAATTTCTTGGAGATTGCTGCCGGTAATTCAAGCTAGCTAGTTCCTACTCAGTTACAGAGTCACCACAACTTCCAAATTCCTTCGTTCTAATGCTACAACAGTACGTACCAGAAAACAGGTGACACCTAAACAACAACAACAACAAACAACAGACACTCGCACAGCCATTCACCATGATGAAGCGTTCGAGGTCAGTTACGAGCACAACTGAACAACAGTAACAATGGGGTAAAACTCGAAAAAATAAAGCCCAGTACCCAGATCTGTAGGAAAATTTTGGTTAGAACAACTCCCTCAGTTTACACATGCCTACAGTTGTAGTTGCCTCATGTTCTTGTTCAACCAAACAAGCACCTTTTGCCCATAGATATTGCTGCGCATCTTTTGGGCGTTCCTTTGTATTAGAGCTACTAAATATCTTTGGACTTGTCCCTGCTCTTCCAAAAAAAACGGCAACAAATGATCAGAGCCTGTTTGAGGACAACATCTTTGGGATTAAACTACACTTGGGACGATACTAGAAAATTACTGAAAACCTATACAAGCCATGCATGAAGTTGGTGCTAGCAAACACACTTGTCTGGCAGAGATACTCACTGGCAAGCTTGGTGAATGCCTGCCTATTAACTAGCAATGTTATCGAGAAAGTGGAAATTCAAGAAATGCAAGTCCAAAATCAGCATCCCAGGATGCAGAGACCGTTTTTAAGTTCAGTAGTCCATCCCACTAAACAAAGAACCGTACACAATTTCTGATAAAAGAGCGAAGGACTCAATTCCTAGTGGAAAGATACGCCTCTAATGTCGAGAATTCATTAACACATATTCAGACTAATTCAAGAAGTTTGAGTTTGGGAAGTCCAGATTGCCGATCATGTCAAAGTGGCACTGTAAAGATTAATTAAAGAACAGGAAAGGCATATAGAAACAATTTGATACTGATAATCACAGTTAGATATGTCTAAGAATAAAGTGATGCTTGCTATCAGTGCATTGCATGGTTTGCAGTTACCTAACAAACATGTAAATGTATATCTTGGAGTGCAAATGATCTAACCTGAGATACTGATAGTGCCTTCTGGATAACAAAGTTTCCAAAAGGATCCACAAGGAGCATAGAAACAAGTGGATTTCTTAGCAACTCCAAGATAATTTGTGTGGACTGTTCCTCTCTCGTTGTCAACAGGCAGCTTTCCACAACGTTACTTCCATACTTATTACACGAAAGAGCCATGTAACTCCCTTTAAACTGTGCTAGGAGATTTTCTGTGATTTCCGGCGACTTCAATTTCAGAATATGTTGCACTACATAGTTTCTACAGGAAGTCATGGAAAATTAGAAGAACCATATGAAGTTAATATTACACTCGCATATGAAGTAAGCGTAAAGCATTGATGAGGTTTAGTAAAACAAACCCATAATGATCTTCTGCCAGGAGTAGTGCGTTTGCTATTATCTCAGCCAATAGTCGATCTCTGGCTTCTCCCTCAGAATATTCAACACATCGCTGCAGCACACAGCATCCGCTCTTGTTGGTTGCAATCCCAAAGCAGTTCTCTGCCACCTGTTTCAGAATATACTGGAGAAATAATCCACCATCAGGTACTCATGACGCCAGAATATGATTCGGTTTCAAGCAATACTTTTATTGCAGAATAACATCACATCCGAACTTGTTGAAGATAACAAGTGCATCAGGAAAGAGGATTATATATCAAAGCAGTTTTTGGTGATGAAATGCCAATATCTCCCTATTTCACATGATATGCAAGTCTTGTATTATGCAAGTAAATTGAGATTGAATGCCTTGTAAAAGAAAGAGGTAGACAGAAACAAGTGAGGAAAAGAATGAATGTGTAAGAAAGGAAGAAAAGAGAAACATCAGGCAACAGACGTGGAATAGCGTATGGTACATATGAAACACTGCTGATTCAAGTCAAAATATTTTAGAAAGCTGCGAATAAAACTGCAGCAAGATCAAGAGATATTTCCATTATTGCAGCCTTTAAAATACTAAAAGTTTTCGCAAGCTTGTTGGAGTTCGCAAGTTTTACACCTAATTCAGTTGATTGAGATTGTTTCTAGCTAAATTCTCCCCTCAAACTGCACACCAATGGTTAGGCAGAGAAAAAAGTTTCACATTGATCCTAAGTGCGTGCCTGTAGAAAGGAGGAGCCTTGCAAAGTCACAAAGATGCAAGCCCAAAACAAACCATTGGACTGATAACACGTTTGGAGTCCGATATTCCAAGGAATGAAGAGAGCACGGAATAAGCAAATAAACAAATTGATTCGAAACCCTTATGCAATGATGAAGATTAAAAAAATAAGTGCACAAAAAATCAGAAATCAGAACAGAAGCCATAAAGCCATCATAGATCCCAGCCAGCTGAATCAAATGCAAGCGTAGCATATACTTATACTAAACTTATCCAAAGGGAACCCAACAAAAGCCAAAGCCATGGAAGGCGAGAACCAACAGAGAAGTAGCCAATTATTCTTCATCAAGAAAAGTGATTAAGTTATAGATTGGGAGAGAAAAATGCAGCCCTTTTCCTCTCCCCTAAAAGATAAAAGATTCCAGTAGAAACTGTTAAATATTCAGGATTATAGGCGATAGCATAGATGCATATACAGAAACAAGAATGTTGCAGTAATGATTGTACCTCTACGTACGAATGTTCAGGTAGATGGCAAAAACTAGAATATATATAGTTATCACCCAGTAAGTATCAATTAAGTGGAAATTAACAGACAAAAAAGTTGAATTAATAAGATAGAAATAAGGATATAAAAGAACTTGATCCATTAAGAAAATCATTTGACAGAGACAAAATGTGAAAACAAGTACAATAATCACCATATTGAAGCGAAGTGATGAAGCAAATCATCTAGCAATACAAATAGCAGCATACATGTCACAAGAAATGAGAACACAGATTACACTCCATCAGAAAAGAACACAGGATTACAACAAACTTTATTGGAATTTAGCTTTTTGGGGGGTCAATGAATAGAAAGATCACCTTATTGTCTTCAGTGGAAAAATGCTTGACAAAATGCTGGATCACATGATGACCATTGGAATCCGTAATCAATGCAACAGCACCTTGGCTTAGAGCTGATACAACTATAGAAACTTGCTGTGGGTTCGTGATACAATTCAACAACTTTTGTACAACCCGAGTTCTGTTGCCAGAAGAAAAAATAAATCAATTCAACAGTTAATAAAGCAAAAGGAAACAAATAGAAATGAGTAGGATAACAGCCAAATGTATGTACATACCCATGCACATCAAGACAAATCCTCACAAGTTGAAAATCAGTTCGAGTTAACATTC
Organism: Populus simonii; assembly: GCA_007827005.2. Taxonomy (NCBI): domain Eukaryota; kingdom Viridiplantae; phylum Streptophyta; class Magnoliopsida; order Malpighiales; family Salicaceae; genus Populus; species Populus simonii. Next base: position 2,145,262 of record CM017477.2, read on the forward strand.
GCAAAATCCCAGTCCTCTGTTCCTCGCTAAGCACCTCTACAAGCTTTTGTACAACATAATTCCCAAATGGGTCCACTAGCAACCCACCCACATAGCCTATGACCTCGTAAAACAACATATCAATTTGTTCTCTTGTTGCACTCTCAATGAGTTTTTGCAAGAATTTACATCCGTACGGATCCTTAGCCAATGCCACAACCTTACCACTCAAATCTTCCCAGGACAAGCAATCTTGTGACCTAAGTGGCCTCCTGATCAAAGAATTCTGGTTTTTAGACACCAAACCATTATTGATCGACCTATAATTCGATTCTCTTTGCACTAATCCTCTCCGGTCGTTAAAGTCTGGATTTTGATACGCGCCGCAATAAACAGAACTGTTAGTCCTCAAATCAGAATTAGACCTGGCTATGATTGGATTACGAAGAAAATCTTGAATCCTCGTGGCCCCAAAAGTATCTATATCATTGTTTTGCGTTGTCGAGAAACCAGCCTGGTAAACGCCACTAAGGGCAAAACCATCAAAAGAGTTCAAATTCACAACAGACCCATCAAAGATTTTGCTATTGAAACGTGGATATAAATCTTGGGTATCATTAGATACACCAAGTCTTGAAAACAAAGATTCAAGAGGGAAAGGGTTGTGTGTAGAAGTTTCAGGGCTCACACGGCTTTGATCCGTCGAACGGGAATTGGGAGTCTCTGAGGAAAAAGGCCCCGTTCCAGCAAGAAATCTGAGGCGCTGTTGTTGGTGGTGGCGGTCCATATTTCAGGAAAAAAAAATGAGAGAAGGGTGGGGTGCGGGAGGGTTATGGCCTTTTATGGGGGGGGGTTATACTGAAATTCTCAAGGGTTTTGGGAGGTATTATAAAGGGGCTGGGGGATTTAAAGGAGAGAAAATCGGCAATTCAATTCGGAGAAGAAGGATGTGAAGGAGAGATTGTATTAGTGTTATAAAGTTTGTGTAAAATGGAAATAGAGTTATAGATGGAGAGTGAGACTGCAAGCGCGAGCCTATTTTGCATGCGTTTTTGGTAAGAATTCATGCAGGGAAAGCAAAGCTGATGAGCCATAGAGGCTGGTCCTTTTCTTTTACCTGTCGTTTTGGGTGGGGGAACAAAATACAAATTCTTCTGTCCTCTCTTGTGTACCTTTAATATTATTATTTTTTAAGGTTGTTTCTCCTACTTTTCGCCTCCTCGGACCCATCGTTGAGGACCCATGTCGTCAGGTTTTAGCTTGTAAGTGTTAAACACGGTTTAAAACTCTTTCGCAAAACAACTTACGTTAGAATCAATTTCGAATAAATTGTATATGTCATCACGAAGTTGTTTCGCTTTACTTTCAAATTCATTTGAGTTGACCTAGTCAACTCATACCAGATTTGTTCTTGTTACTAGAAAAGTCGACAAAGATAAGTTTTTTTGGTTAACCGAGCTCTAACTCGAATTAAGCTTTGAATTAAAAATTTCTAGAGTTAACTTATCAAGGATAAATTGGGTTTCATAACTATATATTAATTAACTAATTACTTTTTTTTCTACTATATATTTTTTAAATTAGAAAATAAAAATTATTTCGACACTTAACAAGCTCACAACAATCAAATACTTGAAAAGATCTCTTTATATTTATATTATATACAAGAGTTTACAGTGACTCAATTAATAGAGTTGTAGGATATAATAACTACACTATCACAAGTCAAATGTGAAGGATACTAAATTCAAAACAATAAGGGGTTTTGTTGTATTTTATAATACAATTTTATAATAAGATATCAAATTAAAAAATAAAATATTTTGTTATACCTTATAATATAAAAAATACCAAATCAATTGATTTTGATGATGTATATAAGTTTTGGATGAAAAATCAAAAAATATATACACACGCATTAATCCGAAAAGATATGCCTGTAAATTTTATTTACATATTAGTTTAAAAGTAAAAAAAATTAAAATTCTCATAGAAATTATTATTTATAAGTTTCGAGACTTTGTTGTATCTCGAAACATACTACTTCAACTTTGCAGCAAATATAATGAAAAAATTAATACTTAAAAATAATGAAGGTGTGTATAGTTTTTGTAAGATTAAACTATATTTTTCAATAAAGTACTTACAATTTTCAAAATAGGGACTACAAAAAAAATTTTAAAAAAAAACTTTAAGAACTGGAATAAAATGCCGTGAAAGCCTCCGTTACATATTGCATTGTACCAAACATGTTTAATTAATTTCATTCTTTAACACATCTTTGATTGATACCACACCCAAGAATTAATTCATACATATTGACGTAATAAAACAAATTAATTAATAATTTAAGATTCAGTTTCAAGGTCGTGTTTGGTGTAAATTTAAAAATTAAAACATAACCCAAAATAATATAATTTTTCGTCAAGAAATATATTAAACTGGTCTGCATGCAGTTAAATTCTTGACTTTCATATCTCACATCTTTCCTTGTTGGATCGGTGCTCACAAGTTACCAAGAAAATACCATTGACAAATAATTATATAACTGAGAGAGAGAGTTAATACTGAGTTGACGAGCTTTATCATTTATTTACTTGCCTTTTAAGATAAAGAATTAATTAATATGGAGACCAAAGGCCCCAACCTTCCAAGACTGTTGACTCGTGAATTCTATTGTAAGCTAAATTATTGGTGGGAATACGGAAACCTGTGACCACAGTGGGAAAGAATAGAAAACGAGTCATTTGCCATTTTTGGCAAATCGAAGTTATTACCAGTGCGGGTAATTGCTGGGATTCTTCGCTAAATTTCACGAGTTGGTTTGGAAAGTTTGTAGCTTAGAGTTTAATCCACGTCGAGTTTTAAAAGTTGAATTAAAAAAATATAGTTGCTTTGCTTGAATGAATGACCCAAACAAACAAGGTTTATACTAAGAAAATTAAAAGAAAAACATAAATAACAATATTGTTTTAATAAAAACCTATCTAAAATATAATATTTTTTAAAACTATTTATTACTTGAAAAGATATTAAAATAATTTTTTTATATCAATACATCAAAAATATATAAAAAAAAACACTAAAAAAAATACAAATTTAAAACTTTTTATACCGAATACATTCTGAAAACACAATTTGAAACACAAACAACCAAGTTGACTGTAAATTGATGTTAGAAACCTGGAATGTCTCGATATTCGGCAGCTTTGAAAGTCGATGTTTTTCTCATCGAAAGTGACATGATAGTTAAAGGTCAAATGAAAGGAGGGTGCCATATATATTCTCTTTAAATACTCGGTAGCTTCCATGAAATTTCTTTGCACTGGAAATGGATGGTCAGATCACGTTAGCAACTCTAAAATCTAGCTGCGAGGTGTAGCTAGCTTAAGCAATTTCCACTGCAATTTCCACAGTAATCCACACGCCTTAATTTCGGGTTTTTTTGACTTCTCAATTACATGCGTCAAGAACCAAAATATTGATGGTACTCTCTTTCTTTCGTTCTCTCTTCCATGACCATGCCATGTTCATGTGGGACTCAACCAAACACATCCTTCGAAAACCACATTGTTTGAATGGATCAAATTAATTAATTAATTATGAGCCTATGCGCCCTTAGGTGCGTTGGTAGGATGTATGTTACTTCTACGTACAGTGTTTCTTATCGTGAAAAATATTTTTTATTTTAAATATATATGAAAATAATTTTTTATATTTTTATCAATAAAAAAATCATTAAAAAACACAAAAAAACATCAATTTAAACAAATATATTTTTTAAATTACTTAAAAACAAAAGTTGCCGTACTTCCACGAAAGTTAGAAAGTTAAGATTTGACTCTTCCTTAGTAATGATTTGATTTATTTATAGTTATTGTTTATTTTTTTATCATATTATGAAATTAAATCTAATCAACTCAATGACCTCACTCTCTAATTACTCTTGTTTTTTTTTATATAATTTCTACCATCACATGAGTATTTTTTTCCAACGTTAGAAAAAAATTGTTCCAGCTCAGGAGCCACTAATCTAGTGCGAATCTAAAACTCTTCATGCTCACCATCTTGTCATTAAGCCTCTCCCTAATTCAAGCTTTGAATTGATGGATCTTAATGAGTCTCCGTAGACCCAAAAACATCGATTTAAATGTTAAACCCGCAGCAACTTATCCTTTCAGAATTTCTAGTTTCGTGTCCGATGCAGCACATACGAAAACTGGGGCCTGAGCTAATAGTTCTGATTTCATTGATCAAACAGAAAGGAGCCCAACAAAACCGAAATTACAAAATGGGCTCACACACTCCACGCAGTCACTGTATGAATAGGGTTCTTAAACTTCTAGAGCTAGCCCAGTCCAAAAGAGGCTAGTGAAGGTCACATGAATGGAAAGCCCTTGATTCCTAATTAAAAAAAAAAACAAAAGATTTCTTGCTTTTATTGCCAAATCGTATGTGAACAAATTTTATTTGCTGCAATGCTTCCTTGTTTTCTAAAATCTTAGTCATTTCGCAAGTGGCAATTATGAAAATTAATAAGAAAAAAGTTTTCTACAAGAATATTTGGTAAAATTAAGGGTTAATTTTAAAATAATCTGATAACATCAAATTTATTTTTATTTAAAAGGTCCAAATATTACATAGATCATTTATATTTAAAAGTATGAATATAAAAATATATTAAAATAATACAGTAAAAAATAAAATGAAAATTACATGCAAGCAGGAAGGTCAACACCCAATAAATCAAATTTGTCCATAATATTGAAAAACAAAAAACATAATTCACACCCTATATAATTTTCTCATCAAATTGTGATATTTATTATGAAAAAAAATCAACAAACATACTTAAGAATAATTCGGTGCATATTTTACTTAATGCTCGTTTACCTTAATGGATTGGTCTGGTTGTTAGATTATATTTATTTCATCCATTGACGAGTTTAATTTTTGGAAATAGCATTCAAATATTTCTTCCTTTTTCAAATTATATACAAAAGCATGTCAGTGTCTCCATTCTCCACCAAGTCTCAACTTACGAGAGCAGGTGCTCTCTGCTAGATTAGAAAGAGGCATGACAGTGTCCGAAAGAACAAGGCAAATTCAATTAATAAACAACTATCGTAGCAAAGAGACTGAACAAATGACAAAAGTAAAGCTTTCCCTGCGTTCTTTTATGTATGTATCATCATATAAATGGAGGTAGGATATATGATACGTGACAATTACAAGTGAAATGGAAGGCAGCCATTTTTTTTTACAAGCAAAAGTAATGAAGGCTAGGAAAGGCACAAACCATAGCCCATAAGAGAACATGGAAACAATCACATTATAACTCGAAAAACCCAAGCAAAAGCAAACACCAACCAGTGCAGTAGCGGTTGCATGCTGATAGAGAGAGATTCACCTCATGCCAGATTTTATTTCTTATCAACTCCTAACAATCTATTTTTTAAAACCACAAGCATTATTTCTTATCAAATGATAATATGAAACTGCCATCATCTATTTTTGAATTATTTTTTAAATTATTTTTTTAAAATAAATAAATAAAATAAAATAAAGACCAGTGATATGAAAAAAACAGACCAAAAAAATTTCAAACATATAAAAAAATAAAGTTGTAATTTTAGATAAATTTTAGGCCTAATTATACTCAAGATTAAATATACTCAAGATTAAAGAAACAATGCGTATTTAATGTCAAATTAAATAATTATTAGATAAATTTATATAAAAATTAAGCTCAATAATATAATTAAATTTTTAATAGGCCAATTCGATTTAATCATGAACCAATTTAAAATTTATTTATACTTAACAATTAATTTGAGTTAAATTAAAAAATTTAATTAGTTGCAAGGATTTACCTACATTTTAAATGAGTAAAATTAATTAATTTTATTAGAGGATTAATTATAAAAAAACTTAAGTTTGGAAGCTAATTTAAGTTTAATTAAGAATATTAAAATTTTAAAACATCAAATTTAATTAATTTAAAATCATGAATAAAATAAATAAAGTTTTTAAATCAAATAAGAGTAAATTAAAGAATTTTACGGCTGAGGATCAATTTATAAAAATCATCGAACTATAAGGGCTTGATTGATTGCAAACTATAAAAGCTTGATTGATTGCAATCAGGGTAAAATTAAAAAAATTAAGTTTCTTGGTATTACATAAATCCAAGATAAAAAAAAAACAATGAAAACAAATATAAAATGAGGACTGATATATTGTAAATTATATTAAATTCGAAGTTTAGGATTGATTAGAGATCCAATTAAAAAAATCAAAAGTCAAAAGAAACAAAAAGAACTTTGACTAAAATACATAATTCAAATCTAAAACAATGCCATAATAAATTAAAAAATAATAACCAAACAACGTATGATCAAGATAATTTTTTTTTATTATTTACCTATAAAGCCATAGAATGCATGCTTGGGCGTGGTCTACATATAGCTTCTAGTGGTTTTGCCTTTGTACTGGTAAACCCGGGCCCCTCAGTCATATCCACCATTGTATCACCAATCTTCTGCCACTCGAAACATTGAAGGAGCGAGCCCAATGCTAATCCCACCACTCTCAGGGCCAAGCCTTCTCCAGGACAGCTCCTCCTTCCATGCCCGAAAGGCATCAACTTAAACTCGTCTCTTCCCCCCTCTGGGTTGTCGAACCTCTCAGGTCTGAATTTTGCAGGGTCTGGCCAGATTTTAGGGTCATTTTGAATGGCCCATATATTTACAGAGAGCATCGTGCCGCGTGGAATGCGGAATCCTCCAACCAGGCATTCTTCTGATGACTCATGAGGTATTAGCAATGGAGCTGGCGGGTACATCCGTAACGTTTCGTTAAGGATGCTGCGGAGGTAGGGAAGTTGGGCAAGATCAGCTTCATCCATCAAACGACCATGGCCAATCTGCTCGTCGATTTCTCTTTGAGCCTTCTCGAGGACTCCGGGATGGTTGAGCAAAAGTGAAAGTGCCCATTCCATTGTAGCAGATGAAGTATCTGTTCCCGCCAACAAGAGGACCTGCACACCAAACCAAATTGTGGTAATTAATTCCACAGACGATGCAGGCAGTGGAGATATCTTATTCTAATAGTGGAGATATCCTACTGCTTGTAGAAATAAATATAAACAAGAAAAAAGACGATGCAAAGAAGTCACCAAAGTGACCTCCCACTCCCTTGTCAATTCAACACACCTTGGTTCTGTCTAAGACTTCACTCTTCTAGTACATAAAGTTTGTTACTATGCATTAGACTTGTGAGTCACCTAAGCTCAAGGCAATTAGACTTAGCATGCTAAGTTTTAGGTCCCATACTTGTTCCAGAGCGATTGAATTTGACAGAGAAACAGGTTCAGGATAATTATTGTCTCCCCTGACGTGTTTACGAGAACAACTGACTTCCTTTTAAATTTTAGTCTCTCTCCTAACTAATTGACATTTTAAACTCTAATTTCTTAACTTCTTTTTAGGTGTATAAAGTCTTTTAAATACTCACTATATTTTTATAATATAAAAAATATTTATTTTTTATTTAGTGCTATCAAGATAATTACAGTATAAATCCTTATATTTTATACAAAAACAAGATTTAAAAACTATAAATACATGATAAAAGCTTCATAAAGAAGTTTATATTTTTCTATTCTCTACTACCTTAATATTTGAAAAAAATACTGAGTTCATCTATGATTTTTAAGTTCCTCCATTTGAAATTGTTTTCTTGAAATTGCTTTCTTATAGGTATTCAAGAGCATCTTTGTAAATTTAATTTTTTTTAAATTAAAAAAAAAATCTAAATTCCTTGACGCAATAATTAACTCCTATCCCAGAAACTAAATAAACTATTAATTTATGTTGAAAATTTTAATATTTAACATGTCAATGTTAAAAAGGTTACTTAATGTAACATTTTAAAGTTACAAGATTCCTCAAACAAAATAACTAGTCCATTTAACAAGATCGAAAGACAAAACATGTCCCTTCAATGATTCACATTACAATATAATGAAGAACATTTGACAATTCTGAATTATGATCTAAACATAAAAGAACAGTGCTGCATATCGGTATCCCAACTCAGTTGATCATAACAATGAGTAAATCAAACAACATGATTAAAGATTTTACCAGCATAATCCCTTTGATGATATCGTCCGAGTAATACCCAGGTTCAGTTTCTTGCAGGGACAGCAGAACCTGAATCAAATTCGTTTTCTTTTCACCACAGCAATCAGTCTCCAATATTTTTCGCCGTTGCTCTTCTATCAAATACTGCATGAAACTATCGCTCTTTAGATGGCACTCTATCACTCTCTTCAGCATCTTTTTTGATTTAATCCACGGTACATAGTCTCCAATAATGGTTTTGCCACCTAGCAATAGGGTTTCAGCATGAATTGCTCGAAACCTTTTTGCTTCTTCCACATCAGAAACATTCTCTCCATAATATCTCTTTCCAGCTATCATCCGCATCATTATGTTCAGTGTCAGTTCGAAGAAAACTGTCTTCATATCTAAAATCTGATTCTGATTACGAAAGAGAACACAAATCATTGACTTCACCTCCTCCAGACGTATGGAAGAGAGCATTTGGAGGCGGTATGCAGACAAGACTTCAATAGAGACGATTCTCCTAAGGTTTCGCCAGTGGTCGCCATAGGGAGCCCAAAGAAGGCTTGTGGTGTTGTAGGCGAGGTGTTTTGCAATGAGATAACCTGGGCGGTTTGCAAAGACAACATCATTTTTGGTAAAGCATTCTTCAGCTATCGAAGGGGATGAGACAACAAGCAGTCGACGAGACCCGAGTTGGAGCAAGATTACGGGGCCATGTTTACTTGAGATTTTTGATAGTGTCCTGTAAATTGGCTTCTTCAGTAGGTAGAGATGGCCAATGATTGGTAGTGAAGGGAATGGACTAGGTGGGAAGTTTCTTATCTTGTTTAGAAAGTGCCTTATTATGATATACAGGGCTAAAAACACAAGAAAGTGGAGAAAGAAGGTTGCCATGCGTTTGGCAATGGTCACCGTCCTTGTTTCTTGGGAAGGTGCATGAATTATATTGTGCGTGTGTCTTGATGAGAGTATCTATATTATACATGCATGGGGAAATCACTGTTTCCCACACCCGCAACGTGGATTATTTACAATAGTAATCAGTGTATTTTTTTTCTTTTTTCTTTTTTTTTTCAAAATTATTTATTTTCCAATTTTCCTCTTTTTTTTCATTTATATTTTTCAAATATATTTATGAATTTTACTTTTTAAATATTAAGCTGGTTAAAAATTTTGCTTTGTAATTTTTTTCTTTAAAATATTGTGGATTACTATAATATTTTCCCGCATAGTTTTTCTATTTTATTTTATTTTATTTTTTAAAATTATATTTATCGATCTTATTTTTTTATATTGAACTGATTGAGAATTTAGTTATGTAATTTTTTCAAAAAAACATTGTTGATTGCTATAGTATTTTCCACATAGTTTTTTTTGTTTTTGTTTTTTTTATGATTTTCTCTGAAATTATTATTTTTATATATATATTTTAATATTGAACTGGTTAAAAAATAAAGTTATAATATGTGAGGAAAGCACTGTAACTTTCCTCGCAAATTACTGTGGATTGCTACAGTGTTGTTTTCCATATGATTTTTTCTGTTTTGTTATGTTTTTCCCTAAAATTGTCTTTGTCAATTTTATTTTTTAAATATTAAGCTGATTAAGAATTGCAATTACAAGTAAATACAAGTTTTTCTTCACAAAACACTATAGATTGATACAGTTTTTCCTCGTATTGTTTTTTTCCAGTTTCTCTCGTGTTTTTTTTTTTGAAATATTTTTTTTTCAAAATAATCTTCATCGATTTTTTTTTAATATTGAGTTGGTTAGAATTGAACTTTGTAATAAAGCTTAATTAAGTGGGGAAAGCACTATAGCTTTTTTCACAAAACATTGTGGGTTGCTACAATGTCTCTCCACATAATTTTTTTTTCTTATGATTTTTTCAAAATTATCTTTGTCAATTTTATTTTTTTAATATTAAGCTGGTTGAGAATTACAATTACAAGTCATTACAAATAAAGTTAAATTACATGGGGAAGCACTATAGCTTTCATCCCAAAACACTGTGAATTGCTACAGTGTTTCCAACGTGATTTTTTTGGTTTTTTTTGTTATTGTTTTTTAAAATTTTCTATGTGATATGATTTTTTTTTAATATTAAGCTAATTAAGAATTTAACTTTTTAATTTTTCCACTGTGAATTGTTGCAATGTTTTCTCTTATGATTTTTTTTATGATTTTTTACAAAATTATCTTTGTCGATTTTTTTTAATATTAAGTTAGTTAAAAATTATAATTACAATAAAACTAAATCATATTGGAAAAGCGTTGTAGTTTTTCTTAGATCGCTACAGTATTTCTCTAAATGGTTTTTTATTTTATTTGGGAAAACACTGTAGTTCCCCTCACAAAACATTGTCAATTGCTATAACGTTTTTTCTCGTGGGTTTTTTTCCTTTCAAAATTATCTCTGTTGGTTTTTTTAAAATATTAAATTGGTAAAGAATTTAGCTTTATAATTATTTTTGTTTTTTATTAACAGAAAAACTAAATCATGTGATGAAAGCACTATATTTTTCTTCATAAAATATTATAAATTGATACAAATTATTTTGTTTCGATCTCTAAATTTTTTATTAACATAATTTTTTTATTATTATAAAATATTAACTCTATTGTAATTTTTGTTTCTATTACTTATTAGTCACAAATTTATAATTATAATACTATTAAATATATTTATTTTATCAACCCCAGCCGTGCACGGAAATGCTATTAATTAGTTCGTACTAGGAGTCACAGTAATGAAAGTAACATGGTTGAAATTTCTTGCGGTACAGCATGCTTGGCTTACTAATCATATTAAAAGCAACGATGGACGTGTTGAGGTCAGTGCTGACGTATTTGTATTGAACTAGTTACGTGCGAAGTTATTAAACGGGACACGACACGAGTTTTTGGTAATGAGGCGGGCTAGTTGGAGCATGTAGTATTTTTTTGTTAAATATATATATTTTTAAATATATAAAATAAATTTTTTTATTATTTAAAATTCATTTTTAATATTAATATTATCACATCCGAGATTGCTATAATATTTAAAAAAAAAATTCATAAAAAAACACTTTTTGATATTTTATTCTTAAATAAAAAAATATATAATTTAAAAAAATCATCATCTAATATTATAGTAACTAAAAACTCTAATTAGTCATGTTGAATAATCATGTCAAAAATTATTTTCTGGTTAATAAAAATAATATCATGTTAAATAAATATATTAAAAGATTATTTTATGATTAATTAAAATAATAATATATTGAATTAGCATGTCCAAAAACTATTTCATAATTAATAAAAATAATAATTTATTGAATAGACAAATAAAAAAATATTTTTTTATTGATAAAAATAATACCTATATTGAATGGACATGTCAAAAAATTATTTTTAGTTAAAGAAAATGATCCCCGGTAAATGAAAATGGTGTACTCGTCAACGAGCTGAGAATGTGATTTTCTTGATTAATAAGAATAATACCTAGTCAAGACTGGCATTGAGGTTAATATATCGATGATAAGTTACTTCATTCAACGATGCAGTGAATGCATTTTTAAGCATGAATTAAATTGTTTTTTTGTTTGTTTATTAGTAAATTTTAATCTTACCTAGGTATATATACATTCCATATGAATATGTTTTTATATATCTGCACCCTTGAGTTGGGAAATAGATGTATAGATAAACGTTTTTTGTAGAATTAATTGTGTATTTGAAGAAATTAATATTTTATTTTCATGTAACCTTTTGTGTTTAAGAATTTAAATGTTTAAAATATATTTTATATACGATGCAATTAAGGATATTACCTTATTGAGGTAGCATGTAATTTTGTTGCATGTCAAATTAGACATATCTATTTTTTAAAGAAATTGATGCTTGTGAACTAGTTAATTTTAAAATTTAGTCTTGTGGAATATTCTAATTGTAACTCTATAAAAAAAAATTCGATATTGTGGTTGAGTTGCGAAGTTAGTATAATTTGATGAAAGGTTTGTAGCAATATCAATCTTCATCCTCCATCTGATTATTATATCAATTGTAAATTTTTTTTTTCTACATAGACAATCAAATAATTTGTAAGAAAATCATCTTTCATCCGATTGCGAAGTCTTCTTTTAACAATCTTCATCGCCGAAAAAACTCGTTCAGTAGTTGTTGTCGAAACAGGAAGTATCAAAAAAGCACATTGTTCCCCATCATTAACTTTCTTTCAACAATTAAATCATTTAACAGTAAATGTGTATGATCCTGACTTTCTAGATGGTTTACTTAGAAATAAATAGCAAGGAAAACAAAATGCAGTATTTTTCTCCGAATATTCAAGGCACGGATAACTTTTGAACCAATAAGACTGAAATCAACAAGGATATTTTTTACCAGTCAGCGGATATTAATTCAGACATCAAATGTTGATATGGCCCCAGATTAATGTATGTCATTCTAATTTCATCTTGTTGATTCACCGAGTATTCCTAAATTTGATGACGATTTCTTGGATCTCTAATTAGATTAGCAATGTCAATTCTGGTAAGAGGTTGCTCACTAATCAACGCATGTTCTTTGTAAATCTGAAGAACTTTGGAGCTGCTCAACCATAACTTCAACACTACACATTGGAGTTGGTTCACTAGGCTGAGTCATCAATATTTTTTTTTTCAAAAAAAGAATCAATTCTTCTTATTTTGTTCATGGTTCAACCTAAAATCAAAACATATATCGTAAGAAAAATATTTATAATTTTGATGGCTCTGCTAAAAACAAAACATAAAAAAAAAATCAAAGCATAATCAAAACAAACCAATAAAATATATATAATTAATTAGAAAAAAAATCACTATAACAAGAATTCAAAAAATAATTGGTAGAACAATCAGATATGAGAAAAAAAAAGGAGCAAAAATGGTATAATTATAAAAAAAAACATCATCAAATTATTAACAAACATCTCAAAATAAAACAAAAATAGATTTTAAATTTAAATTATCTTATTTTATTTAATGAAAGATAAATTAATTGGTAGCTCTGTTTTAATTTTTTTATAGAAAATTTTGCTCGTGATTTATGTTTTTATTTATTTATTTGATCGGTTGCAGAAATTATATTTAGGTAAATTGATTGCTTTGGGGCTTTGTTTTTTATTTCATAAAGTAATTTCTTTATATTTTTTCTTTTCACGTGGATGAAGAGTAAATTGGAAATCTAAAGTAAAGTCACTGTAAATAAGCCCCCCCCCCCCCCCCCCCCTGCCTACAAGTATGCTGTGCCTTACTGTTAGAGAAATTTGGATGGTCTAGGAAGAGTGATATTTAATAGAGGATTTTTCTAAGGCCACCAGGGCTTGTACACTTGTAGGCAAGGTGATTTTTCCAAGGTTTCGCCATGAGTCCCCATTACCCGCCCCCACCCCCCCCCCACCCTACTTCCGCCCCTGCCTACCAGCATGCTGTGCCTTACTGTTAGAGAAATTTGGATGGTCTAGGAAGAGTGATATTTAATAGAGGATTTATGTAAGGCCACCAGGGCTTGTACAATTGTAGGCAAGGTGATTTTTCCAAGGTTTCGCCATGAGTCCCTATTACCCACCCCCCCCCCCCCCCCCCCCCCCCCCCCCCCCCCCCGACTTCCGCCCCTGCCTACCAGTATGCTGTGCCTTACTGTTAGAGAAATTTGGATGGTCTAGGAAGAGTGATATTTAATAGAGGATTTTTCTAAGGCCACTAGGGCTTGTACAATTGTAGGCAAGGTGATTTTTCCAAGGTTTCGCCACGAGTCCCCATAAGGTGGCCCAGCAAGGTTTGTACAACTGTCGGCAAGGTGTTTTGCAGCAGCAAACGAGGGCTGTTTGCAAAGACAACATTAGAGGCTAAGGCCCACGGGTCGGGCACACTCCTAGTGGCTGGGCTCGAACAAAGGGTGTTGGATGTTTGCCCACCACTTCGGCTCGGGTACACTCGGCCAGCACTTGGGCTCGGTCATGTTTCCCGAGTCTAAAAGGTTCTTAATATGAATATAATAATTGATGTTGTAATTATTATGGATTTATGCTAAAAGTGAACATCTTTTTATTAATATTAAGAAATTCATCCACAAGTGGTGAAGGGAATGGACTCGGTGGGAGGTTTTGGATCTCGTTTAGAAAGTGTTTAGTAATTATAAACAAGACTAAAAAAACAGAAAAAAGGAGAGAGTTGTTGCCATGGATTTCCCAGTAGCCATTCGCCTTGTTTCTGAAAGGTGTACTGTGCTATGTTGTGTCGTGATAAACCGAGAGAGTGATTTATAAAGAACTAGTTTACTTAATAATTGAGTCGAACTCTTCGGATTTTAAGCTGACCACCATTCTAAAAAGGAACGAGGACAAAAAACTGAGTGAATAAAATAGCAAGATGCTGGAAAGATTGCAGACTTGTAGCAGGCAGAAGAGCAGCTAAAAAAAACAAAAAAAGATCATAGCAAAAACATAACAGATGCTAAATCAACAGATTCTAATAGCCATTTCGGAAAGTAACAAGGCAAATTCAGCAATTGCTCGGTAATTATGCTCTAGTAGCATCTCAGATTAAAATGCAAATTCTTAGCTGCACAACATCAACAAAGCATTAAGAGTAATGGGGGGACTTGAAAGGTGATAAATTAATACGAATCTAAAAGAAAAACATAATGTATCAAACGAGCTTATTGATAAAATAGATATAATACTTAATTCAATCATCTAATCAGACATAAATTCTGTGAGTTTGTTCTACGATTTTACAAGAGTCAATTGAGTAAAACTAGCTGAATTAGTTTTTTATGCCCAGATTAAACTTAGAAAAAGGTTGTTGTTTCGGAATTTTCTTTATTATTATTGGATTTTTTACCTGATTAGGTTTGAAATATTTATTTAATTTATATTTTATTAGTTATGTTAGTTTAGCCTATTATTTAAAACAATCTTGTTAAATTAAAATTCTCTTTACAGCTTACTTGTAATTTTAGAGTTTACTAGTCAATTGATTGCGCACTACCCTGAGAAGATTTTTGGTAATGTTATTAATCTTTAAACCAGGCTGAATTTCAAAATAAATAATAAGTAATTCTTACTTAATTTAAATTTAATTTTCTTTTTGAGGAACGAAGAGGATTTAGATTTATTTATTTTTTTTTTTAAAAAAAACTGCTTATAATGTTTTATCATGCTGCATATTCACAACACTCCAATTTCCTAATGTCTTGCCCTGGTTGCATACTTGTACAATTGTGGAAATTGACTGCCATACAAAAAGTAGCAAATCAATGCAGGCAGGATATATGACACGTGACTGTTATTCTTTCCATTAGAAGTGAAATGGGAGGCAGCCATCTTTTCTTTCTTCATCAATTCTCCGTGGTTGATTAGTGATGTCTATCAGGACTCACATGGCAAAATTAGTTTTTGAAGTTTTTTTTTTATATAATTTATATTTTTTTTTATATAATTTTTTTATGTATCAATATAAAAAATAAAAACCTCAATTTTTGTTAGAGTATGATAAAAATTACTTTTTAATTAGAAATTCATCAAAATAATATATATTTTTTATTTTTAAAATTTTATTTTTAATATTAACACATTAAAATAATTTAAAAATACTAAAAAATAATTTTAAATAAAAAATAAATTACCCCACAACGCAAATAATAAGATCTAAATATATTTGGGATTGAATTGCGGTAAAGTGAGGTTAGATTTTTTTGCAGTACAATCCTTTTGAAACATAAATAACAAGAAAAACCACACCTCACTGAAAATTAAAAACACACACTCTTTATTGATTTATTTTTTTAAATCCCATAAAAAAACCAAACCTTATCTTACCTCACCCAAGTCCAAAAGACACCCTATAAAGCTTAGGTTATGCAGGCCGCATAACTTATGGGTAGAGACACATCAAGATGCCAATCAAAAGTCATGGAAGAATATATGGTTCATATTTGAGAAAGAAGCGTAAGCATGCATGGGCGTGCCCTACATATAGCTTCTAGTGGTTTTGCCTTCGGAACGGTGAACCCGGGACTCTCGGTCATGTCCACCATTTTATCACCAATCTTTTGCCACTCGAAACATTGAAGGAGCGAGCCCAATGCTAATCCCACCACTTTCAAGGCCAAGCCTTCTCCAGGACAGCTCCTCCTTCCATGCCCGAAAGGCATCAACTTAAACTCGTCTCTTCCCCCCTCTGGGTTGTCGAACCTCTCAGGTCTGAATTTTGTAGGGTCTGGCCAGATTTTAGGGTCATTTTGAATGGCCCACATATTTACAGAGAGCATCGTGCCGCGTGGAATGCGGAATCCTCCAACCAGGCATTCTTCTGATGACTCATGAGGTACTAGCAACGGAGCTGGCGGGTACATCCGTAACGTTTCGTTTAGGATGCTTCGGAGGTAGGGAAGTTGGGCAAGATCAGCTTCATCCATCAAACGATCATGCCCAATATGCTCGTCGATTTCTCTCTGAGCCTTCTCGAGGACTTCGGGATGGTTAAGCAAAAGTGAAAGTTCCCATTCCATTGTAGTAGATGAAGTGTCTGTTCCCGCCAATAAGAGCACCTCCACACCAAACCAAATTGTGGTAATTAATTCCATAGACGATGCACACAGTGGATATATCTTATCCTAGCTGGTGTAACTTGACACGGCAACAACTTCTACTAGTGGAGATATCCTACTGCTTGTAGAAATAAACAAATTAAAAAAAAAAAAAAAACACGATGCAAAGAAAGTCACCATAGTGACCTCTCGGATCCTACACCTTGGTTGTGTCCTATATATGACTTGAATATTCTAATACACAAGTTTGCTATTGCGCACTGTCATTTTCTTGACAAAAGCAAGATCCAAAGACAAAATAATGAACATTAATTTAACAATCCTGAATTATAACCTAAACATAAAAGCATTATGATATCACCTACTCAATTTATAATAATTATCAGTAAGCCAAACAACATGATTAAAGATCTTACCAGCATAATCCCTTTGATGATATCGTCCGTGTAATACTCAGGTTCAGTTTCTTGCAGAGACAGCAGAACCTGAATCAAATTCCTTTTCTTTTCGCCACAACAATCACTCTCCAATATTTTTCTCCGTTGCTCTTCTATCAAGTACTGCATGAAACTATCCCTCTTTATATGGCATTCTATCATTCTCTTCTCCATCTTTTTTGATTTAATCCACGGTATGTAGTCTCCAATAATGGTTTTCCCACCTATCAAGAAGGTTTCAGCATGAATTGCTCGAAACTTTTTTGCTTCTTCCACATCTGAAACATTCTCTCCATAATATCTCTTTCCAGCTATCATCCGCATCATGATGTTCAGTGTCAGTTCGAAGAAAACAGTTTTCATATCTACAGTATGCTTCTGATTACGAAAGAGAACACAAATCATTGACTTCACCTCCTCCAGACGTATGGCAGAAAGCATTTGGAGGCGGTATGCAGACAAGACTTCAATAGAGACGATCCTCCTAAGGTTTCGCCAGTGGTCGCCATAGGGTGCCCAAGCAAGGCTTGTGTAGTTGTAGGCAAGGTGTTTTGCAATGAGCAAACGTGGGCGGTTAGCAAAGACAACATCATTTTTGGTAAAGCATTCCTCAGCTATGGAAGGGGATGAAACAACAAGTAGTCGACGAGATCCGAGTTGGAGCAACAATACAGGGCCATGTTTACTAGAGATTTTTGATAGTGTCCTGTAAATTGGCTTCTTGAGTAGGTAGAGATGGCCAATGATTGGCAGTGAAGGAAATGGACCAGGTGGGAAGTTTCTTATCTTGTCTATGAAGTGCCTTGTTATGATATACAACGCTAAAATCACAAGAAAGTAGAGAATCAAGGTTGCCATGGATTTGTGAATGGCCACTGTCCTTGTTTTTTAGGAAGGTGTATGAATTATATTGCGCTATGTTTCGAGACTATCTAGATACCCTTTACATATTACTTTTAGTCATTCTAATCCTAGAAATTCTCGAAAGTCGTCCATGCCTGTCTTATCTCACCAATTGAAAAAGGGTACTATGGACGTGATGAGGTCAGTGCAAACGCATTAGTGGTGAACTAGTGACGTGCACAGTTTTTAAAACCTTTTTAAATATGAAAGGCATGTTTTTTTTTAAAAAATTAATATATAATATAATCTTAATTAATATATAAATTGATTTTAAAATATCATTTAATATCAAATAAAAAATATTAGAAGATAAGCTCTCACGAGCTGCAACTTTTGCCAGGTTCTGAACTCTAGGTGAAATGCGATAAAAACAATGTAACCTATACTAATTTTTTTTTTTAAAAAAATATTTTTTATTAATTTTTTTTTTATGTTTTTAAATTATTATATTAATATTAAAAATTATTTTTTAAAATAAAAAATACTTTAAAAGTTGGGGCGTAATTTCTGACATGGAAAATGTGAGGGCCATGGACTCATCTTACAACATAAGTCCAACAATGAAAGTTGCCAAGTATGAATTTCACTAAATCCTTGTCGCGTGATACGTAGTATTTCAGATATTTTTTCAAAATAATAATAATCATGAATGTGAAATCATACTGTACAACATATTTTTAAAATATTAAAACAATAATATATTAAATAATATTATTTTATAAAAAAAAGTGAAATATCTGATTGATCTGAAATAACTCTAATTAATTTTTAAAATTTATTATCCCTATAACAACTTTGTAGAAAATAAATTAAAATTTTATCAAATTCTATCCAATAAAATATTTAATATTGAAAGTTAAAAAAAAAATCAATTTAAAAAAAAATCTAAATTTTTTATTAAATCTAGATAAACATGTGAAATTCATGAGATGAGTCGTAAGAATAAAATTAAGAACACTAATTCTTAAACCCATTGTGAACTAATGGAAATTGAAAAAGAAATATTAAAAAAAACCAATAAAAAAATAATTCAAGTTAATTTATTAAATTCATAACTTAAAAATAATAAATAAAGCAAAGCCCTTTAAAAAGAAGTTCGGGAGTCTGGCCTTATGGACACCAATAACCATAGCTGTGTAAACCAACCGTCCAGTCTAGCATGTTGATTCTGAAAACTGAAATTTAGAATCTGATTCAGACAGGTTTTTCAATTTAACTAGTTACTTGAACCATTTAATTTTTTTTTGTATAAAAAAACAAAAAAAAACTAAGATTTAAAAATATTAAATTTTTCTGTAAAATTATATCCAAGAGTCTTGGGTTTGACTGCAACGCCTAACCCAAAAGTAATATTTATAATATTAATAATAATATTAAACTTGCATGACCTAAGTTTAAGTGAGTTTGGCTGCAACACCAGACCTAATAGCCTTGGATGTGGGTCTGGCTGTAAGGTCGTGTCATAAAAGTGTGATAATTAAATAGATTAATGAAAAAGAAAAAAAACCAACAGGAAGAAAAAAAATTAATGAAGAAAAAGAAAAAAATCCTAATTAACTGGGTTAACCCTTCAACCCAGGTTAACCTGTCAAACTTGGGATTCGAGTCATGAAAGTTTGATAACTAAATAGAAAAAAAAATTGACGGGTTAACTAGGTTAAACCGTCAAACCAGGTTAACCTGTCAAGCCCGAGATACGTGTCATGAAAGTCTGATAATTAAACAGAAAGAAATTTAACATTAACAAACTAAACTAAATAAAAAAATTAATTAAAAAGAAAAAAAGTAAAAAAAAAAGTTATGGGTTAACCCGACAAACTCGGGATCCGTGTCATGAAAATATGATAACTAAATAAAAAAAATTAAAAAAAATTAAAAAAAATTATTAAAAAAAAAAGCAAAACGGCAAAAAATAAAAACTCGGAGTATTTTAGTATACGTTATTATTATAATTATAATTATAATTATATAAGTTATAAGTATAATTATAAGTACAGGAGCGTGGGGAAGCTACAGTGCTTTCCCACGCCTTTTAAAGTATTACTTAATTATACAAGACAAGACTGCACTTTTATAGAGGATTTTTCCAAGTTTTCGCCAGTAGTCCCCACGAGGAGGCCAAGCAAGGTTTGTAAAGCACTCTTCAGCTATTGAAGGGGATGAGTCGGAAAGAGCTCGACGGGAACCGAAGGGGAGCAAGATTGCAGGGCCATGTTGGCAAGCAAATTTGGACAAGAGTCCAGTAAATTGACTTCAAATGGAGGTAGAGATGGCCGGTGACTGGTGGCGAAGGGAATGGACTAGGTGGGAGAGGGAGGTTTCGGAACGAGGACAAAAAACTGAGTGAATAAAATAGCAAGATGCTAGAAAGATAGCAGGCAGAAAGCGACAGCTAAAAAATACAAAAATTATTATAGCAAAAAATAATAGCATTTCCCATTCTCAAGGGAGGTGATATGATATCTCTTAATAATTGTGCTAAATAATGAATCTGTCCAAAATGTTGTCGGTAAGCTCTTAAATCTTTGAATTTGATTTAAGAATCTAAATTGATTTTTTTATTCATTAATTAATCATTTGCTGATCGTTTATATGACAGTGGGTGCAATATATAAGAGCTGGTACATAGGAAAAAGAAAAAAGAAAAAAGGTTGCTGATCTTCGAGCTGACTGGCTTGCATATAAATCCTTGCATTGCATGTAGATCTAACAAGTTTCTGTGAATTAACTTTTAACAAATTCTCGGCAAAATTGTGTTGTTAGCCGGTACAGGAGTTTCAAATGTTTAGTTTACTGGTTTGAGATATTGGGGATGTTTGAGGGAATGTTAAAATTATTTTTTAAAATATTTTTTATTTAGAAATATAATATAATATATTTTATTTTTTTAATTTTATTTTTAATATCAAAACATCAAAATATTATAAAAATACTAATTTAAAACAAAAAAAATTATATTTCAATAAAAAGTAGGTTATCTCAGCATAATCAAGATAGACATGATAGAATAATTCAAAGTTAGAAATTTCAAACACGTGGAATGATAGAGAAAAGGTCTACTCGAGAATTTTCTTTTCATAGAGGCGTGTCGTTGATTTCCAGGGCTTCTGTCATATTAAAGTAACTTTAATGCTGGTTAAAATTCCAGGCAGTTTAATTTAGCACAATCCAATTTGATCATGTTGTTCTATTCCTCCTGCACCTATTTACAAATTATTATTATTATTATTATTATTATTATTATTATTATTAAGAGAGTTTACAATTTTAGCTAGCGATCATTGAAATCCAGTCGCATATCATTTGGATAGAGTTGCTAAAAGCATAGGGTATAGACACTGATTTTTCTAGATAATAACCATATAATATAGTAAAGGAGTCAAAAAATAACTTTGCATGTAGACGACTTTAAACCCAGCCTGCTTTGATAAAGCAAGGAGACACAAGAGGTAGAGTCATGCCACCACGTTGTAATAGCAAAAAAAGAAATGGTCGGCTGAGAGTGATTCCTTTCTATGGCAGATTATGTTTTTTCCCACCCTTTAAAGCATCCACAGCATAACATTATCCCCGGCTCTAATGGTATGGGCGTCAATTATTGTTCTTATGAACAGTGTTTCTTCTTCTTCTTCTTTTTATAGATCCACATTTTATTGGGTTAATTCCACCTTTATGAACAAGATTACGGGTTTGTAAGATTAGCTTTAGTGGATTTTAGTATTTTTAAAAATTATTTTTTAATTTTATCATTAAAAATTGAGTGAGTTGGGGGTTTAAACTTTTTCTTCTTGTTTATTTTTATGGGGTTATTTTGATCTTGTATTTCAGGTCATGGCATTAGCCATTTAACTCGTCTTGACTCAGTTTTTTTTTTTAATTCTTCAACATTATGTTAATTTGAGAATTTAATTTTATAATTTTATCTAATTTGGTTTCTATACTTTTATCTTGGTCTTATGACTAGTTCGCAGATTTGAGAGGCTCGCTCAAGTATATTCATGTAATTTTTTTATTTTTTTATTTTTTTCTTCAACATTTATTTTACTAGAAATTAAACTTCATATATCTTTTTTCACATAGATTTCTATAGGGTTATTCTATTCTTGTTTTTTTTAACTGAATATTTAAAATTTATCATTCAATTTAATATTGTATTATTTTAAAATTAAATGTTATTATTTATTTTGATTTATTTTTTATAGGATGGTTGATAGTTAATTGAAATTGACACAATTCAATTCAATATATTGCTTTCTTTATATTTAAAAAATAATTCCCAACATACCATAGTCTCATTGTTGAAAAAATGTATCATCTAATCTAATATGTGTCAAATCTTGCATTATTGCTGAAGGCTTTTTTTTTTTTTTTTATCTTAAGAAACACGTATCAATGCTTCAATTTTTTTTTGTTTGA
Organism: Populus simonii; assembly: GCA_007827005.2. Taxonomy (NCBI): domain Eukaryota; kingdom Viridiplantae; phylum Streptophyta; class Magnoliopsida; order Malpighiales; family Salicaceae; genus Populus; species Populus simonii. Next base: position 2,167,706 of record CM017477.2, read on the forward strand.
AAAAAATAATATTGCACGCATAACAAATGCGAGTAAATGAAGTAGCCACACTGCATTCTTTGAAAATTTCCCCTCTTTTTTATTTTTTATATGCTGTACAGTAAAAAAAAATAAAGGTTGTTGCCGCGGCAGCGTACGGTCAAGCCACCTAGTTATAAATTAAATAAAACGAAAACAAATCCACAAGAAGCTATCACGAGCCACGAATTTTGCCAGGGTTGAACTCTAGGTAGAATGCGTTGAATACAAGGGCCACCTAAGCTAAGAAACAAGACTTTAAGTTACCGAAAGAAGCTGGCAAGTACTTTTCAGACATGGAAAAGGGACACAGAATATGGTAAAAGATTCGGTTTTTCATTTATTTGACCCTGTAGGTTTCTTCGTGTAAGTTTTTCAACTCTATTTTTATCACGTTTTATTCATGAGTTATAAAAAAAATAAAAAATAAAATTAAAAGTAATACAGGCAGTCACCTATATAGGTCTATTTATTTGCTAAAAAGTAGTTTTTTTTAAAAAAATAAATTCTGAAAAAATAAATTTCGAAAAAGTAAATTATTTTATGATATTTGATAGTATAATGGAAAATAAGTTTGAAAATACTTTCCAGTATTTGGTTATGTCATGGAAAATAAGCTGGAAAATAGCTTATTAATGTTTTATTTTTCTCAGGTTTATTAAAATAATGAGGAACAAATCTTACAAATTAAAAAGTTGAATGAGAATGAAATTGAAAAAAAATATTATTTCATAAATAATCTCAAATAAAATAAATAATAATCAAAATAATACTAAAAAATAAAAGATAAAGAAATTAAAATAATAATAATTAACATTTCATAAATTATTTCAGATAAAATAAGTAACAATCAAAAGAATGATGATCAAATTTGATACATAAAAAAATTCAATAAAAAAATGATAAGAGAAAAGAAATTAACAATTATAAAAATGAGGACCAAAGTTAATATAAAAATTAAATTTTAAGAGATGAAATTGAAAAATAAATATTCAAAACAAAATATATAAAGCAATAAAAAGTTTAAGGATCAAATTTGATATAATAAGCAAATAATATAACATTTCTAAATTTTTTACAACTTCCGGAAAGTGATTTCCGCTCAAATTTTCTAGAAAAATACTTTTCTGAAAACCAAGCCAAATTTTTCTTTGACTGGAAAATATTTTTCGTTGATCAATTTTTTTAATCGCAAACAAATATAGAAAAATTTAAAAAATAATTTTTCAAAAAGTAAATTATGAAAAACAAACCTTGTCATAATAACTATGTTGACTTCCTGGATTTAATAACCATGATTGTAACTAGTTATGACTGATTTGTCTCCCTCATCTTGAATGAAGCCCAAACGTGTAGAGTGATAGAACTGTCCTGTGAAAGCAGAACCTTGGCGTGGACTTGCAATCTCAAGCAAGCCCCAGACAAAAAGCGAAGAAGACAAATGAGGGCCTCACTTCAAAACTAGGGGCTGCATCCTTGCACAAATGTGCAGATTGATTGTCATACAAACAGTAGCATATAAATGGAGGTGGGATATATGATACGTGACTGTTATTCTTTCGATTAGAAGTGAAATGGAAGGCAGCCATTTTTTCTTTCACCATCAATTCTCCGTGGTGTATTATTGTTGTCTATCAAGACTCACATGACAATAAATAGCATTGGTTATACGGGTCGGATAACCTACGGGTAGAGCCATGTCATGATGCCAACCAGGAGTCATGGAAAAATACATAGTTCATATTTGAGAAAGATGCCTTAGCATGTCTGGACGTGGCCTACATATAACTTCCAATGGTTTTGCCTTCGGAACGGTGAACCCGGGCGCCACAGTCATGTCCACCATTTTATCACCAATTTTCCGCCACTCGAAACATTGAAGGAGCGAGCCCAATGCTAATCCCACCACTCTCAGGGCTAAGCCGTCTCCAGGACAGCTCCTCCTTCCATTCCCAAAAGGCATCAACTTAAACCCATCTCTAGCCACCTCTGGATTGTCAAACCTCTCAGGTCTGAATTTTGCTGGGTCTGGCCAGATTTTAGGGTCATTTTGAATAGCCCACGCATTGACAAACAGCATTGTGCCACGTGGAATGCGGAATCCTCCAACCAGGCATTCTTCTGATGACTCATGAGGTACTAGCAACGGAGCTGCCGGGTACATCCGTAACGTTTCGTTGAGGATGCTGCGGAGGTAGGGAAGGCGGGCAAGATCAGCTTCATCCATGAAACGATCATGCCCAATCTGCTCGTCGATTTCTCTTCGAGCCTTCTCGAGGACTTCGGGATTGTTAAGCAAAAGTGAAAGTGCCCATTCCATTGTAGTAGATGAAGTGTGCGTTCCTGCCAATAAGAGCACCTACACACCAAACCAAAATATGGTAATTCCATAGATGATGCAAGCAGTGAAGATATCTTATTCTAGGTGGTGTAACTTGACACGGAAACAACTTCTAGCAGTGGAGGTATCCTACTGCTTGTAGAAATATCAAATAAAGAGGATGCAAACCAAATCACCAGAGTGATCTCCCACACCCTTGTCAATTCAATACACCTTGGTTGCGTCTATGACTTGACTATTCTGATACATAAAGTCTGCAATTGTGCATAGCCAGTTTCTTGACAAAAGCAAGATCCAAAGACAAAATATGTCACTTCTTCCCCGCAAAGTACTGGCGTCCCATACTATTTTACTTAATTCCATATCTATATAATTGGTGATAACTAAGATTTCATCCACTAAACATAAAAGAACAGTGCTGCATATATTATGATATCGCAACTCCATTGATCATAAGAATCAGTAAATCAAGAAACATGATTAAAGTTCTTACCACCATAAGCCCTTTGATGATATCGTCCGTGTAATACTCAGGTTCAGTTTCTTGCAGGGACAGCAGAACTTGAATCAAATTCCTTTTCTTTTCACCACGGCAATCACCCTCCAGTATTTTTCCCCGTTGCTCTTCTATCAAACACTGCAAGAAGCTATCCCTCTTTAGATTGCATTCTATCAATCTCTTCTCCATCTCTTTTGATTTAATCCACGGTATATAGTCTCCTATAATGGTTTTGCCACCTAGCAAGAAGCTTTCAGCATGAATTGCACGAAACCTTTTGGCTTCTTCCACATCAGAAACATTCTCTCCATAATATCTCTTTCCAGCTATCATCCGCATCATGATGTTCAGTGTCAGTTCGAAGAAAACTGTCGTCATATCTACAAACTGGTTCTGATTACGGAAGAGAACACAAATCATTGACTTCACCTCCTCCAGACGTATGGCAGAAAGCATTTGGAGGCGGTATGCAGACAAGACTTCAATAGAGACGATCTTCCTAAGGTTTCGCCAGTGGTCGCCATAGGGAGCCCAAACAAGGCCTGTGCTGTTGTAGGCGAGGTGTTTCGCAATGAGCAAACGTGGGCGGTTTGCAAAGACAACATCATTTTTGGTAAAGCATTCTTCAGCTATTGAAGGGGATGAGACAACAAGCAGTCGACGAGACCCGAGTTGGAGCAAGATTACGGGGCCATGTTTACTCGAGATTTTTGATAGTGTCCTGTAAATTGGCTTCTTAAGTAGGTAGAGATGGCCAATGATTGGTAGTGAAGGGAATGGACTAGGTGGGAAGTTTCTTATCTTGTTGAGGACGTGAGTAGATATGATATACAAGGCTAAAAACACCGGAAAGTAGAGAAACAAGGTTGCCATGGATTTGTTAATGCCCACAGTCCTTGTTTTCGAGGAAGGTGTATTACTTCTATGTGTCTTGATGAGGCTATCTATATATGAATTACATAGTAATAGTAGTCATAGTAGTCGAAGTTTTGAAACTGTATTTAGGCAGCGTTAGTTACTGTGTTTTGAAAATGTTTTTGAATAAAATCGAATTTTTATTTTATTTTAAATTGATGCAATTTTTATGTTTTTAGATTATTTTAAAATAATATTAAAAATAATTTTTAAAAATAAAAAAATATTATTTTAATGTATTTTAATTTTTTTTTTAAATCGTGCCTGCTTATCTTATCTCATCGATTAAAAAAAAAAAAGGTGCTATGTACGTTATGAGGTCAGTGCAAACGCATTAGCACATGCAAAGTTATTACCGGTCACTTTCCAAGTTTCAGGTTACAAATTCTGTGAATTGAAACAATTAATCCAATGCTTTGAAGATCTTTTTTTAATATTAAATCAACACCATTAAATTTTTTTTATAAAAAAGTAGTTTTAATTGTTTCAATCAATTATAAATTAGCTTATTAGTCGGCGCTCCATCTACTATCATACCAAATCTTTTAAAATATATATAAAAAATAATGTTACAAGCATGAAGAATATTTTTTTGACATTGTCATTAAAGTTGGTTAAGTAGGTAAATTTTAAAACCTTCTGTCTTGGTTATTTTTCTAACTCGAGTTTTAATTAAATCATATAAGAGTTTAACCGATTTAAATCGATCGATTTTATAAATCCAAATATAACATCGATAACTGATCAAAACATGACCCAGTTTTAAAAAAACTCAAGATGTGAATCTTTTTTTAAAAAATTGAAACAATGATAAATTGGATCGACCCTGATCCATCCGTAACCCGGGTCATGGACTCTATTGGCTTTAATAACTTTTTTTTGAATAACTTTTTATTTAATTATATAATAAAAATAGATGCTCGTAAAGGTGAGTACTAACGTAAAAATAGACATTTATCTAAAACAACAATAATCCTATAGAAAACAAATAAAAATAAATCTCAAAGCCTATTTTCAACTAATTCAGTATTGAATGATAAAATCAAAATAAATTAATTAAAAACAATTAAAAGCCCAAAAAAATTCTATCAACCGGTAAACTCGTCAAATCTGTAAATCAGGTAACTTGGGTTAGTATCTCAGACCTATGAACGATAATTTCCCTATACCTTTTAATTTTTTTTTATTAATTAACGTGTTAAGTCGATCAAGTCATACTAAATTAACTCATATCTTTATACAAGTCAAGTTAGTAGGTCAACGTGTTGACCTTTTAAATAAAAAAAACTAGTTAAATGTATCATTGTGTTATTTGGAGATAATTTTTAAGTTATTTGATAGATAATTTTTTTTGGAAGTGATTTAATTCTTTCTTTGTAATGTACTGGAATTTTTAAATAAGAATGTAATTTAATAATATATTTTCTCACACCAGTAGAATTCTTATTCCAGTAATCACAAAAGGAAAAAAAACTTGCAGAGACTTTACGTCATTCTTAGTCTAAATAATTTGATAAATAGAAAATGTAAATACATTTTAAAAGTTATTATTTTTATTTTTTAAATTTAAGTTAATTTTGAGACTTGTATTTAGAAAAAATCATTAAAATTTATGAAATATACTTAGCGGATATGAAGGGTGTATTTTTAAATTATTTTAAATAAATAATTTAACCTCAATTTATATAAAATCAAAATAAAAATTCATTCAAAAATATTATTTACTATCAAGTAAAAAATAATCAAGAGCTGCTACTCTTGACTTAAACGATTATAAAATAATATATTTTTAAAAATTATTTTTAATTTCAACACATGAAAACAATATAAAAAATAAAAAAATTATTTCTAAAATAAATAAATAAAATTTCTTATAAATTTAAAATTGTTTATAAAACAAGACTTTAAATTACGGAAAGCAGTTGGGACGTAATTTTCAGACATGGAAAAGGTGAAAAGGACATGGAATAATCTTAGATACCGTTTATCATTGCGCTTGTAATTGTGTTTTGTTAAATTTTGAATTTTTTTTTTACTAAAATTAAGTGCGGTTTGTATTTTTTAGATCGTTTTGATGTGCTGATGTCAAAAATAATTTTTTAAAAATGAAAAAACATAATTGGCATGCATTTCGACACGAAAAGCTATTTGAAAAGTACCCGCAACCACACTCCCAAACACGCTCTTACAAGTTAAGTACAACGTTGAAAGCTACCAAATGTACATGAATTTCATCATTTCATCATCAGAAAATGGAGACGAAGACCTGGTTAGTTTCAATTTATTTGAATTATTCACCATGAAAACTCTCCAATTTCTAGTAGCTGGATAAGAAAATGACAGTATCTCCATTCTCAACGAGTCTAACCTTGCTAGAGTAGGTGTTATCGTTTCCCTACGTGCTAGAGTAGCCAAATCCATTATCATCGTTATAAAACTCCATCGGTTTGACTTTTGGTTTTTTAATTAAAAAAAAACATGTTATTTTAATTTAAAAAATTATTTTCAAAAAAGAAAATTGGTCTGAAAACGGATTAATCTAAATGTTAAAAAAAAACAAGACAAATTCGACTAGTAAATAACTATAGTAGCAAAAGACTGTAAGCAAATGACAAAAGGCAAGGTTTCCCTACTTATTTTTTAATCATAAAATAGAGACGGAGACCGGATAAATTTCAATTCTGTAAATTTTCTAGCTAGGCCTTCTCTACGTATATTTTATTGACAAGTAAAGGGTCTAAAGAACAGCTATACGGCTACAGAAAGGCATGTCAGTGTCGCCATTCTCCACAAGTCTCGACTTTTACTAGAGCAGGTGCTATCTGCTAGATTAGCAAAATTCATTTGTCCAAAATAACAAGACAAATTCAATTAATAAACAACTATCGTAGCAAAGAGACTGTCAACAAACGACAGGAGCAAAGGTTTCCCTTCTCTCTTTCATGTGTCGTAAAGAACTTAACCCCAGTTCGGTAATGCCGTCCAAACTGATCAATTTATTTAAATTTTTTTTTTAAAAAAAAATATTTTAATGTATTAATATCAAATATAAATTTTAAAAAATAAAAAATATATTATTTTAATATATTTTTAAATAAAATACTTTAAAAAATAACTAGTAAACTTAAAATCATCGTCATAGACGGATTTTTAGGCCCTCTATGTTTTTATGTTTTAAAAGTATTTTTTAAAAAAATTAATATTTTTATATTTCAAATTAATATTTTTTTATGTTTTTAAATTATTTTAATATGCTATGTAAAAATAATTTTTTAAAAATAAAAAAAATATTATTTTAATATATTTTTTTAAAAAATAAATACAAAAAATAATTAATTACCTTATAATGATGATTGGGGCAGTGGTCGATTCGAATCCGCTTCTTACTCTCATGTCCGGTTGTTCATAAGTCAACAATTTAAGCCCATCCCTTACCCGCTCCAAAACCTTCAAGTTTCTCTGCCAGTCTGCCCGGCTTGAAATTTCTAGTTCCCACCAAGAGTTTTTGATTTTTTTTCGTTACCCTCTGAAAATTTATAGTTAGCACCGCAGTTTAATTATATTTTTAATTTTTTTTAGTTTTAAATTAATTTTTAATTTTTTTTATTTTGATGTATCTGTATTAAAAATAAATTTTAAAAAATAAAAAAAATATTATTTTAATATATTTTCAAATAAATAATACTTTAAAAAATAATATCCACACAAGCTGCTGGATTTCGTTCCTACCACTAAGCTGTCCTTTACTGTTTGACACATTTGGATAATTTTGGATGGTCTAGGAAGAGTGAGATTTCCCAACTTCCAACTTCCCTATGTTTAATGTTATACGGTCGGTAGTCTACTTTGCTACTAGCAGGAAAGATAGCATGTAATTTAGTTTGATTTGATTTTTATTAAAAAAAATAATTAAACTATTTTTTTTTAAATGAAACCAGGTCAAACCGATCGGTTTCGGTTCGGTTTTTAGGGCAAAAACCAGTTCAAACCGGTTTGACTCGGTTTTTCTGGTTTTGGCTCGGTTTTCTCGGTTTTTTCCGGTTTGGCTCAGTTTTTTTCCGGTTTTTTTGGGTTTTGGATCAGTTCGGTTTTCTGCTTATAAAACCGAACCGAACCTGCCGTTTTTTAAAAATTTTAATCGGTTTTTTTTGTTCGGTTTTTTAGGTTATTTTTTTTCCGGTTTTCTCGGTTTAATGGGTTTTTCGGTTTTTTTGCTCACCCCTAGCCTATAATACTTTTTTTAGAAATATAGTTTAATTAGTTAGGTCATGAGTTTATTTGTTAAAGATCACCAGTTTAAATCCTACAAATCTCAGGGTCACTACAGACTTACATGATCGTTAATTTTAAAACCGTCAAATTAATCGAATTACATGCAAACTAGCCTGGACACTAACATTAAAAAAAAAAATAAAATAAAAGAGCATATAACTACAGGGTACAACTCAAGAAATTGAAAAACTAAATTGGGCCACCTTTTCTATGCAGGCGCATATTCAAAATGCATTTATGCGCTAGTGAAAATCCTCATTTACTACACGGGCAGCGAACTCATTACTAGAAAATATATATATAAAAAACAACAGGAAAAATATTATATCATTATTCATTGATGAAGATCATGATAAAAAATTTGGTAGTGATTTTTTATGGAATAAAAAAAGTAAAAAAAAAATTATTCGCAATTCTGTTAAATGACTGACGTGTCAAGTTTATGATAAAATTGAGTTTCCCTCTTTTCTTTTCTTTATGTAGCATAAAAAACTAAAAGGCAAACTGTATATCAAGAAAGCGTTTGTTTTCAAGAAGATTTGTCCAGAGGTAAGGGATTAACAAAGACCATTACAGTGTCCTCCATCAGAAACAGGTTCCTCCAAACATTTTTAACTTCTCCACACAATAGATTCCTTCAAATTCGAGAAAGAAGGCTTACCATGGATGCAGAGAGGCTGCACTTGGCCAATAAAGGCTGAGCCCTGGGCATAGAGAGTCCAATCCCCTCTGTCATGCCCACCATTTCTTCACTAACCCTTTCCCATTCGAAAATGACTCCAAAGTCAATCCAACCATGCATAGGGCTAATCCTTTCTCAGGACAGCTCCTCCTCCTTAGGTATAGTGAGTGCTTACTGTCATCATGCCTCTGATTATTTCGTAAGTTTAAACTCAGGTTCAGTTTCTTGCAAGGCTAATAAGATGTCGATCGTTGTTTTACCGCTCCCTTGATCCGAAGCAGACTCGTCCTTTACTTCTCTGTGCGCTTCAATCAAGTCTTGCAAGAATTCATCCCTCTTGCTATGCAATATAGCCAACCTCTTCTCATTGTGATTCATTTCAAACCATTTCAAGACTAGCACAAAAGCTCCAGTATTCGTAGCTCCACTTAATTCGAAGGTCTCTGTCACAATTTCTTTGACCTTCCTTGATTCACCTAATTCTGCTGGATTCTCTCCGTGATATCGCTTTCCGGCAATCATCCGCATAATGACATCAAGTGTCAGATAAAAAAAAGTTGACTTGGCATCGTTTGTCATGAATTCACCACCCTTTGAACCTTTATAAAGCCTTCTCTGTGCGCACGTATATGACAGAGCATTTGCAGGCGATTAGTTGATAAGATTTCTAGAGCAGCTATGCTCCTTAAGTTGCGCCAGTGCTTGCCATATGAAGCCCAAGCAAGGGTGGTATAAATATATCCAAGATGTTTTCCTAGGCCCAACCAGCCTAGGGAGATTTGCAAGAATTATGCCATTAGCACTCCCCTGCAACTGAAGGAGATTACACAAGGAGGACAGGACGAGAGCCAAATTTAATAAAATAGAATTGGACCATATTTGTTGGAAAGATTGGCAAGAGTTTGACGGAGGGGTTTCTTGATGAGATAGAGATGACCAATGATTGGCAGGGAGAGACCTGGACTCGGTGGAAGGTTCTTGTTGATTTTGCGTAGATGTTTTGAGAGGACACGGAACATCAAGAAGAGCAAGAAGTAGTAGTAGAATCTAGAATGAGGTTTCCGTGAAGAGGTTAGGACTTTTAACTGCAAGTGACAAATTATCAGTAGTTGTTCAGGCTTTCAAAACTTTTATCCATGCATGATGCATCACGCTTCAGTCTAGTTCGCAGAAAAGAGAGAAGCAGTAGGAGAATTAGAATGTAATGAGAGGATCAATTTTCCCAGAGGACCTAACTTGCCTTGTTTAAAAGATGTGGCTGTGTTTTCACAGTTGCCTCTTTGACGTGGGTGCGAGTCCGACATGCATACCCATGTTTGTCTCAGCTTTTTTTCCAGTTTTATTTCATTTTTTCATGAAACTGGACTGTCGAGTATCTATATCCATGCCCGAGTGTCCAATGTTGTACATGGGTACTCTTAAGGTAAAATGAAGGGTCAGGAGAACAGAGGTTGATAGTATAATGGTGAAGTGCATATAAGCCTTCAGGTACTGAAGTTACAATGACCCTGGAGCAATGTGATGGCTGTAAACTGGTTTAAATGATGCCGGTTGCATTCTGACATCTGCCTTTTCACATTTTCTTTCTACCAAGAAGAAAGGATCTTATGTTGGTTGTCTAACTCACAACTAGAGCATTATTTTGCTGTTTGAGAGATGACCAGCTTGATCCTTGTTAGGTCATCTAACAGAGTTTTCCAGATTTGTAATATGAATGATGGAATTTCTGCATTTGGATAAATAATTTGCTCAATAGAGCGTGTCAATCTCTACAGAAACATGATCTTTGCGTTGCAAGATGCAGTATCAGACGCCAAAAATTGTTATTGCATCTAGCAACCGAACAAGATCTCCATACAACTCTCAGGCAGCTGAAACTAATATTGAAATGGCTTCCATTTTGACTAATTCACAGACTTCCCCTAGAAGGAAAGCATACAGAGGTAAAATACTCCCTTGAATAATAATTTCTAAAGAAGGGATTCAGCTCACTAGAATGCTTATAAGATAACCAGGAACCCATGAAACTCGAAATTGAAAATTCCAGATAGCTTGATCCGAGAATGAAAAAAAGATTCATGGACCACACATACAGCAGCTACACCCAAGTACAACAAGCTAGTAATCTTTTCACCAACACAAAATTCCTTGCAAGGGGAGTCGCACAAGGGTTCGTAGTTATCCTCTAAGAAGTAAATAATCTTCTTACTTTGTGAATAAGCCTTCTACATATTGGACACATCTTGTTGTCCTCCTCCATTATCCTGCAAAAGACATTCTTTATCAGAATCTTTAAGAGTTAGAAATGTCAAATAGAATACACAGTTTCTTTCACATATTTACCTCTGAGCACAGTCATAGCATGTGGCACAATGGCCACAAGGAACGAAAAAACAGTTCCGTTGATCATCATAACAAATTACACATAATTTTGCATCATACAAATCCTCTGAAGAGCTACACGATGATCCTTCATCATCTTCTTCATTTGTTCCGTATGTTAAACGAACCGACTTAGCTGGCATTATAGGTTCGGTTTCAGAAGTTTCAGAGGCTTGCCATGTAGCTGTTTCTACTAGGTTAGTACTCTCAGTATCACAAGCGCCAAGATATTTCAATATCAGGAAAATAATGATGACGATAGCTCCTGCGAAGCACAAAATAGTTGGGGACTTGGTCACAGGTATTTTCGAAAGATTATTCAAAGCATAAAACAAGATGTGTCTGATACTGCACCTAAAATCGCGACGTAAATTATTGCACGAGCCACAAAAGCTACCTCGATATTCCATCCGTTTATATCTCCCTGCAACCAAGTCACTAATCAAGGTTCAGCTCAAGGAAAATTGTCTGCCATCACAAAAAGTAAGCAGAGAAGAAAGGCTAATCCCTTACATTATCAGGAGTTGTCACCACAACGTATTGAGTTTTGGGAAACAGAAGTTTAAGCCGGCAAGATCCCTGTGTCGTTGAACACATGTTCCTAGCTTTTGATAGCTCATACATCTTGGATGTGACATTTACACTCAATGTCGTTATGATATTCTTAGGATTGGTGTTTATCAGACCAAGATAGTACCTGTTGTCCTCCTCGATCGTGTATTCAGCTTCTTTACCTGAACAAACGAAGAAGCATTTACAGGTCTATTCAAAGTCTGGATCATAACTCATTACTTGTAAATTCATCTGTTTTATGAGCTTTCCTTTCTGTTAACTCAGCACGCTCCATAATCGCAGTCCAATAAGAAAACAACCAATCATGGGACTTGAAAAGCACTCAGTGCCAAAAGTTATGAACGAAAGATTCTACTAGGCAGATTCACATCAAAACAGCACTGAATTCCATGGAATTCCTCTAGGCATCACTCCATGTACAAATTCTAAGTTAATCATTTGAATAAGAGCAATGGTACAGACAACTAGATGAAAAAAATGACAGATGGATTACCATTCAGAGGTTCGCTGAGGTTGAGGGCATCAGGGGAACTCGTCTGTTTTGGAAGCAATGTTTCATACTTTCGTTCTCCTGCAGAGCCACATGTACTTAGGTTATACCTTGAAGCCAAACTTACGAATCAGTTGGACCATTTTCTGCTTAGAAAAAACTCAAGAAGGCACCTTTTATCATCACCACTTGAAGTTGATTTAAAATACTGGTTCGAGCTTCCCATCTCATTCGGATCTTAGAACCCTTGTTCAACCACAAGGAAAATCCCTGAAGAAAAAAAAATACAGGGTTTAGAAAAAAAAGGAACAGCATTGCAATATATAAATAAGTCGAAATGAAGTAAGGCCTTTCATGTAACCTTTCGACTGTAAGATGCAACAATCATATAATCCGCTACGCTCCAATTCGTTTCGAAGCTTAGCTCAGGCTTCTCGTAGAACCCATATAAAAGAACCCCTTTCTTATCTTCATCTCTCACTTCAACATGGTCTACAAATACAGAACTTGCCTTCATCAACCTTGATGAGCTCGGTCCAAGCACCATACGAGAATCCCCGAAATACCCATATCGCAGACTCACTGAAACTGCAAAATCATAACCAAAATGCGTCTCAGATTGAAGGCACAATCAAAGAGAAATTGCAATAGAAGATGGAAGAATTACATGCCACATATCCATATTGTCAAACAGGCAATTAACCGTCCCCAACTTTCTTTCCATCTCTGAGGAGAATGCCCCGGAGGTGGCATCACTGGCCTATGCATGGCTGCTCTTAGTGAGAAGTGTAACAAGACGTTCTGGTTTGATGCAAGAGAGGAGATAATGGGAGAGAAGAATGGTAGGTTTTACCGTTTTAGTAGGTTCGTGTGCTGCTGCGCACCACTGCCTCTTCAACTAACTGTTTTATTCATTGTGTTTGGCGGGCAATTGAATGACAAGTTTAGTTTTTTGAATGTTAGGTGTAAGTTGAATTTGTACATGCTCAGCTGTTTTTCGAAAATGCCCTATCCTAACCCACTTTTCAATTAAAAGACACTTCAAGAAAAATTATCCTATTAGTCATGGGATTTTAAACCCCGGTCGGGCTTTTGAGTTAACCCGATAATTTGTCAACTAAAGACTTTACCCTATTCAAGTTTTATATCAAACCATTTAAAAAAATCAATATCTTTTTGGTATTTAAAAAAATAAAATAACAATATTTTATGTATTTTAATGAAAAAACTACAATAATGTCGTTTTAGGTATTTAGAAAAAAAATTCAGATCAACTTATAATACACGACTCATTTTAGATAAGGTAAAAAACTAAGTATTTATTTAGGGTTGCGGTTCAACCTACTTTTTTTTATAAAAAATAGAATTTTTTTGGTTTAAATTATTTTTTAATAGTTTTAAATTGTTTTGATATGTTAATATTAAAAATAAATTTGATTTTTTATTTTAATATATTTTTAAATAAAAAATATTTTAAAAATAACTAATACTGTAATTACATATGCATAATGTGTTAGGTAAAATTTGCTAGACATGTGACAAGATGCAGTGGTCAGAGTCAAATGAAAACGAAAACGTAGTTGCTGGTTTTTCCAGTAATGCTTGGAATGGTGGGTCAGTAGAGTTTAAAGATACATATTGACAAAGTTTTCAAGTTAGTCCTAAGATTTTATATTTTCCTAAACATGCCATTCAATCTAAGGTTTATTTCACAGAAAATATGCATCTTGATTTTATTTTTTATCAGTGTCTCCATAGTTAAGATATTAATATTGTCTTTGCTGATATTAATGTTATTTACTTGGCTGCTCTCTTGAGAAATCCATGTCACTGAAAGGGATGAATATAGGGCTCCAAAGTTTAAATTTTTTTCCAAAACCATCCTTGAATATATGAAATTTTTAGATGCACCCTTACAATATGGCCCTCTCGAAACCAAAACTAAACATCCTAATCTCATTCTTTAGTAAGCCTGTGTTCGTTGCAACTTATTTCAAAACTGAAGAAATTGTATTGGATATTATAATTGTCAGTTGGAAGAAAATCAACACAAGTCAGGTGTTATTCGTTTTGCGGTGCAAAAGATTTTTTTTGAAAAATATATTAATTTTTAGTATTTTTAGATCATTTTGAAGTATTGATATAACAATAAATTTTATAAAAATAATAATAAAATATTTTTTTAATATAAATACTTTAAAATACATCCACTACTATATTTTAAAATTTAATAAATTTTAAACCATGTCATATTAAGCTGCCATTGAGTCATGAAACACCTAGCTTCAGTGTTTGATGTGCTGCATGACAAAGCAAAGTGGGTCCACCCCCACGGCTCAACCCCAACCTCGTATCTCCATCTTGGTTGGACAAAAGAAAATGGCGATTGACTCGAACTTTTGTCATTGTATTGATTAAATATTATTTTATTTTTATTTCAAATAATTTTATTATATATGCATATGTATGCTAAAATCAGCGATTCTAAGTTAAATTGTTTAAATTAAAATTATCATTAATTAGCTTTACAGGTTAAGGTGTCATCTAGCATAAGAAAATCACTTTCACTAGTACAGAATCTGTGTTTTTTACTATAAATTCAATATAATCGTGCAAAAGTCGGTCTGTGGCAACTCTTTGAAATACGTTTACCGACACTCTATGGTCGCTAAATAACCCTAACGCAAAGTGTCGGAGAAGGGTTGCGATACAGTGTCGTGATCTCTTAGCGACGGATTGCCTAGCTGTCGGTTATTGGCCCACGACCTTCATAACTTTCATGGAATTTCACTTCCTGCGACATTCCTACCTGTCGCGGAAACGCTTTTCTTTCACGATAAATATTCTGAATATTTATAATTTTCATATTTCTCATTTGTTTTTCAATTTTTCCAGACTTCTCATAAGCAGTCATTGTAATTATTTTTTAAAATAATTTTTATTTAAAAATATATTAAAATAATAATTTTTTTATTTTTTTAAATTTATTTTTTAATATCAACGAATCAAAATAATTTAAAAACACTAAAAAAATATTAATATAAAAAATATGCTCTTTAGGATCATTGAAAAAAAAATCACAATTAAAGCATAAGCTGTCCCAAGAATACATTTATTAGTAGAATACAGTAAAACAAATAAAAATGAAATTACTTTCACTACTATAGAATACGTTTTTTACTATAGATTTAATGGATTTTTTCTTAAAAATATAATAGTAAATAAAAAATATTGGTGATATAGTTTAGAAACAAATCAATAAAATAACACAATCTCAACCTGTCAAATTTCCCAATCACAACAATCATAGATATCATGGTTTTAAAATGAGACAATTTACTCAATATTACAATTAGTTGAGGGATCCTAAGTCAATTAAGTAAATGTCACAATTTGAAAATGTAACATGTAGTGAAATTAATTTTCTTTTTATATTGTTTTTGTGGTGGTCAAGGTTTCAAAACGCAACATTTCATTAATGTTGTGTTTTCTAATTATTTTATATATATATATTACATTTTAATACTTAAACTTAAACTTCTCGCAGTAGATTTATTTTACTAAAATTTTAATTTTTTTTGCGCTAATATTCCAAGATAACCAGTTTAATGTAAAACACTTACGGTGAAACTCTTCTTCTGAGGAAAACTTACCACAAGGACACGGTCGTGGTGGGCCAGCGTGCGAGAACCCAACAAGCTCATCCAGTTCTCAAGCCAGTATCAAAATTTCTTAACGGCTCTTATTAAACGAGTAGGCTTCGACTTCGAAGCCCAGGTAGTAGGCCCCGTGTTCAATAGTAGGCTTCGATTGGAACTAGCATTTCATGATAACCAGCAGCAGCCCTGTGAACAGTAATGGTTCTCAAATGGAGGTATTGATTCCTTGTCTGATGACTGTTTTCGCTGAGCAAGAATTCTATGGACATCTTTGCTTGTATGAGTGATCGTGCTACTTGAAATTTCAGATGTTTCAACAGGAAATTGTTAAATTCAAATCCCAGATAGAGGATATAGAGAAACAACTAAGGTACTCCTTTGTTTCTAAAGTAGATAAAACCCTAAATATCATCCGATGCTTTATATCATCAAAATCCGATTTCTTTCAGGATATTCGAGGGCGATCTTTCCAATCTCACAACATTGTGTGAAGTTGAGTACCAGGAGCAGATCCTTGAGGAAGTTTTGAAACGTGTGCGAATGCACAAGGTAATTAGATAGCATTTCTGTCTCGGGACAGGAGATGAGATGGAGTGATCATCTCCTTTATGATTTGAAAGAATTTATTTGTACGTCTTCATCCATGTCCCTCCAACCAAACACCACCTTGATGTATAGTACCTGCTAATACTCTAAAATTTTCCAGCTAAACCTGTTCTACTTGATTACATGTTACTGATAAATTCATGATTGAACACAGCAAGTTTTGGAGGAGAAGTACAATTCACTGGGTGCACCACCAGCTTCACAGGTATCTCTTACAAGTCCTTTTGTTCCTTTATAAAAAGCATCCAGCAGGCAGCAGTAACTTCAATTAATTGGTGAAAAAGATTTATTAATTTTCAATTTGCTTCTCAATATAATTAGGTACATCTTTCTCCAGAGACCGCAGAAGTGAAAAGTTACATCACAGAAAGTCCAAACAATATCTTAGATTGGCTTCCTCAAAGAGACCCACATGTCCAGATCTTAAATTTTTTGAATTCCAATGGCCTTCTTCCTGCAAGGTTCGTACTGACATGATTTGACCAATAACAAGATCATTTGGCAATATTTTTCAATTGTTTATCACACATATATACTTAGAAATTAACCAGCAAATTCTTCTCTACTTTCCAGAGATCAGGAGCAACGTGTAGCTGAGATCCTGTCTCCTACATCTTCAACTCTTCTTGATGGACAAAAATTTAACCTTGTTGACCATTTAAGCCCTGGGGATGACAATAATGGGCAACGTCCAGAGTTCGAACAAGTAATAATCAACTCCAACTTTTCCCCATGGACAGAATTTTATCAAACAGGTATTTACTAGAACTTTTAAAGATTGAGTTTATATTATTTTTCATTAATTTCAACGATCAGAGTATCCAATATTGTTGAACCATGATGGTACCAATATTATATTCTTCTTTCCAACATCAAATAGTTCATGCCGACTTAATGGAATTCGTTTTTGTGCTAACAATGGCTTACGAGAAATTAATAGCCATATATATGATCTCTCTCTCTCTCTCTCTCTCTCTCTCTCTATATATATATATATATATATATATATATACATGCTGCTAAATATAACGACTAAAAATATGTTGGCAGGTTACAGTTCCATTCCAAATACACAATCCAGGCAATTACGAGCACTTCCTGAAATTTATATCTTAGTTTACAGCACCAACCATCCTGGCTCCTCATCAGTACCCCACATGATTCTTTATTTTGGAAGCTTTCTGGTACAATTTATATGTGATCTGTAATTTCTAGATTCTGTAAAAACTTTACATGTTAATTAAAAGACCTGTGAATTGAATCTATATATTTATATCTAATTATTTATATATGCAGTATGAAATACATACCATCTTATAATATAGCTTCGGCTGCTCGTTCATTGTTATGTATGGAAGCTTACTTTTTGTCACAAGAATTTTAAAAGGAATATACAACAAACTAAAGAATAGAAAAACATATTTTTGGTGATGACGTATGTTTAACCCAATCATACTTGCTCGTGATGTTTGAAAGTGAACCTGGAGGAAGTAATTAGTTGTGTTTAATAGGTGTTTATTTTGTATAAAATACTCTCCTGTAAAAATATAATGGTAATAGAATGATAACGATGGTGGTATCTACTAGTGATTTGCGATAGTAACGGTAGTGACAGTGGCGTCAAGAATGGTGGAGATCAAAGTGATGATGGTAATGTAGTTCTGGTTTTGATGATGTTGATAGTAATGATGATATAATAGTAATGGTGGTGATGAAAAGATTGTGCATGTTATTTATAATGATTGAAGTAGTTGAATGATATTATGAGTAAATTATTATTTTTAAAATATTTTATGAAATTTTATAAATTTAAAATATTTTTTAAATGATTTTAAGTTTAAAAATTAATTATAAAATATTTTATTGTTTATATATATTTTTTTAATATTTTACAAAAAGGAAACACAATAATTTATGTATAACAAACACCTTCTTGCTGACCTAACCACTTAGAGTTTGTTTAGGATTGTAGGAGTGATGATGATTTAAAATGTTTTTCGTTTAGAAATATATCAAAATAAAAAAAATTATTTTTAATATCAGCATATTAAAATGATCTGAAAATATATATAAAAATTTATTTTAAACAAAAAAAATTTAAAACTTTTTAAAACACGATTTACACCTTGTTACAAACAAATTTTTAGAATAAAACACAAAAAGGTTATGAGCCTGTTGTGATTCAATAACTTCCCTCGATGAAACAAATACGAGTCCTCAATGATTTCAGTTTATTTAATTATTATATAATAAA
Source organism: Populus simonii (assembly GCA_007827005.2). Taxonomy (NCBI): domain Eukaryota; kingdom Viridiplantae; phylum Streptophyta; class Magnoliopsida; order Malpighiales; family Salicaceae; genus Populus; species Populus simonii. Next base: position 2,186,397 of record CM017477.2, read on the forward strand.
AGAGATTTACCCACCATTATGTAGCCCAATGTGGATGTAGATAAATAAATAAAAAGTATAAAAGCGAAAATGAGGAACACATTCTATTCAGTTCACATGAGTATAAATAAATTAGGGTTTCACATTTACATCAACTCTGCTTTTGGCCTTGTTTCCCTTTTTCTAGTGAATTTATTCATGAGAAACAAACTCGGAAGGAGATGTAGCCTCTCTTTACATAAAATGTAAGGAAAAAAAAACAAGGAAAATTTTAATAACCTATGACCTAAATTCAATTGGATCACTAGAAAAAATATTACTGATTAAATCTACAGAATATCTGTGAATTGTGATAATTTTAAATAAAAAAGCTCAACCAATAATTTATTAACCTCCAAGGTCCTAGTTGAAAAGAAAAGGATTCTAGAGACTCGATTGACATATATTTTCTAGCTGGGAAATTAATAGAGAAATACAAGCTGTCCAGGATATTAATAGAATGGATTTTTTTTACGATAAGAGCTGTGTGGTGCATGATAGTTCATGTGTGTTAAGTGAGAGGTAATTAATGTTGGATTCTCTCATGGAAAAGTGGAAATAACAGCTCTGTTTATAGAATTGTTTTGCTCCCTTCAAGTCTAGATTAATATGCTAGATCATGTTGGTGAAATCCCAGGTCATTGATTTTGACATCAACGGTTTGAATTTTTTTATATGTTAAAAAAAGTAATTATGAAAAAAAGTACAACAATTCACTGATTTATAGCAAGGATGTGATCTCAGCCACTAAAATTTAAATTGAGAGTTAAAATCGACGATTATATATAAAAAAAAAAAAGAGAAGAGAGAGAGCTTCAATCTCGATCAAGGATGAAACTTTTTTAGGTGGCTTTGATTACTATTATGAAAACATAAGAGAAATATACTTGATAAGGACATAAATTAATTGTGAGAGATAAAAAAAAAAAAAACATAAATGTTTATGGGATAATTTTGATGTGAATTATTATACTCATGTGAGGTGCAAAGAGTATTTGTCCATCTATTTTTATTTTTATATCTCGATACAGTAATCAAATATTATCTTAAAACTAAAGTAATCAATATTTTATGCATTAAAAAAGTCTCAAACAATATATATTTGGTAAGTTATCATGCCTGATATATTTGAGTTCAGTTGTTAGTTAAACCCAAGGTAACATAGACCTGACAAATTAACATATCCAATATATTTAGGTTCAATCATCAATATATTTAGGTTCAATCATCAGCTAAACCCGAGATATCATAGAGCTTTCAAGTTACCAAACCTGATATACTTGAGTTTGACCATCAGCCGAACTCAATTCAATATATTTAAGTTCAGTCGTCAATCAAATCCAGTGTAACATAGGCCTAACAAGTTGTCAGGCTCAACACATTTAGGTTCAGCCGACAGGTGAACCTGAGGTAACGTGAGCTTGGAAAATCACCAAAGTCAATACACTTAGGTTCTGTCATTAGCTGAGTTTAAGGTAAAGTGAGTATACACTACCAGAAAATTGATAAATACAAACGGAAATACCGAGGGAATTACCGTGGGAAAAAAAATTAAAATAAAAATAAAAATGATGATGTGTCATTTTTACCAACGAAATTACCGACATAATTTATTCCGTCGGTAAATTTGTTGGTAAATTGTGAACACTGTTCATCATGTTAATTACAAAGGGAATCACCGACAGAAAATTCCATCGATATTTTCCAGAGAGTAAATCACTGACGGATTGAAAAATCGTCGGTAATTTTTTGGCGGTTTCTGAAAAAATTTTACGAAATTGAAAATTTAAATTAAATATTACCTACGGAATTACCGACGGAATAATTAATATTTAATTATCCGTCGGTAAATCCGTCGGTAAAGCGTCCCAATAAAAAGCCTGAATGCCCTTATTTCACAAGAGACAGACCCATTTATTATTATTATTATTATTCTTGTTCTTGTTCTTCTTCTTCACTATGTGTAAAAAACATCATTAAGGTATGTCTTCTTCTTCTTCTTCTTCTTCTTCACTTTATGTAAAAAACATCATTTCTTATCTATTTCTTTCTCTTCTTTTCTCTCCTCATCTCCTTCTCTTTTCCTCCATGCTTGGGTATGTCTTCTTCTTCTTTCTTCTTTTATCCTCTTAGTTTTTTTTTTAATTAATATGCTTAATGAAATTTTTTTTCTCTCCTTAGCTTCACTTGCAACTACATTAAGGTAAGATTTTTCTTTTTTCTTCTTTTTTCATGATTTTTTTAACTATATTTGTTTTTTATTTTATTTTTTATTGTTTTTGTTCTTAATAATTGTATAAATGTTGTTGTGAGATTTTTTTTTCATATGAGATCAATTTTTAGTAGATTTATTTATAGGATTTTTAAATTTTTAGCAATTGCAACTTCATTTTTTTCATATGAATTTTTTTAGTTGAATTTATTTTTTTATTTTATTTATTTGTTGCAAATTTGTTTGAATTGATTTTCTTATTCTTTTTTCCAAGCATTTTGAGTATATATTATACAGTGTTAATTTATGTTAATTAATTATTTTATAATTTTATAAAATGAATTTTTTTAAAAATGTTTTTCAATAATTACCGACGGAATTTCCGTCGGTAATTCCGTCGGTAAATCCCTCGGTAATTCCGTTGGTAATAAAAAAATTATTACCGACGCGTCTGTTCCGTCAGTAAATCCGTCGGTAATTCTATTATCAACGGATTTACCAACGGACAAAACATTACCGACGAACGATTCACCGATGGATCATTTCCGTCTTTGATTTCGTCGATAGTATAATTACCGATGGAATATTTGTCTTACACCGACAGAAAAATTCCGTCGGTAAAACTGTTAAATCTTGTAGTGATAGCAAGTGTTAAACCTAATGCATTTGAGTTCAACTAGTAGCTGAGCCTAGGGTGATGTGAGTCCGACAAGTTACCATATCCAATATGTTTAGCTAGGTTTAGTTGTTAGCTGACTCCAAGACAACATGAACCTAGTAAGATGACAACCCAATGCACTTGGGTTTAGACATCCATGGAACCTAAGATGGTGTGATTTTTCATGAACATCCATGCCCTTTCTATTCGGGTTTTTTTACATGTCAAAACCAATTAGTCCTAGAAAATAAGGACTATAAAGCTTTATTATATGTTAATGAGAGAACCTAGTTATGTCATAGATAATCATTTTCTTACATCTATATATGTATACGAATGTATCTCAAAGGGCCTATACCATATTTTTTATCTTATTAATGTTTTGTAAGTGATATTTATATCTAAGTAATAATGTGTAAGAAATCTTTATCTCTCATTAATATCACCAAGTGGAGATGACCCTTTCAACCTTCTTACTTTTATCAAAACGATAAAGTTTAGGAAGTATAAATACCCTCTAAATTATCAAAATAAAAGGGTCAGAACTTTTTTCAACTCTAGAAACTTTATATATATATATATATATATATATATATATATATATATTAAAACATTAATAAAAAAACAAGATCAAATAGTTTTGTTCTTGAAATTTAAGACTCTTTTATTTTATTTATTTTTTTTCTCATAAAAATTAATTACTTTATTATTGGAGGGTCTTTAAATCCCATGATATGGACTGTTTTTGCCGGTGCTAAGGTTTTTTACCATTAATTTGGTACTTCATGAGTTAAGAATAAGAAAACTATATTCTTAAACAACTCAATTAACCACTATTAAAATATCAAATAACATGTTTTTTAAATATTTTGGATTTTGAAACATCATCAATAAAATTTTTCAAATAAAACTAGTTGTTTTTTCTAGTTTTAATCATTGAATTGTAGATTTTTTTGATTGACCCTGTTACATTATATTAGCTTTATCCACCAGGTGTTTACAATAACTTTTACTTTTACAATGTTTTAAAAAAATACATTTCGCTTGAAAAAAAATATTAAATTAATGATTTTCAATGACTTTTAATGGTTTTAATATATTAATGTAAAAATTAAAAAAAAACAAAAAAATAATTTTAATTTATTTTCAAGCAAAAAATATTTTTTTAAAAAACACTATACCATAATACTAAACGCACAATTCGTCATGCATTTTCTTATACAATTTTTCTATCCCTTCAGTTTTAATCCAAACATTTTTCCAGTAAAATCCTTCGTCTCGTATCAAGCACGCCCCTGTGTAGCAAGACTCATGAGAAGAAAAACTAGAAATTAATCCTCTTCCATATAGGCGGTTCCAATGGACCCTCGTTGATCAAAATAGGAGATGCTAATACTAAATTAACAGACGTTGCTTGGTGTTGTGATCTTGCTAATATAATCCGTGAATTGTTACTTCTAAAAAGAAAACAATTAATACCTTCTGCTCTGTAACTTACTGAATGCTTAGGAACCATTATATATGCATTTAGTGCTAGTTTTGGAATGACACAGTATCTACCTGTGTGTTTGAGTAGTTTTAAAAGCATGTTTATTTTAAAAATATTAATTTAATATTTTTTAAAGATTTTGATGTGTTAATATAAAAAATAAAAAAATATTTTAATATAATTTTAAATAAAAAGTACTTTTAAAAAATATATCACAGTAACAAACACTCAAGGAAACATAACTTTATCTCTTCGTAATTCGACTACTTTAATTAAAAAAAATCAAATTTAAATAATTACTAATATAAAAGTATTTTTTCTTGATATATCATCTCATGTTTTGTAAACTCGAACACGCTACTATATTGTGGCGGCTTCAAATAACCCACCATATACTGCAACTGGTGAGTGCCTGCTCGGTGAAGTTCGAAGGTGGAACTCGAGAGATACTCGTAGCGAATCAAGAGGCCAGGGACCAATACAGTTGCTGGATCTAGTCCAAGGAATAACTCATAAAAGAATTTGGGTTACCTAGGTGATCGAATTAACCAGTAAATTAGCGAGTTAATCAGGTAAATATTTTTATTAAAATAATAACATTTAAATTCCTTTTTTAAAGAAAAGATTTTTTCGACATTGACCGGAAAAGATTTTACCGGCTCAATTAAACTAATAAAAATCTGATAGAATCAATCAAATTTGAAGAAGTTAATATTTTGTTTATTTAACTTAAAATATAATTTAAAACAATAATTTATATTGTGATAATAATTGTTTTTTAAATTATTTTTTAATATCAAAATAAAAAATTATTTTTTAAAAAATAATAACTAAACATACAATGTTAAAATCAGAATAGACTTTTTACTTTAACATTGAGCTGAGTTTAAGGAGTGTTTGAAAGTGTGATAATAGTTATTTGTTAAAGTGTTTTTTATTTAAAAATACATCAAAATAAGAATTATTTTTAACACATTAAAGTGATTTTAAAATACTAAAATAAATTTAATTTTTTTTTAAACATTTTAAAACTTAAAAACAAAACCTTAAAAAGTTCTCGTACGTCCAGAATGATAGCATGAATGAGAAAAAAAAAAATAAAGAGAAAAAAGGAACAGACATTAATAAAGGTAGACCCAACAATTTCGGATTCACTCACCAAAACAATCCCCTCCCTCCCTCCCTCCCTCCCTCCCCTCTTTTTTTTATCCAAAAAATTAGACCCGCCCACAGCCTGCCTCCTCCTTGAACCCAAAATATTTTGGCTATGGTTTTTAAAATTCAAAGCCACCCCCCACAACGCAAAATCTCAAAAATAAGAAACCCAAAAACGCAACGAGCGCCAAAGTCTCCTCCTTTCAAAAACAAAATCATGGCGCTCCCTCCTCCTCTCTCTCCGCCACTACAAAACCTCTCCCCCCCTCACACTCGCAGACCCCTCTCCACCCCCCTCTCTCTCACTCCAAACCCAAAACGAGGCAACTGACTCGGTGAGTGAAGAAGAGTAAAATGAATTCAATTTCAGAGAAAGAGAACTGTGTCCGCATCACTCGCGCTGCCAAAAAGAGGGCGGCGGCGCTGGCTTCAGCCGAGGACCGGCCCTTGAATAAGAAGAGGGTTGTGTTGGGAGAACTTCCCAACTTATCGAACACCACCGTTTCGGTGAATGAGGTACACAAGCAGAGAGCAAAGACAAAGTCAAATACCAGCAAGGGGACTTTAACGAAGAAGGAGGGTGTTTTCAAAGAGGATGTTGATGGGAAACCTGAAGATCCCCAAATGTGTGCACCATATGCATCTGATATTTATGAGTATCTTCATAAAATGGAGGTAAAGATTGGTTTTTTGTGATGTGATCTGATCTGTGGAAATGTAATTAGGGTTTGTGTGGTTTAATTGATTTATGGGGTTTATTTATCAGGTGGATCCAAAAAGAAGGCCTTTGCCTGATTACATTGAGAAGGTTCAAAAAGATGTTAGCCCCAATATGAGAGGGATTTTGGTGGATTGGTTGGTTGAGGTTGCGGAGGAGTACAAGATTGTCTCTGACACTTTGTATCTTACTGTTTCTTACATTGATAGATTCTTGTCTTTCAATGTTCTAAATAGGCAGAGACTTCAGCTTCTTGGTGTTTCTGCTATGCTTATTGCCTCGTAAGATCTGGGTTCCCTTGAATTTTGTTCATGTTTTTAAAGTCTTGTTTTATTTATATATTTATTTATTTTGTTTCATTTTGTTTGGATAAGTAGAAAGTATGAAGAAATCAACCCCCCAAATGTAGAAGATTTTTGCTACATAACAGATAATACATACACCAAGGAAGAGGTAATTAATTAATATTTTGTTTGTCTTACGGGTTCAGATCTCCAATGTTCAAGCTGTGATTTTTCATTTTTCATTTTAATTAATGGTGGTTTGTGTGATTGTGAAGGTGGTTAAAATGGAAGCTGATATACTCAAATCTTTGAAATTTGAAGTGGGAAATCCTACAATAAAGACACTCTTAAGGTAAGATTTAAGAATGTTTTGATGTAGCTCTTTTATCTGCCTGCAATTGGTGATTTACTCATCATTGAAGGTTAATAGTTTGGTGGGCTGATTTTTGGTGTTGTTTGTTATGTTTGTTTTGCAGGAGATTCACAAGGGCAGCACAAGAGGATTACAAAGTAAGTGTGATCCCATTTTTCATTATTGAAGGTTAATGGCTTGTATGCTCTGATGCTGGGAAGCATTTGTTATCGTTGTTGACTGTTGTAATCTTTGTGCCTTCTGCAGACTTCGGATTTGCAGCTTGAGTTCCTGGGATTTTACCTTGCTGAGTTGAGCTTGTTGGATTACAATTGTGTGAAATATTTACCTTCTTTGGTGGCTGCTTCTGTTATTTTTCTTACGAGATTTCTGATGCGACCCAAGACACATCCTTGGGTAAGTAGTTTCAGGAATACTAATTTGTATTGATAGTCGTTTTTGGAGTGCAATTTCTAATTTTTGTTCATACAGAGTTCAACCTTGCAACAATACACTGGATACAAAGCAACGGATCTAAAGGATTGTGTTCTCATCATACATGACTTGTATTTGAGCAGAAGAGGGGGTGGATTACAAGCTGTAAGAGAAAAATACAAGCAGCATAAGGTATGGTTTCTGTCAGAACTCGTCAGGAAGCTGAGTTGAATTCTTGCATTGCAAAAGGGCATTTTGTTTACTCTGAATTATTCTCCTGGAACAGTTCAAGTGCGTGGCAAACATGCCTTCCCCTCCAGAGATACCAGCTTTATATTTTGACGAGGTTTAAATGCAAAAGTTGGCCCGGCAATTTTATGTTTTGGGATATGGCAAGTGATGGAAATTGATACTGCCTCAGGAAGGCCTAGAAGCGAGAATTTGTAATGCAAAAGTCATGGCATTTTGGATTTACTATAAAATCTTGACTGATGTTTGGGGCCTCCTGGAAGTCAATTTTTGGCCATGTGGAATGAATTATTGTGGTGCCACATGCTGGTTCTTGTAGTTCTGATCCCTGGGACTTTTATCCGGAGTATGAATGACATTGTTAAAACCAGCAGCTGCGTAACTGTGCTATTGCTGACTCTTCTCACTGGTAGAATAGTTGAATTTGCCAGGGAAGTCCTGTGAATAATGAAATTTTGTTTTTGGTTCTAATATTGAATGCTAAATGGCCATTATGAAAACATGAATTTTCTCTTATATTTGAGTATCTGAATGGTGCAAGGCTCTTAGGCTTTAAAACTGGTATATATGAACCCTTGCTTGGTCACTTGCCTAATGAAAGTGAGATTTGTTGGGGTAATGAACCTTGTTTTTAAATGAACAAAATTTTGAGGTGCAAAACCCTAACGTCTTACTGATTACTGTAGAACAGAGAAGTATTAAGAGAGTGTTTGAGATTGTAATTGGACCACGCTTTTAAAAAATTTTGAAATCTTGTTTTAGATTTAATTTTTTTATTTTTAGATTGTTTTGATGTATTTTTATAAAAGATAAATTTTTAAAAATAATTTTTTCAACACTTTTAAACAGACAATAAATGATCTGTACCAAAGTTTCTACGTCTCTGACTGAAAAAAAATGCTCTTCTTGAGAAAAAACCATGAGCAGGTGACTCTTTAGTGATTCAGTTTTGATCTCCCAGCAAACCTCTACTTGAAGGGTTTAGCCTCTTCATTACAGGCACCTTTGGCTGCTAATTGCTGCTGATCGAGTGAAAATTAGTAAAATAGGCGTCTTCACGTTGAGTGATGATGGAAAAAGATTGTAGTGTTAAGGCTGTAGGGTCAGGTCTACGTTAAGCAGCTCTGATGGTTGCATGTGTTCTGATACCATGTGAAAAGTAAAACTACCTGGCTCTGCAGTTGCTTCCACAGGCACAATTGCTGTCTGGCTCACCTCAAATCCCTTAACATTTTTTGAATCTTGCTATCATAAGGTCCCATTCCCTACTTGTTTTGTGGACAAGGGAATGGGAGTGAACACCAAGTGATTGGAATATTGGTTTACTAGCAAGCAAACTTATCGTTGCCATATGCCTCTCACACTGGTACCTTTTGATTGCTCCTCTCACCCTCATGAGGGTGTTCCGGTGGCCACCAAGTTCTTGTGAAATTATAGAACTCTCTCTTGCAGAAGCTACACTAGAAAACTTTGCTGGCAGTGGATTTTGATTGTGAACCCTGCTCCATATCCATGATGCAGTTTTTTCCTGCTGGGACTAAAGTTCAAGCACTCATTTGAATGACCCTTCTTCAGTATCTCTGGAGTAACAATCGCCAAATGTTTTACTTTTCTGGTTGATGACTGATGCTCATGTTAGTTCCATGTTCTGGAAAATCATCTTAACCGTGTGTTGATTTGAAAGGAGGCAGTCAAGGAAGCTATACTATTAGGCTCTTTATACGTTGTCGATGTGCCTCAAGAGGATTAGCTGATATACAACAAGAAGATCAAAGAAACGAACTCAGAGATATATCTCATGGTGAGTGAAGTGGCAATGGATATGTGAAGATTTTATGTTCACATTTCTAAAGTTTGTTTTCCGTAATACTGCCTGTGTCCCCACGGCTTGTTTTTGCTGGCATACCAGGGCGTTGTCAGTTATGTCTATATAACCTATGTCAAAGCTTAGCATTCACATGTTTTCTGTCTATATCCCTCCTCTAGCATTGAACTGGTCTGATTTGAAGCAACTTTATGATTCGAATTTGGCAGCCACGCAAAAATTCCATCACTGTCATATCATAATCAAAGTTATACAAGTTGCATGCCATAGATTTCGGTTGCTTTACCCAGTCTTTGCCTAGTGATCTCAAAGCTTGATCCCGTCCTGATAGTATTTTTGGCACTACTGCAGAGGATTTACTGGCAGTCCTCAATATGGCAACTATCAATCTTAACTAAACAATTTCTAATCTTGGATGCATCTGTTTGTAGAATTTCTAGTTCTTGTTGACATCACTGGAAGAGACGCCTTGATTAATCAAGAGGTTGAAGAAAGGAGCGGCTAGAAGTGGCGCAAACAGACCGAGGATAGCCTAGCTTTATCCGCACAGATTATCGCACTCCTACTTCTGCCGACTGAAGGTTCACGCCACTCGTTCTTTTTCATCTCTGGAACTTCATTAGCAACTTCTTTTTTGCTACACGTCAAACTTGTAGGAAAGTTATGATGTATGTAACACTAATGGATGAGTGGTTGATTTTAACCAGGTTTATTTGCTAATCGCGATGATAAGAGGTGCAGATAGGTATATTTTATACGAACTCAAGGAACATTTCAGCTTCCTTTGTCCTAGTGGGCTCGTGTAGTTGTCTTATACAGGGCAAAGTGCTTGGAGAACGAACATAGAATCAAGGTGTTCGTGAGAAATCCTGAGGAAACAGGTAGAGCCCAATTCTCTACTTGCTTTCATACGCCGGTAAGGTACTAGCAATTGAAGCTTCCATGTCACAACATGACCAGTGTGGCGGGTGGATTGATGACCCAGGAGGTTGGAACAGAGAGTTGTCTAATCGAGATTGCACCTTATCCACAAACGGAGCATCTAGATGGTACTGCTGGGTTCAGCTACAATGGTGGAAATTAGGCCAGGTTCTCACAGATGGAATGCACAAAAGTGCCTTAAACTACTATTATATGGTTCTCTAGATTCCCGCCCCAAAATGGCATGCCCAAAGTACTTTTATACTTGCAATAAAATCGGCACCCTTCTTTGGAAGATCATCATTCGCCTTCAGTGCTAGTGCCACAGCAGTAGCTAAGATTTTGACTCTCAATACAGCACCATAAAGTTCAGGCGTGCCTAAAACAGGCACAACCTGCCTAATCATGCATATTTTCCTCAATACCGCGGGAGATAGCCTAGTGCCATGTGTTTCGGAGAACATTAGATGTGTGGATTGGCTTGTTAACCGTGTCGACCACTAGTGGAGTGTCTTGAGATTTTATTACAAGACTTTGCCGGAGTATGCTGCGTAGTCAGAGGCCGTCCAGTCTCCCTTAAAAAAACAAGAAAAAACCAAAGCGCCTAACTTTCTGTAGTATGATTATTAGTGTAATACAATTAATTTACTTTTTGTTTAAAAACATATAAAAATAATATGTATTTTTTTTTTTTGATATCAAAATATCAAAAAATACTAAAAAAAATTATTTTAAAGTAAAAAAATTATTTAAAAAAAAAACATAATTAAATTACAATAACAAAGATACCTTATTTAGACTTAACAAGCTCAAACAAGCTTTAAGTGTTTTTCTATATGGTTTGATGGTTGCTTCAAAGCTTCGAACAAGCTCTCCATACACTTGGGCAATGTTTAGAGGATGTTTGAATTGGAGGTGGTTTATGTTTTTTTTGAGTAAAAAACATGTTTTTATAGCTTTTAAAGATATATTTTATATTTAAAAAATGTTGTATTTTTAACCAAAAAAAAAAAACTACCACATCTCCATAACAAACAGTTTTCTCTCCCGAGTACAAAGGATATACACACACACACTGTTCTAAAAAATTTAAGTAGAAGCTTTTTCATTAAGACATATAATATAATCAAGCTTCTAAGTAACAGAGCCTTTACCTAAGAAGCTAAACCTTTTGGGTCAGGTCTGTCTTCATTGTCCTTCCTTTCCCGTGTTTTCACCCTTTAATGATTCCCTATGTATTCTCTCCGTACCTGCTGATAAAGATAGTGTGTAGTATTTTCATATTAAAATATTTATTTTAAAAAAATTATTTTTAACAATAATATATCAAAATTATATATATATATATATATAATAATCTATAAAAAATAAAAATTTAACAAAAACACGGCACAATCACATAGCCAAACGGGCTTAGGAGGAGTGTTTGTTATCATGGTTTAACATGTATTTTAAACTGTTTTTTATCTGAAAAAAACATAAAATGTATTTTTTTATGATTTTTATACATCAATGTTAAAAATTAATTAAAAAATACACATGGCACCGTACTATTAGACACAAAGTAATCTCTACCTTTTCGGGCAAGTCTTCGATAGAAAATCCCGACATATCTAAGATGCTAAGATCAAAGTTTTGTCTCCCCATAGGTTAGAGTAGGAGGCCCACTCCGCCCTAGGTAGGTAGTTTCAAACCAGTAAACAGACACGTATACGAGAGCCTGAAAGAAAAATTTCTTTTTGTATTAATATTTTTTTTTATATTTTCATTTTTTTTTAATATTTTATGTTAAAAATATTTTTAAAAAATAAAAAAATATCATTTTAATATATTTTTAAATAAAAATTATTTTTTAAAAAAACCGTTACGGTATCCTAAAACACCGCCCAGCTACACTGTAATATGTGAAGATTCCACACCACGTGTCGGTAATCATAATGGCAACCAGCTAAAATTCCTAGCAAATTGTATAATGTTTTCAACAACCTTGTCTTCTTTTGACGTCCCCTCAGATTCTTTAATCCATTTTTTCAAGCATCAACATGTGGATAGCTAGCCTATGTTCGGTTCCAACTTCAGTGCCTCTCTTTTCATAGTAGGTATCTAAAAATTTAATAATGGTTTTTTTTAAATATTATTTTTTAAATTAATTGTTATATCAGTATATCTAAAATATCTAAAGAAATTTAATCTAAAATAAAAAATACATACAAATTTAAATTTTTTCAAGAATATTTTTAAAACATTAAAAATAAATAATCTCGTGTCAAGCCAACACGGACACGGAATGACATTAGGAATCACTGGTCTTGTTGCATCACCAAAGAGCCCTCTTGCTTTTCTAGTACAGTACAATATTTGATTCCATATATTCAATGGCTACAAGAAAGAACCATGGGTCGGTTCAGTTGCGCATGATTTGACTACTCAAAACTTGTACTGTAAGTAAAGATTTGTGTAGGAAATTAGCTGCTTTACACCCTTAAAAGCTTCGCACATTCTTGCCTTTTCGTTCAACTTTGCATGAAGGAGAGAAAAGTTGTTGAAAATAATAAGAAACTAATAATTCAGAAACCCATTTTTTTAAAGTCACTCTTTCACCTGGCTCCAGATGAAGCAGTAGCTATAAAGAGTAAATTTACTAGTTTTCAAAGCTGACAAACAGTACTGCCCGGACAAAGAAAAAAAAGCACAAGAGCCAAGATCTGTGTATATACACTATATGTTATAAATTAGACCTGGTGTGACCTTATTTTAGGGACTGAAAGCGAGAACGAAAGCAATATAGAAGGCAAAAAGTTCTCGTGAAATACAAAGAACATGTAAAGAATAGCAAAAAAGTTACATCGTGAGTTGCGTTCCTTGTTTGCAGGGTGTACTCAATAACAACGCTACCTTATCACTTCTTTCCTCCTCTTCCCTTGCCAAACAAAGCCATCTAACTTTCTGCCTTTACCTTGCTGGTCCCAGATCTTGCGTTTCTCTCCCTGATTCGAAGCAGCAAGCTCTCTTTTCTCACTCTCACTCAAACGTCAAAACAATTTCTAGGTAGAAAAATGCACCTTCAACAGTCCCTTCAAGTCTACATGTTGCAGAAGCTAGTGCTTTTAACTCTCCTTGTACTGTTGCTCCCAGGAGATCAGAAAGAAGAGACAATGGTGAATGTTCATGGCTTACAAGATCAGCAGCCACCGAGTAGCACAGAGAAGCAGCAACAGAAACGTTTGAGGCACTCCTTTGATATGTTCTTTTCAAGCAAAAGAAAAGTTCCAAACGCTTCAGACCCTCTTCACAACCGCTGAGCCAAGTCTTTCTGTTAGTTCTCAAGAAGTAATTACTCCTTGGCCTCTTTAGAAATTGAAGATCAATTTTGTTGCTAGTTCTTGAATTAGCTAGAGCTGCAAAATGTGAAAGGAAGATCTTGAAGGTCACATACTAGATGCTGCAACCACAATCCCACTAATTAGTCTGCATTTTGGCAATGATTGTGATGGCTGAGAATCGCTTGAAAGCTAGGATGCAGTTCTATGCTCGTAAGATTTGTCTGTGCTCTGATCAACTCTAGCTGTTCTTTTTGTAGCTTGATACCAAGTGTATGTAATTTATGAATATATTAACTAGTGATCAAGAACATGTTCAGCTTTTCTGTGAATGTTCTGTATTAATTGTCTTTTCTATGCACTTATTACTTTTTTTCGATGGTTTGATGATCAACAACGAGACCATCCGCCACTGCTCCTTCCCCTTCGTCCGAGAACACCTTGTTAAACTCCACCGTGTCTCTACTGACGTGTGCTCTCTCATACCACCCCAAACTTCTGGCTATGAGCCATCATATACTCCATATTCCTTGCAAGCAGGATGCATGCCTATATAGTATATACTATGTCATCGATCGATGTTACCGTTAAATTCATCCAGCTTATAGGATTAATTTAAAAAATCTAGAACCCAGCTTGACCTGAATTGAGTTTCTAACAGAGCCAGATGAGATGTTGAATTTGTCAAATTCATTCAACCTTGCTAGAATTTTAGTGATGCTACTGACTTATCTAATAATAGCAAGAAATTTTTTTTTGTAATAAAAACAATTGATTCAATAACCTGGTGTTAATCAGATCCTAAAGTCAAGGACTTACAGCCATTTTGCTCATACAAAAGCCCATAAATGATAGGATGACAATGTAGGAGCCCATATAGAGGGAGAAGCGTTGCTTCTTGTGGCCGACCCTCTGGCCTCTGCAATCAAGAAGCTAACGTAGTTGACCGCTGAATTGAGCACGGATCACATCATGTTCTTGTTTTAAATACCCATTAATCTCTTATTTTCTTTGCCGAATCATTTTGCATGCTAGGTGATTCAAGTCAAGTAGTTGTTTTAATTTTAATTTTTGAATTTGTTTTATTGATATTTTTTAGTATTTCTAGTTTTGAATTATTAATGTTAAAATTAAAAAAAATTATTTTAATATATTCTTATACAAAAATATAGTTTTAAAAAAGTACAATACTAAAATTCCTAATACACATGGTATTCCTGTAGCGGTTTGAGAACAAGATTTATAATTTGAGTTTTTTTTTTAATTTAACTTTTATATTTTTTAAAATAATTTTAAAGTGTGAATATTAAAAGTAATTTTTTAAAAATAAAAAAGTAATTTGTAATATATATATTTTTAAAATATTTTAAAAAACAACCACAATTAACCACCACACACCCTAAAAAAAAATCTTTCAATTGGAGATGGAGATGTTGGAAAGAAATTTAATGTAACAATGACCTCCCTAGCTGGTAGAGCCACAAGTACTGCCATTAGTCAAACTACAGCGCTTGTTTCTTCTGAAAATCTAATCCCCAACTGTCTGATTAATAAATGGTCGGCTTCGAAATTGAATGCCGCGGATTGTACTCAATTTGACTTCAGTTTATTTATTTATTCTTCAGTAAATATCTGCTCTCTAGACTTCTAGATCATGCATAATCTTTTTAGTTTTGAAAAATAAATTAATTAGTATTTTATTTCAAAAATTAATGTTTAGTTCTTTTTTATTTTATGTTTTTATCCAATTAAATTATTATTTTTATTTTAAGAAACACAAAAAAATAGATATTATGAAAAGACTGATGAAAAAAGAAGATATTTTTAGAATAAAATATTATTAAATTAAACATGGTTAATACTATAAAAAACTAAATAATCAGTTTTTAAAATAGGAAAAATTAATTAATTAATTAATTTCTTAGAACTAGGGAGACTATTTTATAATTTACTTCGATCTACATTTAATTAATATTCAGAGTAATCTTTGTTATAAGGACAAAAAGGGAGACCTACTCTAAATTATTTTGTAAAAAAAAAGGAAACATTGCTCTAAACTCCATGGTCATGGGGCCAGACACTGTGTTAATTTAGCAATTCAATTTAGTCAGCATAAAGTGGATGGGAGTTCTCAGAAGTGGCCAAGAAAGACCGCTGATTTCGATAGTCAAACAGTTCATAGCATGTAACCCCACTTGACCGCTTCACCACATCAGGCTTTCCTAGTTAATAAGATCTATCTTCCTCTTCGTGGCTCTGGTGTTCTTGGATTTTCTGTTTCTTAATGGAATTCTTGCACTATCACCTTGCTTTATTGTTCTTCCTTTTCATTGTTGTCAAGAACTTGTTCCATCGGAAGAGAAATCTGCCCCCCGCTCCATTTGCTCTTCCTGTTATTGGACACCTATACCTCCTTAAGCAACCACTATACAAATCA
This sequence comes from Populus simonii, assembly GCA_007827005.2. Classification (NCBI taxonomy): domain Eukaryota; kingdom Viridiplantae; phylum Streptophyta; class Magnoliopsida; order Malpighiales; family Salicaceae; genus Populus; species Populus simonii. The sequence continues at coordinate 2,202,470 of CM017477.2, forward strand.
CTGCATTCTCTTTTATCACGTTACGGTCCAACCCTATCTCTCAGATTTGGTTCTCGTTTTGTCATCGTTGTGTCTTCACCATCTGTTGTGGAAGAATGTTTCACCAAGAATGACAAGATATTTGCGAACAGGCCCAAGTCAATGGCAGGGGATCGTCTGACCTACAATTATTCTGCTTTTGTGTGGGCACCTTATGGTGATCTTTGGCGAAAGCTACGACGTCTTGCTGTTGCTGAAATATTCTCTTCAAAGAGTCTACGAAAGTCCTCTACGGTACGTGAGGAAGAAGTTAGTTGCCTCATTCGCAGGCTGTTGAAGGTCTCAACCAGTGGAACACAGAACGTGGAGCTGAGGCTTTTGTTCTCTATTCTGGCTTCCAATGTTGTCATGAGAGTGTCTGCTGGAAAACGTTGTGTTGAAGAGGAACATGCTGGCACAAAGATGGAGAAGCAACTATTTCAAGATTTTAAGGATAAGTTCTTTCCTAGCCTGGTCATGAATATCTGTGATTTTATCCCAATTTTGAGGGTGACTGGTTTTAAAGGGCTGGAGAAGAATATGAAAAAGTTGCATGGAATTAGAGATGAATTTTTGCAAAATTTGATTGATGAAATTCGATTAAAATTAAAGAAAACCACTTCTTTGAAAACTGATGAAGTAACAGATGGAGAAGAGAGAAGGTCGGTGGCTGAAATTCTCTTGTGTCTGCAAGAATCAGAACCTGAATTTTACACGGACGAAGTTATCAAAAGTACAGTACTGGTACGTAGTAACATGCACCAAGTTTTCTCTGTTTTATTACATCTTTAGCAATCTGAAGTCTGAACTATTAGCGGCTGAAAATGTCGAAATTTTCTGTACAATCCGTAATCGGCAAGCCCTTTTCTACTTGTTCATAGTGTTTGATTCTGCAAAACCAATTCGTTTCGTCATTCGTATTAGTACTCTGCTTCAAAGTTTTGGCTGGTTGAAGCTATCTTTGGAAAAGAACATAGCTTCGGCAGCTCAGTTTCATTCCCCAACTTTGGTTCCGGAGGAGAAGAGAAAAAAGTGAAAACTTGTCTGTGTTCTTGTCTGAGCTTTAAGCCACTATTCTTTAGATTCTTAACCCCCCCAGTGAAGATTTACTCGGTTGTTTGTGAATACTTGTTGATATAGCAAAATGAGTACATAAATAATGAACTCTAACCATAGTTATAAGATCCAGATTAAGGTCTAGATCGAGAATTAGCTGGGTCAATCCACAGGATATACCAAGAATGACATAATATTTGCAGACAAACCCCAAAACTTGGCTGGGGATCATTTTACTTACTTTTATAGTGCGTTTGTGACCAAAAATGTCTTAAGCTCTGAAGGAATGGGAATGTCGTGTTTGACCCTTGAAAGTTCACATTTGTTTCTATGCTAAATTTCCAATATTCACACAATTAAGTATTGTCAAAACACTAGGAGTATGATTTTCACCCTAACAATGCTAAAGCAATGTATACCAGATGATGTTTGTTGCTGGCACAGAAACATCAGCAATTACTTTGGAATGGGCAATGACACTCCTCTTAAATCATCCAAAAGTAATGCAGAAGGTGAAAGCTGAGATTGATGAACATGTTGGACATGGGCGTTTGCTTAACGAGTCGGATATTGTCAAGCTTCCCTACCTGAGGTGTGTCATAAACGAGACTCTTAGATTATATCCTCCAGCTCCCCTTTTGCTGCCTCATTTTTCGTCTGAGGCTTGCACTGCGGGGGGATTTGATATTCCGCAAGGCACAATGCTGATGGTAAATGCTTGGACCATGCATAGAGATCCCAAACTTTGGGAGGAGCCCAATGAATTCAAGCCTGAAAGATTTCAAGCAGGTTTAGGAGAGGGAGATAGTTTCAAATATATTCCATTTGGAATGGGGAGGAGAGTTTGTCCAGGCGCTAGCATGGGTTTGCAGATAGTTTCTTTAGCCTTGGGTGTGCTCGTCCAGTGCTTCGAGTGGGATAAGGTTGGAACAGTGGAAGACACGAGCGATGGTCTTGGAATGGTTTTGTCTAAAGCTAAGCCTCTGGAAGCATTGTGTAGTCCACGCCGTGATTTGCTTACCCTCCTCTCCCATCTTTAAATGGGTTTGAAAGCTATCTTCTTGTCTAGCTTAAGGCTTTGTGGTCAAGTGAAGGGTCTTTCCCCCAAGTTCATAAGGAGGTCTTACATGGACGCACGCTGATGGCATTCCTTCGAAATGTTTTTCATCTTAGAATGTGTGATCTGTTCTATCTATGAATTTACATGCTACTGCTGTTATTAGTGTGTGTATAGTATTACGATAGTTGTTAAATTGTTTTAGTTTTGAAATATATTAAAATAATATTATTTTTTTTAATATTAGAATATTAAAACGATTTAAAAATATATAAAAAAATAATTTAAAATAAAAAAAAATCAATTTTTGTTTTTGACAAAAACGCAGGCAGTCATATTGCCAAATGCTATTTTTATCTTGTAATAGCTTTTGCAGTTATAGTTTAAATGAAAAATTATAAATTTAGCTTTTCTCAAATAAAAGTTTTTAAGATAAAAAGAAAAAAGAAAAAAAGGCAGTGCTAGATAATTACATGTACTGGGCCTGGGCTTGTGTTTCATTCGGAATGTTTGCAATTATTCCATTGCAACGTTTTGGGCTGGTCAAGGAAATAATGGGTTGATCCTGGGCTTAAAAACAAATGCCATTTTATTTCAAATAACTTAAATAAGTGTTTATCTGCAAATAGGCCTCAGGCCCAATAAAATATAGTTCAGTGTCCCCTGTCTAGATTCTAGAAACACAACTGGCTCTATACCTCAAGCAAAGGACCATGTTAGTTTTATCACGTGTTAAATGCCAATTTGACTTTTGCTTTTTTAATAATAGCAAAAACTTGACTAATTGAGTCCCAAGCCAATATATAAATATCAACCACCTTTAGTCATAGATTTATAATAAATTGATAAGAGAAATATGAACTTTGGAGTATATTATTTTAGTTGAATTGGATAATATATTGAGTTGATAAAATCAAATGGACTCAACTATTTAAAGGTAATTTTTATTTGTGTTTAGCATGAAAAAAATATTAAATTGATATATTTTTAAGTATTTTTTAATAATTTTAATGAATTGATATTTTTTAAAAAATTATTCTAAGTAAAAGTTATTTTTAAGAAATATACTACATTATAATACTAAGCACACATTGATCTAGTAAAACTTGATTCATATTTAATGGAGTAAACATCAATTTTTTTTCTAAAATAAAGAATAAAACTATATTATTTTAATAAAATAATTGATACAAGTTGGCTAAGTGATTCATTAATTGTTTTCATATTTTGTTTTAAATTATAAATTTTTTTTTATCAATTCAAGTCTTACCACAATTTAATATAGATTACATAAATATTTTTAAAATTATGATAAGATTAGAAATTATCTCCAACTACAAAAACGCGAAGACAAGAATTTATTTTTCTTTAACCATCCACAGGCATGAATTTTATTATTTAATCAGATAAGAACAAGAGTTGGATAACTGGACTAGCCACTCTCTCATGCTTCTCTTGGAAAACATGCTGTCTTACTGCTGCCTTGCTTTCTTCTTCCTAATTTTTCTTGTAATCAAATATGTATTCCATGGTAACAAAAACTTGCCACCTAGTCCTCCTTCTCTTCCAATAATAGGCCATCTCCACCTTCTCAAGCCACCACTACACCAAACGCTACAGACTTTATTGCAGCAATATGGCCCAGTTCTTTCCCTTAAAGCAGGCTGCAGGTCTATGCTTGTTCTTAGTTCTCCATCAGCTGTTGAAGAATGTTTCACAAAGAACGACGTGGTCCTTTCCAACAGGCCTACTTTCTTAGCCGGAGATCATTTAACTTACAACTATACCAATATTATCTTCTCTCCATATGGCCATCTTTGGCGTACCCTCAGGCGCTTCGCCGTCCTTGAAATGTTCTCTCAGAAAGGCCTCAATAAGTTCTCTGCAGTCCGCAAAGAAGAAGTTTGTTCCCTTCTCCGCCAATTGTCTAAAGTCTCCTGTAGTGGCAACAAAAAGGTGGATTTGCATTATTTCTTCTCACTCCTCAGTTTCAATGTCGCTATGAGGATGTCTGCTGGTAAGAAATGTATTGAAGAGGAGGTTGCCTGCTCGGATTTGGGCAAGCAGGATCTTATGGAACTCAAAAAGATATTCGATCCATCTTTATCCACGAGTTTGTGTGATTTCTTTCCTGCTTTGAAATGGATCGATTACAAAGGGTTTGAGAAGAGTGTTATCAAGGTGCGTGATGGGAGGGATGGATTTTCGCAAGACTTGATAGATGAGATTCGACAAAAGAAAACCAGTTCATGTTCAAGTCCTGATGCAGGACCGGAGAAGACAACCGTGATCGAAACTTTATTGTCTCTCCAAGAACAAGAACCTGATTTCTATACAGATGATATCATCAAGGGTCTCGTACTGGTAAGCAGTTTTTGCAGGCAGATTTAGATTGATTGTCTTTCCATCTGTTTCTGAATTTTGGTTTGCAATTGACAAAATTATTTGCTGTTTATCGTTGGCCATTAAGAATAGCATGGAGAAATTTATTGTGATTATTTCGTTTCTCCCTTATTTTTTCAACTGCCAACTGACTAATGTCGCAGAAAAATTACCTAGACAGATGCTTCATGCTTGTGATATTGCTTGCCTGTAACAGAGCTGACGAGCTGTTCTTGCTGGCTATGCTCTTTCTGCACTTTTCTTTTCCCCCGGCCCCAACAATTTGTCTGTCTTCGTTTGGCTTTATTATGTGCTCTATGAAGTTAATGTAGACGGGCCATGTGACAGGTTAAATCTAGTTAATTCGATCAAGTTAATTTTTGATTGATCCAGTTACATTCAATCGAAACCTAGTCGGGTTAATTAAAAAGAAACAATGATTTTTTAACTAAATAATCAATCTGGGTTAACTCAATGATTCGTGTATTGACCTGATAACCTATTAATCCATGCTCTTTTTTTAGCTAGTTATTTACCTTTGAGAAAAACCGAACTACTGATTATATTATAATAGAAATGTTATTATCAATATCTTAAAAAATTCCTAATGAAAAATGGATGGCGCATGCTAATTGCATTATAACAATTCTGCCCGTCACTTTCTCAATTCATGCATCTCCCCTTGTCGAATTCTGGCTCGTTTTCTTTTTTGCCCCCACGTAACACGAACGTGGCTATATATGTGTTTCCCAGCTTATCACAGTACATCTATCAAGTTCTTAAAATATGGACAAGGACGATGAATTGATAGATTAGTTCACATTTTTTATTCAATTATTATGGAGTATACTGCAGTGTAAATGGATGTGTATGTTACTAATGCTTCTGTTCAGAATTGAACAAAAGTATATATCAGCATTTTTCCTTGGCTGACTTGAATTTCTTCTTGTTCTACAGGCAATGTTTTCTGCAGGGACAGATACAGTAGCTGTTACCATGGAATGGGCCATGTCACTTCTGCTGAATCATCCAGAGATATTGCAGAAAGTAAGAGAAGAGATTGATAGTCAAGTTGGGCATACGCGCTTGGTAGAGGAGTTGGATCTTCCCAAACTAAAATATCTCCGTTGCGTTATTAATGAGACGCTTCGGTTGTATCCTGTTGTGCCACTCTTACTCCCACGTTGTCCATCTGAAGACTGTACCGTGGCAGGATACAAGGTTCCAAAAGGCACAATCCTACTGGTGAATGCTTTCGCCATGCACAGGGATCCCAAGATGTGGGAACAACCTGACAGGTTCAAGCCAGAGAGATTTGAAGCGACCGAGGAGGAAAAGGAAGGCATCAAGTTTATTCCATTTGGTATGGGAAGGAGGGCTTGCCCAGGATCTAACATGGGTATGCGCGCAATCATGTTGGCAATGGCTGCACTTTTTCAGTGCTTTGAGTGGGAGAGGACTGGACCGGAGATGGTTGATATGACAGTAGCAGCAGCAATTTCTATGGTTAAGGCTAAGCCTTTGGAGGCTTTTTGTAAACCATATCATTCCATGGCTAACCTATTCTCCCAGCTCTAGTGCGAAGGTATGATCGGGCTTCTGGTCCTTCTATGCAGCTTCTTTCTATGGTTGGACCGCTTCAATCTTCATGCTCATTCTGGAATGACTAATATGTAAATTATTGCTTGATTTGTGTGATTGGGCTGTAAGGAAAACGTGTTGTTGCCTTTGAAATAAATAATGTTTAGATACATCATCCTGTTGATTTTCGTTTCATAGTTTAAGAGAAGATGCCCATGACTCAAGAGTTGATTTTTATTTTTATTTTTAAAAAACTAAAACTACACTGTTTTAACATAAAATATACAATGAAAAAACTATGAAGTTGGTGTCCAGATGTTGATTGGGTTAGGTTCAAGTGAATTTAATCATTAAATCAACATAAATTTTTGATTTTATTAGTTTTTTTTTTTTCAACTTAATTTAGATCTCGAGTATCGAATTCTGAATTAACTCCTCGATTTTTAAAACACCACTAAAACTAACCATGATATAAGACAAAAATACAGGATAAAAGTTAAATATGCTAACCCACTACCCCCATTAACATATTATCCTAGTTCACTAGCTTTCTTTCTACCGTGTCGAATCTTCAAATAGAGAAATAGAGAAGGAATCATATGATCCGCTAGAGAGAAAAATGGAAGTAATTCTCTGGTTGAACCTGGCAATCCTCCTCTCTGTCTAATTGATACAATATATAGCAAAAAAATTGAATTAAATTTTTTTTCCAACCTTAAAGAAAAGCTCATCCACCTCTATATAGCAAAACACTCATCCCTTAAAAGAAAAATAATTAAATTATGAAAATATATATATATAAAAATTTCCACTCCTAATCTGAGGACATTCCTCGCCTGATTTGGTACTAGCGAGCTAAGTTTTTTTTTTTTTTACGTGGGTGTCCGGGCTAGCTTACGCGTACCATGACTAATTTCACAGCCCACTGAACACCCTGCAAACCCAGTGAACATGTAAGACACTGCGGAAATAACAGACATGCACATAAAAACTCAAACCCAGAAACAGCAGGAAGAGACAAGTCCCTTTTACCGCCAGACCAATACCCTGAGTGCAGCGAGCTAAGTTTTTAAGGGATACACCACGTGGTAGAACCTACTAGTGAGATAGTGATGGAATCTAAATTATAATTATTTTGTCTAGCATTTAAAATATTCATATTTTTTTAAGCTTTGTCGTCTAACTACAGACAGGTGAAAATCATTTCACTTAAAACTATCTTATCTCATCTTAATTTCAAAAGTTGCAATTTTTTTCTTTTGACTTTTTACATGCTCAACACATTGATGTAAAATTAAGGCTGCCCAATTTGGCTGCATTATACGTTTTAAACAATTAAAAGATGCCCGTCATAACAGCCTTCTCTAGAATTAATATTAATAAATCTACGGGTACAAATCAATTACTATCACCTTGGACCTAGGGAGTAGGCTTGTGAAAATTTATTTATTTATAATTTATAATTGTTTTTTTGTTTTCATATTATTTTAATATATTGATATTAAAAATAATTTTTTAAAAAATAAAAAAATATTATTTTAATATATTTTTAAACAAAAAACACTTTAAAAAGAAACCAAAAGTGCACTTAAAATCAACCATAAAAGGGTGTACCTCAACTGGTTAGGCCCTGAATTTGTTCCTAAGAGGTCATTAGTTCGAATTCAACAAACCTCAGGGTCACTGGAGGCTTACAAGGTTGTTAACTTCAAGGCCCGTGAGATTAGTCGAGGTACACGCAAGCTGACCCGGATACTCATGTTAGTAAAAAAAACACCTTTAATATCTCTCTAGAAAAACATGAAAAGAAAAGGAAGAAAGGAAACAATAATTTATTTTTATTTCCAATAATATCATAGACCTCATTTTCTAAAAATGGATCCAGGCAATGTTAACTGTTGGAAGTGAAACTTCGAGTAATTTTAGTATTGTGATAGTTTCTGTGGTTGTCGTTTGAAAAAAATTGTTTTATAAAAAATATTTTGGTTAAGGTTGGTTTGGTAGTTATATATATTTGGTTAAAAATGTGATTGAAATTAAGGTTTAATAAAAAATAGTTTAAAATGTTTGGTTAAACATGCTTTTCAAATTTAGATTATAATATATATATATATATATATATATATATATATATATATATATATATATATATATTGATGGTTATTTTGTTTCTCCCTTATTTTTTAAACTGCCAACTGACTAATGTCGCAGAAAAATTACCTAGACAGATGCTTCAAGCTTGTGATATTGCTTGCCTGTAACAGAGCTGACGAGCTGTTCTTGCTGGCTTGCTGTATTCTCTTTCTGCACTTTTCTTTTCCCCGGGCCCCAACAATTTGTCTGTCCTCGTTTGGCTTTATTATGTGCTCTTTGTAGTTAATCTAGACGGGCCATGTGACAGGTTAAATCTAAGTTCATTCGATCAAGTTTTTGATTGATCCAGTTACATTCAATCGAAACCTAATCGGGTTAATTAATTAAAAAGAAACAATGATTTTTCAACTAAATAATTAATCTGGGTTAAGTCAATGATTCGTGTAGTGACCTGATAACCTATTAATCCATGCTCTTTTTTTAGCTAGTTCTTTACCTTTGAGAAAAACGGAACTACTGATTATATTATAATAGAAATGTTATTATCAATATCTTAAAAAATTCCTAATGAAAAATGGATGCCGTATGCTAATTGCAGTATAACAATTCTGCCGGTCACTTTCTCAATTCATGCATCTCCCCTTGTCCAATTCTGGCTCGTTTTCTTTTTTGCCCCCACGTAACACGAACGTGGCTATATATGTGTTTCCCAGCTAATCACAATACATCTATCAAGTTTTTAATGTTAAAGTAATTCAGATCAAACATAAAAGGAGGTTAGAATTCTCAATAATATGTTTATTATGAGTGCTTAGTCTTAACCTAAATACAAGTAAAGTATATATAGGTCAAACTGAAAATACTATTCTACCCTTAATAAATAAGACTACATAAATATTATTTAACATCTCCCCTCAAACTCACGATGCGGCAGCTACAAGCATCAAGAGTTTGCCAACCAGAAAACGAAAACGAGAGATGGAATGCGCCTTGGTAAAGAAATCTACAATCTGCAAGGAAGAAGGAACAAAAGGCAAAGCAATGGTGCCATGTTTGAGATGATGACGAGTAAGATGACAATCGATCTCAATGTGCTTAGTGCGCTCATGAAAAACCGAGTTATGAGCAATCTGAATAGAACTCTGGTTGTTACAATACATAGGAGTAGGATGAGAAAAGGAGATTCCCATATCAGCAAGTAACCAACGTAACCAAACAATCTCTTTGGTAGTAGATGTCATGGCACGATATTCTGCTTCGGTGGATGATTGAGAAACAATAGATTGTTTCTTGCTCTTCCAAGAAAGAAGAGAATCACCTAAAAAGATACAGAACCCGGTAACAGACTTGCGATATGTGGGATCACTACCATGATCAGCATCAGAGTATGCACGCAACTCCAAGGAAGAGGTGGATGAAAGTAAAAGACTCTGAAAAACTGTACCCCAAAGATATCGCAAAATACGAAGAACAGCTGCCCAGTGAACAGTAGTAGGAGAAGCAACAAACTGACTAACAACATGAACAGCATATGCAATATCTGGACGAGTAATGGTGAGATATACCAAACTCCCAACAATAGTGCGGTATAAAGTAGGATCTATCAAAGGTAAACCATCAGAAGAAGAGTACCTTGCGTTAACCTCAATAGGAGTATCTACAGTCTTGTTATCAGTAAGTCTAGCCCGCTCAAGAATATCTGCAACATATTTCGACTGAGAAAGAAGGTAACCTCTAGGTGAGTATGCTACCTCAATACCCAGGAAATATCGAAGATAACCCAAATCCTTCATTTCAAATTGTCTAGCCAACTCTGTCTTCAAAACTGAAATACCATCAATATCATCACCAGTAATAATCATGTCATCAACATATAAAGACAGAATGATATGACCTGCATCAGTGCACTTAATAAAAAGAGCAGAATCATGACTGCTAGAAACAAAGCCAAGAGACGAGATCACAATAGAGAATTTCTCAAACCAAGCACGAGGTGCTTGTTTGAGACCATATAATGCTTTCTTAAGCTTACAAACATATCCAGAGTCATGTGAAATACCAGGAGGGGGTGCCATATAAACTTCTTCTTGAAGATCTCCATTCAAGAATGTATTTTTAACATCAAGCTGAGAAATATGCCACTGACGAATCGAAGCTACGGCAATAAGAGTACGAATAGTAGTCATTTTTGCAACCGGGGCAAATGTCTCCTCATAGTCCATACCATACTGTTGAGAGTATCCTTTTGCAACCAGCCTAGCTTTGTATCGCTCAATAGACCTATCAGAATTAGTCTTGATCTTATACACCCAACGACAACCAACAACACTCTTACCAGGAGGTAGAGAAACCAGATCCCAAGTATCTGTCTTATGCAAAGCAGAAAGTTCCTCATCCATAGCTTGCTGCCAAAGCGGATCAAGAATTGTCTCTTTAGAGGAAGAGGGCTCAAAGAGACAATGAATAGAAGCTAAAAAGGAAGTAAATGATGAAGAATAACAAGAATAAGCAAAATCTGGTAGTTTTGTGGACTTACAAATGCGGATGGACTGACGTGGAGGTGGATCCACAATCTCAGATGAAGCTTGAGGGGCTGTAGATGAGAATGGAGCTTCAGGTGTGCTAGAGAGTAAAGTACCAGTACCTGCAGAGTTATGAGTACAAATTGATCGAACATAGGGAGAGGTATCATTACCAGCATCCTCAGAAAAAGGATCTATATGAATAAGATCAGATTTTGTCAGGCTATGAGTAGTGGATGGAATAGAAAAGAAAGGTATATGCTCAAGGAAGACAACATGACGAGACACATAAAGTTTCTGAGTTATTGGATCAAAACAACGATACCCCTTTTTACCTTCACCATAACCCAAAAAGACACAAATAGCGGATCGAGAGGATAGCTTATTGCGTTCTACATGAGGACGAAGAACGAAACAAGTACAACCAAAGACTCTAAATGAGGAATAATCAGGGACATACCCATATAACTTTTCAAAAGGAGATAAACCCGAACTATGAGAAGATGGAATTGTATTAATCAAACTTACAGCAGTAAGAACAACTTCTCCCCAAAACTCACTAGGAACACAAGCAGACAACAAAAGAGAACGAGCAGTTTCGACAATGTGCCTATGTTTTCTTTCAACTACACCATTTTGTTCAGGAGTATCTGTACATGAAGTTTGATGGATCGTTCCATCTAAGGCAAGCATTTGACAAAATTTATTAGAGGTGTATTCCCCACCCAAATCACACCTAAAGCATTTGATCACAGCAGAATGTTGAGTTTTGATAAGAGCTCGAAAAGCTGCATATATCTCAAAGAATTCAGAACGACGTTTCATTAAATAAACCCAACAATAACGAGTATGATCATCAATAAAAGAGACATAATATCGAGACCCTCCTTTTGTGGAAACAGGAGAAGGTCCCCATACATCAGAATGAATCAAATCAAATGGTGAAGATGAAACAGAAATACTTCGATTAAAAGGTAAAGCAGAAAATTTTGTCAGTTTACATCCACTACAATCAGAAATGTCACAAGTTTTTAAATTTCCTAAAGCTCCTGTGGATGCCAAAAATCTCAAACGAGATGATGAAACATGACCTAGACGGGAATGCCATAAATAAAAACTAGAAGATGAAAGACTCAAACGAAAGGAAGACAAATCAGCAGTAGTAGCAGCCGCGGCAGCAGCAGCAACGGGCACTTTTAACTCATCCAAAATATATAGTCCATTCTCTCTACGGCTTGTCCCAATCAGCTTCTGAGACTGCAGATCCTGTACACAACAAAAAGAACCAGAAAACATGACTAAATAATCACCAGAATCACATATTTGACCAACAGACGCAAGATTCAATTTGAGTTTTGGAATAAGATAAACATTAGGAATACCAAATTTTGCATTCCTTCAGCTTCTTGCAGAGACAGAACAGAAATACCAAATTGCAGAAGCTGATACCAAATTGCAGAAACTGAAGAGAAGATGAAATATTAAAACAATTGCAGAGACAGAACAGAAATACCAAATTGCAGAAGCTGATACCAAATTGCAGAAACTGAAGAGAAGATGAAATACCAAAACAATTGCAGAGACAGACAGAAATACCAAATTGCAGAAGCTGATACCAAATTGCAGAAACTGAAGAGAAGATGAAATACCAAAATAATTGCAGAGACAGACAGAAATACCAAATTGCAGAAGCTGATACCAAATTACAGAAACTGAAGAGAAGACGAAATACCAAAATAATTGCAGAGACAGAACAGAAATACCAAATTGCAGAAGTTGAAGAATCTAAAATAAAGTTTCAGATATTAATTCTTCAGCCGCAAGCACAAAACTTGATCTTCATCCTCCATCTTTTAATAGGTCAAACAACCCATGTCTGATGTTTTGAAAAATGAATCTGAAGTTAAGCTTCAAAGGAATGCATTGAGCGTGCTGGAACATCCTACAGGGAATGAAGTGGATGATGATAACGATTTTGATACGAGCAGTGGCTCTGACATTGGTGAACATGATTTCTACAAGGGCAGCGAGTTCCATAAAATTAACAAACCAAGGGTTCGATCAACTAGGCTCTGATACCATGTTAAAGTAATTCAGATCAAACATAAAAGGAGGCTAGAATTCTCAATAATATGTTTATTATGAGTGCTTAGTCTTAACCTAAATACAAGTAAAGTATATATAGGTCAAACTGAAAATACTATTCTACCCTTAATAAATAAGACTACATAAATATTATTTAACACTTAAAATATGGACAAGGACGATGAATTGATAGATTTGTTCACAATTTTTATTCAATTATTATGGAGTATTCTGCTGTGTAAATGGATGTGTATGTTACTAATGCTTCTGTTCAGAATTGAACACAAGTATCAGCATTTATCCTTGGCTAACTTGAATTAATTTCTTCTTGTTCTACAGGCAATATTTGCTGCAGGGACGGATACAGTAGCTGTTACCATGGAATGGGCAATGGCACTTCTGCTCAATCATCCAGAGATATTGCAGAAGGTAAGAGAAGAGATTGATAGTCAAGTTGGGCATACGCGCTTGGTAGAGGAGTTGGATCTTCCGAAGCTAAAATATCTCCGTTGCGTTATCAATGAGACGCTTCGGTTGTATCCTGTTGTGCCACTCTTGCTCCCACGTTGTCCATCTGAAGACTGTACCGTGGCAGGATACAACGTTCCAAAAGGCACAATCCTACTGGTGAATGCTTTCGCCATGCACAGGGATCCCAAGATGTGGGAGCAACCTGACAGGTTCAAGCCAGAGAGATTTGAAGCGACCGAGGAGGAAAAGGAAGGCATCAAGTTTATTCCATTTGGCATGGGAAGCAGGGCTTGCCCAGGATCTAACATGGGTATGCGCGCAATCATGTTGGGAATGGCTGCACTTTTTCAGTGCTTTGAGTGGGAGAGGACTGGACCGGCGATGGTTGATATGACACCAGCAGCAGCAATTTCTATGCAATTGGAGGCTTTTTGTAAACCATATCATTCCATGGCTAACCTATTCTCCCAGCTCTAGTGCGAAGGTATGATCGGGCTTCTGGTCCTTCTATGTAGCTTTTTTCTATGGGTGGACCGCTTCAATCTTCATGCTCATTCTGGAACGATTAATATGTAAATTATTGCTTGATTTGTGTGATTGAGCTGTAAGGAAAACGTGTTGTTGCCTTTGAAATAAATAATGTTTAGAACCATCATCCTGTTGATTTTTGATTCATAATTTCAGAGAGAATACCCGTGACTCAAGGGTTGAGTTTTATTTTTATTTTTAAGAAATCAAAACTACACTGTTTTAACAAAAAAAAAATTAATGAAAAAATCGGCGAGTTGATGACTGGATCTTAATCAGGTTAGGTTCAAGTCCACTAAGTCACATAAATAATCTAAGTTTTTTTACGTGATTACGTAGGTTAATACGTTAATTATTGCTTGATTTTATGGGATACACCATGTAGAACCTCCTCGTGAGACAGTGATTGAATCTAGATTATAATTATTTTGTCTAGTATTTAAATATTCATATTTTTTTAAGCTTTGTCGTGTAACCACAGACAGTTGAAAATCATTTCACTTAAATTATCTTATCTCACCTTAATTTCAAAAGTTGCAATTTTTTTCTTTTGACTTTTTCCATTGATGTAAAGTTAAGGCTGCCCAATTTGGCTGCATTACCCATTAGACGCCCGTCATAACAGCCTTCCCTGGGATTAATATCAATAAATCTACCGCTACAAATCAATCACTGTCACCTTTAACCCAATAATGCCGTTCAAATGATTTTTATGACAAATTATTTATTTTAATTTAAAATTATTATTTTTAAAATTTTAAATTATATTAATGTACTGATATTAAAAATAAATTTTAAAAAATAAAAAAAATATTTTAATATATTTCTGAATGAAAAATAAATACAACTATATTTCAATCCAGGGCCATGAAAAAAAAAGAAAAAAAAAAGAGGGGAAAGCAGTTAATTGCTGGAAGTGAAACTTCATCTCCTACCATGGAATGGGCAATGTCACTTCTCCTTGAGCATCTTGAAGCAATGAAAAGGGCTTTGGCTGAGATGGACACTAATGTTGGACAGGTTCGCTTTTTGGATGAAACTGATCTCCCGAAGCCAAGTTACCTTCAGAACATAGACAACGAGTCACTTAGATTATATCCACCAGTTCCGCTTGTACTACCACACGAATCTTCTGAAGATTGTACCGTTGGTCGTTTTGATGTGCCACGGGGCACTGTGCTACTGATCAATGCGGGGACCATTCAGTGGGACCCATATCATTGGGTGGATCCAAGCAAATTCATGCCAGAGAGATTCGAAGGAGGTGAGTGTCACGAACCAGGTTTCTCAATTCATGACTGGCGTATAAGCAAGATTTCTTTTTAGATTTTCATATCAATCTGAATCTAAATTTATATACAACCATTTTCATCTAATTAAACAAAATAAATTTCTCCACAATATAAAAATATAATTAATTCCATGATATAAATTTATTATCTTAATACAAAAGTTAATATAAATAACGTAGTTGTAGAGAACTAACTAAATATGAAAAAAACATACTAATTACAATCAAATGATCAGGTTTTGAAAGCCCAACAAAAATGATCTCATAACAAGTTACAAGCCTGGAAAAAAAATAACGAGATGGTGAGTTTAACAATTCAGTGGGTAAACAACGTTCAATATATGTATACTAGATCATATATAACAATGAGGAATATATATACAAATATGGCTTTAACCTCTTATATGAAAGTTTCTCAAATAGACCATAATAAGAATATCATAAGGTAAGACTCGTTAGAAAATCAAAATGCAATGAGCATGACGCTCCGTACTATAGAATAATCAGTCACCGCGGGTTGGTAACTCCTCTGACCAACTAGGGTTTATATATGATGTACACAAAGACTAAAATTATCTTATTAATATGAATATTCTGACTGGCATATCATATATTCATATTGTTAGAGAATAATATAAATCATATCCTGGGACCTCACCTAATAGCTTAAACTATTGGGTTGAGATGGTTCTTTAACATGGTATCAGAG
This sequence comes from Populus simonii, assembly GCA_007827005.2. NCBI lineage: Eukaryota > Viridiplantae > Streptophyta > Magnoliopsida > Malpighiales > Salicaceae > Populus > Populus simonii. The sequence continues at coordinate 2,218,264 of CM017477.2, forward strand.
CCTTGATGACCAAGTGGTTACGAGTTCGAATCTCACCACCTCCATTTATTTGATAAAAATGAAGCACAAGGTAATATTGGTCTGTGCAAGTTTCAAGCCCAAAGGGCTTTCACTTGAGGGAGTGTGTTAGAGAATAATATAAATTTTTTTCAACAAATGAGAACTTTCCCTGTAAAAATAAATGATGAACATGTCCAGAATTTCAAGGTTGTTCATCTCCCAAGTAGAAAAAGGTTCAAGGATAGAACAGAACTAACCCCTGTTAAGTTCTAACCTAACCATTGAACAAACTAGGCTTAAACTATTGGGTTGAGATGGTTCTTTGACACATATCATAATCAAACAGTCAGATTCATATCTCAAGACTCAACTTATGACATCAATCAAATAAGAAGTTATCAATTCAGAAGTATATAATGGTTTGTATCAAATATTCAATTTCAATAAGTGATCATGTTTAATTATAAACAATGAATAAATAATAATATAATAATTATCAAGAAACATGATCAATTTCATACTAACAATTCAAGTATTTAAATTAATCATTTAGCATATGAAAAATTCTTCACTCATCTAACTCAAAAGTAGAAATAACACGGAAGTAAATACCGGAGGCAATCCTACTGATGTCTTGCATGTAGAATATTAAGATTATATGAATACAAAAGGAGACACACTAAAAAAACAACTAAAAAAATTATACAAGTCTATTTAATACATTTAACTAAAGGTTTAACTCATAACCAAATATGTTTATGAAAGATGGAATAGGACTTACTATACCCAAAGCCGAGCCCTTGCAAGTCCTATGTAAACCTCGTTAAGCCATGCTTAAGCATCTCTCCACCTTGTAAGTTGTATGATGATAAAATTTCTCAATAAACTCCTGTAGCTTATGAAAATACTAATGTTGTTCTAAAATTCAAGATAGGTAAATAAGAGATTATTTAATGTTTAAAACAATGGTTAATTAATATGTTAAGTGTTTGAATTTTTTTTTCTTAATATAAGAAACTCCAAACTCATGATAGAAGCTTGAGTATCAGAGGGGATTTAAAGACTCTCTGATGATAAAGTTGATATATTTATGAGAAATGTATTAAATGACTTAGGGTAATAAATGACTTAAAAGAGTTTTAAATTCAAAGAAAAAATATGTTTGTTTTTAAATTTTAAGTTGGTTAATACTCTGAAATTTATATATTTTTATGTTAAAAGATAAAAAATTATAACTTTTTACTTAGATGGTTCATGAGGTATTTATAACTCCTGAATCTTATTGTTTTTAGAGAAAAAAAAAAACTAAAAAGCCCTCTATTTTCAGCGACATTAATATGAGAGAAATATCTGTTACATATCATTAATGAGATAATTAGTATGATATATTTATTAAAAGACCTTGTATACACCTACGAGCATAGATATGACACTTTATCATGTTTATTTTATATTTTTATTATAAAGGATTGTCCATGACCAGATATATAACCTTAAAACTTGGATATTAATAAATTTTTTAGATTTGACATGTTTATTAAAATCATGTTTTGTTTAACTTAGCTAATTTGCAAGTACAAATCTTTTGAATTTGGCATATTCTTCAAACGTTTTATGATGATTTTTTTATAAGAATTTTAACTAAAAAATGAACTCATCAGATATTACATAGTATAACCTTCTCTGACTCTTGAGTATATAAATCTTGATGCTTGGGATACATGGGGCCCATAAAATCATCACTAAATTAGAAATCAGAGGGTTATGATCTAATAATGGATTCCATGGCCTCCTACCTTGGTAAAACCCGATTCAATTTTTTTGAGTGGGAGATCTTTTCTTTGATTATGATAGAATCACCCACAAGAACTTATTTAAAACAGGAATCAACAAAATCTCTTTATTATTGTGCAGCCAATATCAATATATAAGAACAAACGAGGACAATGTTATCATGGAGATCTTGTTAAACCTGGTCTATTCGGTAAATTGACACGGGAAATCCATGATTTGAAGTCTAAATTGAAAAAATCATTGATTTGATCATTGTTTTGGATGCAATATTCCTTCCTCGCTAATTTTGGACATGGAATGAAGATAATTTTTTTTGTGAAAACACCGCAAAGGAGCTCTGATGATAAGAATGAGACACATAAATGAGGAGGGCCTCCTCTTTGTTTTGAAACTGCTTGTGGAACAAGAGCGACGCCTGATCTATCCATTTAAAAGCAAATGTCTTCCATTACATCAAGAACATATCACAAAGAAAAATAATAAAAAATGGAGAACATGCTTAGGCTTTGGTTCCATATGGTGATCAAGTTACGACTTACGAGGGCATTCCAGATTCCAACACTGGCTCCGAAGGAGATGCCTGAGAGAACTGAATCAATGTCAGAACGTCTCCAATCAATTAAATGCAGACGCCTAAGTAAAGAATTAGAAAAAAAAGCAATTCAAGTTAACGGGCCCTAAAACTCTGTTTATTAATTAATATTTATCATAATTTTATATATTAATTATAAAATTATGACATCTCAATTTAGTTTGAATTTGAGTTAATCTCCTTTTCCCTTTGTTCTGCTTCACCCTTAGTTTGAATTTGACATCTCAATTTTCAATTCCAATGCCATTAGCTAATGCAAAATGACAAGGGCCATTACACTGACAGAAAATACACGCAAAGGCCAATTTGTTTTAGCTGTCTCTTTCCATTATTTGGGTTCTAGTGGCCGGCCAACTGTGTAAAGTTTACCTTTGCAATCAAAATATCTGTAAAATGTGTTTGTTTTAGAGGTTAAGGTTGCGGTGGTTTGAGTGTGTAACCACACCAAAAAGAAATTAAAAAAAAATAGTTTTTATAGATAAATTTTATGTATAATTAGATTGTATTTAATCACAACCTCAACCATAAAAAACTAAAATAAACACCAATTATTGTGATATTTGTAAAGTTCCTCTAGGATTCAAGACTATTGACTTCAAGATTTCATAGTGGGAAGTGTAATCGAATCAGTCTGAATCTCTAGATCCTGTCCATCATAGCTTATATCTGCAATTCTTCATACTAATTACTGCTGTCTTATCGTGAATTTTATTAACATCCATCCTTCCTACGCAGAAGCCTGCACAAAGGAAGATGGAGGTATCTCACTCGTTCAACTTTGCAGCACTATTCTTCTTCTTTGTGCTTGCATCAAAGCTAATTATATACAACCTTGGAAGTCCCAAAAACCTCACACCTAGTCCACCTTCCCGTCCTATCATAGGGCATCTCCATTTATTAAAGCAACCAATTCATAGAACTCTGTGCGAGCTTTCTAAGAAGTATGGTGACATACTGTTTCTCCGATTTGGGGCTCGTAAAGTCCTTGTAATCTCTTCACCATCAGCCGTTGAAGAGTGCTTTACTAGAAAAGATGTAATATTTGCTAACCGCCCTCGTACACTAGCTGGAAAACATCTCAATTACAACTCGACAACCATGGGTTTCTCTTCTTATGGTGAGCATTGGCGCAACCTCAGGCGCTTAACAACCATTGAACTCTTCTCTGTAAGTCGTGTTGCCTCGTTCTCTGATATTAGAAAAGAGGAAGTTCAGCTATTGCTAAAGCAATTGTTTCGGGATTCCAGCAAACAACAGGCTAAGGTGGGGCTTACAGCAAGTTTTATGGAGCTTACATTCAATGTTATGATGAGAATGATTGCAGGAAAACGTTATTATGGAAAAGAAGTGGTGGATGAAGAAGCGGGACAGTTTCAGAATATTATAAAAGAAATGGAGGCGCTGCGAGGGAGTTCTAATATGAATGATTTCTTTCCAGTACTGCAATGGATAGATTTCCAAGGTTTGGAGAAGAGAATGATGGGGTTGAAGAAGAAGATGGACAAATTCTTGCAGGATCTCATCGAGGAGCACCAGAAAGCGAGGAGTCAGTCATCTCAATCCACCAAGATAACCGGTTTGGGCAACCAAAAGAGAAACATGACACTTATTGATGTTATGTTATCGTTGAAAGAGACAGAACCTGAATTCTATACTGATCAAACCATAAAAGGTGTAATCATGGTAAGAAAATCTCTAGAACTTATGATCCCAATTTCAACAAATTGACCAGAGACAACTGTTGGGGATCACAAGTGATCATTCAGTTAGGTGATGGGCAATAGGCTCCTTACTGTTGATAAATTTCTACTAATATTCCTGTTTATCTGATATCTTCATTCTGAAGACATATTGGTAACACATCTGAGCATGTGCAGTCAACACTAACCGCAGGAAGCCAAACTTCAGCAGCTACCTTAGAGTGGGCAATGTCGCTTCTCCTTAACAATCCGGAAACAATGCAAAAGGCTTCTGAAGAGATTGATGCTATTGTTGGAACAGAGCACATATTGGATGAAGTAGATGTAACAAAGCTCAGTTACCTCCAAAACATAATTAACGAGACATTTAGGCTCTTCCCACCTGCGCCGCTTCTTTTACCACATGAATCTTCCGAGGACTGCACTATTAGTGGATTTCATGTGCCCCGAGGCACAATGTTACTGGTCAATACTTGGAGCATTCATAGAGATACCAAGCTGTGGGTGGAGCCAACAAAATTCATGCCAGAGAGATTTGAAGGTGGAGAAGGTGAAGGGTATAAACTGCTTCCATTTGGTGCTGGAAGGCGGGCTTGTCCCGGGGCTGGTCTAGCCAAGCGAATCATAGGCCTGACACTAAGTGTCTTGATTCAGTGCTTCGAGTGGGATAGAGTTAGCAAAGAGGAGATTAATCTGACAGAGGGAACAGGGCTTACCATGCCCAAAGCTGAACCACTGGAGGCGTTATGCAGACCTCGACAATCCATGGTCAACCTCCTCTCTTCTATGTGAGTTTGAGTGGGATAGAGTTAGCAAAGAGGAGATTAACTAGACAGAGGGAACAGGGCTTCCCATGCCCAAAGCTGAACCACTGGAGGCGTTATGCAGACCTCGCCAATCCATGGTCAACCTCCTCTCTTCTATGTGAAGCATATGGATGATTTTCCTCAAGTTTGGTCTCTTTTTTTGCTCTGAGACATTCTATAACTAAGGGAATACTTTTTTCATAGCATCCACAATAATATATATATATAAGCAATGAAAACCTGTCCCAACTTTGATGAACAAACGAACCAGAATGTAGTTTTGGCTTGCTTAATTCCAGTCGCATGTTTTGCTTGCAATCTGACTAGAAAAGTCCCAATATCTGATCATGTAACTTCCCTTAACTAATTTTAATGTCTGATTAGCCATTCCTAACAAATTTGCTAGATTTGAACTCGTAATTATTTTATCAATAACATATTAGATATTATATTATTAGGTTCATAGAAACAGAATTTTTTACGCAACAGCAGTTTCCAGCTTCTTAGTGATTTCTTGAACAGTTCTATGTAGTCTTTTCTTTTTTAATGTAGATGCAGCTCTATATAGTTTAGTGCATGCGTGAGTGAACACTTTCAAAACTCCACTTGCTGCAACTTGTAAGGGGTTCAAATTTAGCGATGCACAGAGCTATGTTTACGGGGTGACGAGGTCCCTGCTTATGAGATTGCACATTAATTTTGAAGATTTTGCCAGTAACTCCATAGCCGAAGGCTTAATTCCGTCCTGTTATAAGACCTCTCTACACCGTGCAATTGAATGTTTTTTGAACAGTTCTATATAGCCGAAGGTTTTTTGGTGATGATTCCTTCGATTTGGGAGGGTTGCTGCACCTTGACCTCAAGATATTTCAGTGCAATCTTTCGTAGGTTTGAAATTGACACCATTTGGAGTGGGGAGGAGGTCATGTCCCGGGGATGGCCTTGCTAATAGGGTGGTGGGATTAGCATTGGCTTCCTTGATTCAATGCTTTGAGTGGGAGAGAATTCGTGAAGAGGAAGTAGACATGTCTGAGGGGTCAGGAATCACCATGCTTAAAGCTAAGCCTTTGAAAGCAATGTTCGAAGCTCGCATGTCCATGATTGATGTCCTTGCGTAGCTGGGAATTCTGTCTGATTACCTTTGCAAAATAATCATTACAGATCCAAATTAGTTCCTCGACAATTGAAAGATCTTTATTATTTGTCTGTCGCTAAAGCATTCCAGCATCTTATCTTCTGTAATATAGAAAAGGAGTTTGAGAGTATGAAAGTGGTAATTTTTTAAAATGTTTTTTATTTATAAATATATTAAAATGTTTTTTATTTATAAATATATTAAAATATTTTTTTAAAAAATAATATAAAAAAATAATTTTAAAAAAACTGTTTTTCTACCTGGAAAAATATCACGTTTTAAATTGTGGTTTTTCATTTGAGCCATAAGTTGTCATCTCACCCTTGATCTCCATATTTCTATTGGCAAAAATTACTCATTGTCATGGTCATGGTCATGGCCTGGTCTTAGATTACCGGTTACATTAGAGCAAGGTTGTGCTTCAAAGTTTTAGCTTCTTGCGTATTGCCTCGAAAGAGAGGGAAGAGGTCATTTTTGTGCTGTCAATTAAGCATCATTGCGTAGTTTTTTTTTTTTTTTTAGTGAAATTTCGTTCATTGTTGTTATTAAAAAAATGTGTTTATTATTGTACTTTTAAAATATAGCAAAATTCAAGAAAGAAAGAAAAAAGATAATTCAATTTTTGAATATGAAATTTGCTTAAAAATAAAAGTTGAAGATTAAAGGATATTTTACAAATTTATATATCTTCGTGACCAAGTAACGTATCAATAGTTAATTTCTTTTTTTTTATTATTAATTTGGAACATTACCCATAATTTTGTTTTCCACAGCCGTCCACGTGGCATTGAACACTCCTGATTGTCATGAATTAGATCTAAGGTGACCCGTCACACGACATCACCCCATCATAAAACGACGCCACACCATTTCCCCTTCACATTTCACACACCCGGAGTACTTCCATCCTTTTCTCTCTCAGCCCCACGCCTCTCTTGCAGAAAGAACCCCAAAATGTCGGACTCCGAAACTACCCCCACCGTCTCCACCACAGCACCGCCATCAGACGACCACTCCTCTGCGGAGGGTACAAAGAAGCAGACAAGCAGCGGCTTTTCTTTTAGCATTTGGCCACCGACTCAACGCACTCGCGACGCAATTATATCCCGTCTAATCGAGACCTTATCCACCACGTCCGTTCTCTCCAAGCGCTACGGTACTATACCTAAAGAAGAGGCCTCCGAAGCCTCCCGCCGCATTGAGGAGGAGGCATTCTCTGTCGCCACCACCGTGGCTTCCTCCGAGAAGGACGGGCTTGAGGTTCTCCAGCTTTACTCTAAGGAGATCAGTAAACGGATGTTAGAGACCGTCAAGGCTCGGGCTGGATCGGGTGCCAATGGTGATAATAGTGCGACGGAGACAGCGAGCGCTGATGTGACGCCGAAGGCGGTGGCGAATGAAGAGGTTTCGAGCTCTGCTGAGGCTGAAGCTTGATCTAATTAGGGTTTTTAGCTTCAAATTTGGTATGCTTTTAGGGTTTTTTATCCTTTTAATTTTGGTGTTTACTATGTTGAGATCTGGATATTTTAACTTATGGTTTTTTATGGTGATTGTATGATGATAATGATTTAGTATTATTATTAATAACTAGGTTTATTCTAATTTCTGATTGTTACAGTTTTGTGTTTTGACGTGTTTGCTATTTGCTGGGCTATTTGTGATCATGACAGTGTCAATGAAGTGAAAATTTATGTCTCATCAGCATGTTCATTGATTGATATCATAGAATATAGGGCACACTGATGGGCTCGTGTTAGGGATTTGATTTAACGGTGGGCAAATTTTGTTTTGTGTAAGTAATTGTGGTTTCTTAGAGCCAAGTCTGTTGTGTTTGATTTAAGAGCTTAAACTCGTATCGTTATGTTTTTCGCTTATCTTGAATTTCAATTGGGGCATTTTATAGAATTGTTTTAGAAATATAATCACTATACTACATTGCTGGAGGGTAGTGAAAACAAAGAGAAATTGGACACATAGTGAAATGGGAAGAAAATGGGGAAAAAGAAAAATGTTGTGAATCTACATATTATTGCAGTATTTCCTCTGTCAATTGTTGGTGTTGTGAGATGTCTAAAAGAAAAAATCATTCCTTTTGTAACGAGTGGGAAGACATTGTTATGTTATTCAACCCTTGATTACGCATGTTGTGCAATTCTCACGAGATGCTTTTGTGTAGAATAGGCTTAATGCACATACAAGTCTTCAATTTTCACTCAGACACCTCAAACACTGTTGTTTATCTAATTTCTATAATGCATACTTGTATGATGGAGTGTGGATATGAAGTCCTTATGCTAGTTGTTTTAAAAAAACTGTTATTTGGATAGTTGAACCCAGGGAAGTTTCTGTTCTAGAGAGTTTGGTACTACTAATGTGTTCTACCATCTTTCTGGTTGATCCAAGTTTCAACTTGGTTCCTATACTTAATTGTTCCTGTGTTAACCCCAGCAGTCTGAAATTCCTTTTTAACAGTCTAGGACGTTAGGCACGAGCTACTAGTATTATGCTTAGTCACTCGAAAGTGTTCTTGTCCCCATTCATTTCTGCATCATATACTGATCATTCTGTGTTGGGTTGTGGGGCCGTTTTCAAATTCTGAAAACGATTAGACTTAAATGTCACCGGTAACATCTCTCATTGCAAAAGGCAGCCATTTCATTTTCTGGAATTTAAATCAGTTAGTATGACTGCAGTACAAAAGGCAGCCTATCTCCCTTCTTCATTTGACATATCCATTTATGTTTTTTTTTTTTTTTTTTCCGCTGGATCCTCCTGGCATAGTGTCTGTCTCAAGTGTACAGCGTCTCGACAATTATTTTCTTAGATCAGGAGGTCAAGAATAATATGGATGGAAAGAAGGAATTCTTGTCCTTGTTAGTAGAAAAAAGAGAGGATAGGAGTCGTCGCTTAGTATTTTAGCCAATAGAAATCCTAACTAGTCTCGGAGTCTGAGTAAGGGGATTGATTGCGTAAAAAGAATATATTAACACCCTTAATATGTCTTACCTAAAGGAAGTTGTATTGTTTATTTATCTGATATAAACTAAGGAAATGTTGTGTTTTCTAACCTTTGACATGTCTAAGGTTTAAGAAAAGGCCTCCTTGATAAGGATGTCTTTATCTTATCGGGTTAAACATTTAATTGTTCTAATGCCAACATAAAAAATAAAATAAATTGTCTTTTTATTTAATATCAGGAATATGTCTTGCATATAAGTTTATAATCCTGTATATTAAAAGAAACAAATTTTTTTATTTATTTTAATATTAGAAATATGTCTTACGTATAAATTTATAATCCTACATATTAAAAGAAATAAAATAATTTATTTTTGTATTTTTAAAATGTGGGTTAAAATCCTTTAGAATTTTACGAACTTATAAAATTCATTTAATATTTTTTTTTAAAAAAATGTCAAAGTATTTTAGATTTTTTTAAAAAATAATGCTTAAATAAATTTAGGATTTTTAGCCATATGAAAATATTGTTTGGTAAAAATTCATTTTTCTTTATAATAAAACTATCAAAAATAGGTTAAGGAATGTTTGTCAATCACATCTTTAAACCCAAAAGCCCCTTAACAAAAATTATTGCAAACCAAACAGGGCCTTAAATCTTTTGACCTAGTTTTTTTATTAAAGATGTGAATGAAACAATACTTTCAAACTTCTTTTCTATGCTTGTAAACATAAATATAAAATAAAATAAATAAAAATCAACAGAAGCAGGCTATCAGGAATCTACTTTTGGATTAACAAGACATATTTATAACAACTACTTTCTCTTGGCTTTTCTATTTTGCCTCTCACAAAAACTTTTGTTTAGGCTTTTGGATCTCTATACTTGTGTTTCTTAATGATATTTTTTTTTCTAATCTTTTCTGATTTTTTTTTCCTTCCTTATTTTTTAAGCTCATTTTCTTGATCTTAAGAAGAGTATTTATAGGGTTTTGCTAGTATTTTAGGAGGTCTTGAATTTATTTTTTATCTCTTGATCTTGAAAGAAGTTTTGTAAACCCTTGATACAAACTCATTAAGGAGCCTTTGTGTGTAAAAACATGAAAACCAAATTAGTTTTTGCATGATTGTTGCATTATTGGGGCTGATTGAGTTACTCACTTTTGAGGTCTTGCTGGAGCAATTTTGATATAATTGTTGTCTGAGACCACATGAAGTTGATAGATGGGGTGTACATCTTTCATTTAGATCTAACTTTGCTCAATTTAAAGGTCACTAGCTTCACATTCATTCGTTTGTAATTGTCATTTTGATTAGTTAAAACTATCAAAACAAAGATGCAAGCTGACGAACGATGTGTCATTTACCTTCTCTTCATTAAGTTTGAATGACACATTGTTTAGGGTTCTTAATTTGGGATTTGACAAATCCCAATTGAGTCCCTGTTCTTTTAATTACTTTTAATTATACTTGCAATTGCCTTCAGATTTTTAATTTCATGCAATTTTACCCTTGTCAAACTCAACTGGCAGCCCCAAAGTTGACCGCTATTTTCATTTTAGTTCCTGATTCTAAATTTGTGCATTTCGACTCTCAATTGACCTGAAAATTTTAATTTTTTTAATTTGGCCCATGATTTGGTCAATTTCAGCCCTTACATTCACATGTCCTTTTCTATTTGGTTATTGGTTTTGGATTTCTTCATTCAAGTCCTTCATTGCCCATTAAACTTTAATATTTATGCAATTAAGACCCTAATTTGACCAAATTAACTCTTAAAAATTGCAATTCAACCCCTAGACTTTAATTTTTTCCAATTAAAGCCTAAATTGATTACAAATATCAATGTTTCTTGCAATTAAGCCCTTCATAAATTCAATTAAATCTTGAAAAATTTCAATTGAGTCCTATTCAATTTTGAATTTTTCTTCTGAAATTGAATTTTCTTTATTAACTCAATCGAAAATACATTGTCAAATTTTTAAATCTTGTATATTTTGATCTTCCTCAACCAGTCTTCAGCAATTTCCTAGCTATTTTGGTGTATTCTTCTTATTGGTATATTTTTTTTTATTTTCTTCCTAATTTTTTTCAATTTTTTTTTGTATTCTCTTTTCTGATTTTTTTTGGTTTATATGGACCCCCTAAAATGGGTAACAACAATGTCTTTATCAAATATTTATTGGTTGGTATATATTTCTGTTTAAGCATGTTATCAATATTCTGCTCTAATCTAGGATGACCTGCCTCACCTGAGTACATTTACTCAATGTCGAAGTTGTGCTGCTGCTTGGACAGCAGAATGAATTGGTTATCCGTGGAGTGGCGGGTATACTTTCGGATCCTGTTGATTATACCCGTGATGTGTGTCATAGCAATGATATAGTACTTGAAATGCACCTCCACTGTTGATTATACCCGTGACCAGTGGCCTAAGCATTTTAGCGTAGGAATTGCTTTTTCTCTACCGAAAGGAAATACCACTCTTTAAGCTTAGAAAGCGTATTGTGAACTCAGTGGAAAAGAAAGGGCTCTTTAAGCCAAGACAAAGGGCATTTTTGAATGAGGTTAAGCCAGCAACGAGAAAGAGAAGTAGGAGATTAGGCCGCCTTATTCAGATCAAGGAGAAATTCCCCCAGAAAAGAAAGGGTAGAGCCTTAGCTATAGTCTAACTAGGTTGGTGCTTTACCAATATTAATCCTTGATGTATGCTCGTATTAGGCTGATAATATTTGTGACTTCGAAGTTTGGAATTGCAGTGTTTGAAAACGTTCTGTTTCTTTCAAGGCTAGGGACTTTTATACTGTAGTTTTGTGGACCGTATACATGCTTCTACTATAACATTCCTTGCCCCCCAACCCTGTAATTCTGATTGGTTTGGATTATTACAATTGTTTATGATGCTCAAGAAAGTTGTCATGGGATAACTAAATGTTGTCTTAGGTTTCAGATTGTCCAGTCCTGCTCTTCCGTCTCCCTGGATATATTTCACACTTGCACTGCACGTCTTAGATTGCCTTTGTGTTTCAAAGCCTTGCAAAGCTTTTAAGAGCAGCAGTTCAAAAGCCATTCACTCGATCCTCACTTCCAAGTTCCAACTCTATACCTTTTACTGAAAGGAGGGTATTAATCAGTAATACTCTGCTTTTTGTCTAGTATGTCTCCTTTTGGATGAAGAGGATTTTGCTTCAACAAACTTTTCATTGCATGCATCTGTATTATCCAGCTGGTTGAAATATTTTGAAAGTTTTCCCTTGACACTTGAATCTTTGCATGGTAAGTAGGTAACCTAATTGAAAGGATATCTACTGTCGGTAATTTGTAGTTATTTCGAGGACCACACAGAACTTGTTCACATTACAATCTAGTCGAAGGCTCATGTCTAACCATATAGTCCATGCATGCTCGATGTAGGTTGATTATTGGGAAAAAATTTGGTGTGCGTCAACATGAAAGGATTGGCATGGAAGTTTAGATTGTTTTGAATGATTCCCATCATGCTAATCTCTCTCTATTCTAGTAGTTGTAACCTAGAACAGTTCTATATTTTTCTGTATCTGGGTATAGTTTATGCAGGCATACCCTCGGCATAAATTAATTAGTCCTATAGTTATTGTTCAGGTCTTCTGGATGTTCTTCGGTATTTATCCTCGGTGCCTGGAAAGAAACTCGAATCCCTTTACGAGACATCAACATAATTGGTGGCTTATTCTCGTGCGCACTCTCTCTCTGGAGTCCGGAATTTAGAATCAGTATAAAAACCATAGTTATAAGACCGGCCTGAGACACTGTTTTGCAGTGTTAATGGTCAACTGAATTTTTTAAACGAAAATAATGTCATTTTTTTATATCTTATTTTTTAAAAAAATTGAAAAGATATCTTTGTAAAAAAATAAAAATCTGATTCAAAATGAAACCTGGCTTGGGCCAGGTTCCGGTTAGCAGAAAGTGAGCTTTCCAGCTAATAAAAACAACATATTAGATGTACTAATAAGACAGGTCAGTGGATGTTATGTCCCAGTAGCTCCAATGCATTTGCTCTTTCACTACAATTGATCCTCGTTAAACTTTTAAAATAGACTGACCAAGATTTGAGGGTGAGCAGTTTGGAGAGGGAAATTTTCCGGCAAATTTGAGAATTCAACTTTGACTCCCACCAAATCAACCTCTCTTTTTTTTCAACTCTTGCAGACTTTGATATGCAGCTGCAGCTGCAGCTGTATTCCCAAGTTTTTGACCAGAAAATCGTAGTGGGTGGTGGTGATGAAAGCATTTCTGTCAAAATTATATATTCCCATCCATTTGAATTCAATCGCAAGGGTGTCAGCAGTAGAAGCTCGGTGCACTAGTTGTCGGTTCTCGACTACATTTTCTTTGCTCTTTCTCCTTTTTTTCTTGAAAAAAAAAAAAGGTCAGATTAAATTAGGTGGTGTTTGACAAACAGTGACATGGATGAAAAATTGAGGAGCTTGCCAAAAAGGTCAGCGAGTCATGGGTGAGTGAAAAAATTAAAAACTGATTAAATTGAGAAAATTAGAAAAATAATTGAAAAAATCAAATTGAAAAAAAATAATTAAACCGATTAAAATTTTAAAAAAACCAACCGGTTCGGTTTGGTTTCGGTTTTATAAGCAAAAAACCAAACCGAAACCGAAAAAAACCGAACCGAACCGAAAAACCGAGCCAAAACCGGAAAAAACCAAGCTAAAACCAAGTCAAACCAGAAAAAACGAGCCAAACCGGTTTGAACTGGTTTTTGTCCTAAAAAGCCGAACCGAACCGAAACCGGTCGGTTTGTTCTAATTTCGGTTCGGTTTTGGTTTTTTTTTTAAAAAATTTAGTTTAATTACTTTTTTTTTAATAAATCAAATCAAAAATAATAATCGCTAGATAGAGTTGTTAATTTGAATACATTTTACCTACTTTCTCATCAATGAGTTGTACACTGTAATTCTGCTAATAATATATGGTGTAAATTGATTTTATGATATAATCATAAGGGGAAAAAGTAGAGGTTTTTCTCCTAATTAATTTAAAGAGGGAGACCCAAGACATTTCACTGCAATTTTCTAGCACAAAATTTTGCCACTTGGATTTTCTATATCTTTTTATGATGACCAATTTTAATTTCAATAGAGGGGAACATGCATTTTTTGATTCTATGTTTAGTAATGCAATATATTTTATTAAAATATTTTTGAATTAAAAATATATTAAAATAATATTTTTCAGATTTTTTTAACTTTTCACATCTTTATATTGAAATTATTAAATATGCATAAAAAATTAATTTAACCGCAAAACAAGCACTTGCTAGACAAGGGGCAAACAATAAGTCAAGCATAGGAAACCGAACCTTATTTTTTATTGCAAATGGAGGCGATATCAAGTGCCTATATTTTTATTGCCACCATTCTATCAGAATCTTCTTTTTGACTTGGAGGCATTAATGTTTACAGAATTGTCCGAGCAAGAGAATAAAGCTCGTCGACTTCTCTGAATGTATTGGATAGCATGAGTGCCGAATTTATAAGAAAAAAACAACTCATTACTCACAGGTGCATTAATTTTTATCAATGTTCTTCATATGATTGAATTATAAGAGATGATATTACGTGCTGTGTTCCAGAGATTTAGTAGATGCGCCCTGTTGATGACATGTATAAAAAGGTAGAGGCCAAATTGTATCCAAAGAGTGTATCTATATTGTTTCTATATCTCTAGCACTACAAATTACATTGTACTGGTCTATAAGATCAGTCCTTTGAAGGGAACATCCTGGCAAATACAAAAACATGGGAAAACAGGGGGGGGGGGGGGGGGGGGGGGGGTGCAAAAAGAGTCATGAAATCTGAGTGTTAATGGCCAGGGCCTCTTTTGCTAGGTCCAGAAGCCAATTTAAACATCAAGCTTCTCAACGAAGGACGACCGCCAGAGTTGTTTGAAGAAACAACAAATGAAGCCACGCCCTTTGATTCTTGAGCTCCATCTACTTGCTGGTATCCTGTGGTAGTGATGGTGCTGGAAGTTGAACGAAGGGCCCTGCAATGGACGACTCTCATCTCTGTCGACACGACCAATAGCATTAGGCCTAACGCGAACCAAAGGCTCTTCATTGAGCTCCCTTTTGTCATTGAGATTTCCATAACTTTAATTTGTTTCGAATTTCTATCTCTCAGAGAAGGTCGTCGTCTGAACCTGTTTTGATCAGTTCTGATCTCTCACACAAAGCTGAACTAGCTAGCTTCTTCTGTAATTCTTGTTGGGCTTTGTATTTGTGTGCCGTTTGATGCATATATTTATAGCAGTATATGCTTGGTATGGACGGTGAGGCTCCTTGTCAAGTGGGACCGTAACAAGATCATCTGACTTGGCACAAGCAAGCTACCCTTTTCTTTTTCTCCTTTCGATCTGTTTAATTTGTGGTTTTATGCAAGACTATCGACCGTTTGGTTAAGGGCTAGAACGGGCCGCGGGTAGGTTGGAGGGACATTGAGCTTTTACTTTGAAAACGTTTGTGCTGTTTCAGTTTGACCGTGTACATTTATTCAAGCTGTGCAGTACATATATTACATAAAGTCGTGAAGAAGATAGCAAGAAACTTCAATACGTTACATATATGTATATGTAAGTGTGTGAGACTGTGTGATACAAAATAGTGCCTTTTCTGCATGGTTTCACACGGTTTCTGAGTTCAGAATCAAAGCGTGTGTTTACATTTGTACAAGACGGTGCGTCCCTAGGGCATGGTCAATAAGCCAGGAGGGGGCAGCAGAACATGCTAGGCCCGTATATGATTAGCTAGGCAGCAAATTAAGTACTCATATTGAGGGTTTTTTTTTGTAGCCATGTTAAGGCTATTTTAAGCCTATATTATTAAAATTTAATGATTTTAAAATATAAAGTATCAATTATTACCATTAAATTTCACTATATTATGCCTTGCAGCATCCACAATGTAATTTCAAGCTTTCATTATCATGAAACTTGATTTGTACTCACAAATCAACTCAAAACCTTGCTGACTTGATATCTAGCTTAGGTTAAATTTCATTTTAAACTTTTTTTTTCTTTTATCAAAAAATTATCATTTTAAAGATTTTATTTTAAGAAAAATCATAGCATAATGATCCACCTACTAGCAAATCAATCCACTACCATAGTTTTAGACAACTTTTAGATTGTGACTTATAAAATAGATCTAATATGAAGTTGTTTAGAACAGTAATTGAAGTTGTTTTTTAAAGTATTTTTTATTTAAAAATTTATTTTTAATATAAATACATCAAAATAATCTAAATTAATAAAAAAATAATTTGAATTTTTTTAAAAAAAAACTTGCGAAATTACGGTCAACCAAATCATCATGCACCCTCAAAGTGAGGTGAGGAGGTGCCACAGAATGCAGCATCCTACAGGCTGAAAAGGTAGGAATCCTTCGTCGGTATACACAATTTTCTGATATATGGTTTTACTAATAATAAAGCTTATCTAGCTGTCGTTGTTGGCAACTTTACGTTATAATGTCAAAGAAAGGCATTCGGGCTCAAAGTTTTCCACGTTCCTTTTCAAACCACATGCCTTTCAAGATGCGATAGACCACTTGGTGGATTAAATTGTTAAATCTCTAATTACTCCTTATTTACCTGTAGAAGGATTGACAATAATATTGTTATCAGAATGATATGATCAGGTCTATCCTTTGACTATTACATAAACTCGATACTGGTTGCTAGTGCTTTATTATGCTTCAATTAAGCTATTAATTTACCTGTCTTTTTGGTACCAATTGAGACTTTGTTGTATGCATGGAATCAAGTGATTTCCATGCTTCTCTAAGTAGATCAAACGACGACGATGTATGTTTAGTGTTGTTGTAGTAATTTTTGTTTATAACCAAGATTTTAAATTAATAGAATTTTCAGTGAAATTCATTTATAAATATGGTATGTATTAGTTAAATACTTTTAAAATTATAACCGAAATAAAACATAGCTTCAACTACACCGCGACTCTCCAAAACCAACCTAATATCATCGTCAAGAAAGTAAATTAAAGCCCTTTAACAATTACAAAGAAAATATCGGTGTGCAATGTGCATCGATCTACATTAGCATGTATGCTGCCACTGTCCTTGATCGGATGATAATTGAATTATAAGCTGCTCTGACAACAATACCATGGTAATAATAACACTTTATAATCAGAAAAGTTCGATGCAATTAGGTTGCTAACTTTATGAGTTTAGTTAAGGTTTAGGATTTAACAACAAAAACGAAATTATTAGGTTGAAAGGTAGGTTTTAATTAATAATAAAAATTAAGGGCCAGTCAAATATTACATCGCATGTGTGTTTCATTGAGTCCTGACCCTCTTCATTCACATGTGTCCCCAGAAATTGTCATAAATCAAATGTCAATGTTTTGATCATGTTTCTGCTTGAAAAATCAGCATGGTGTCTGCCGGAATACTTCGGCAGATTTAACCGTCTCAAATAAAAACTCTTCTCCGACCAGGCAAATCTTAACAACCATGAAAAACACATTAATTGCAACCAAATCATTTAAGGCAACATCAAGTTCCCCTGCAATTAATATAACTACCAATCTTTCAACCTGATGTCAAATATATGCTAGGATTTGGCATCTTTTATTATTATTATTATTATTTGTTTACTAGCCAAAGCCAGTTCCTATACTGATCAAATCAGCCAACTTGCAGCCAAATCGTTTTGCAAGATTTACGGAGCTCAAATATATATATTAAGACACCTACAATTGTGTGTTCATGAACATTGTGTATCACGAACATACACTCGTGTTTTTTAGTTTTTCTATATTAGATCTGGCTTGCCAATTTACCGCATAAAGTTGATAAGCCTACCGAAAGAATTCTTTTATTTATTTGTGAAAATAAAAAAAAAGTGAAGCAATGGTTCAGTTAAAGAATTTCTTAACCCCCGATTTAAAGAATAAATTTGACATTAATTTATGATTTTATTATTTATTTTATCTTGGTCAAATATGATCTATATAAAGATGTGAAATGGGTATTAAAGAATCTATCTAGAGGCTCCTGAAATGAATAAGATGATCTAAAATGGCGATGGTTATTATTATAGTTGTTGAGTTATTTTTTATATTTTTTTTATTAAACCCTATAAAATCAGTGTACAATCTGTCCTTTTTCTTTACTGTATGGGGCGAAAATGCTATCCACATTCATTATTCCCCTTGAATTCTTAATTTTTTTAATTTCTCATATTAGGTGAGCTGATTAGTCTCCGATTGCATTCGATTTTCACACTACTTTGTTGATCACGCATGCAACAACAACAAGCAAGTAGCAATCTTGCGGCCATGATCACAAGATTTTCTTCTTGTCCTGGCGAGACTTAAACTGGTGTGTAGCGTGCGCCCTGGAGATGTCAACCCATTATGGATCATGCGCTGAGGAAAACATATTGTAGATACCTGTCTAAAATAATGCCATCAACATTCTGATGCCTTGTGATATTAATTTTCATACTATGTTGCTGGACTGGCAATAATTCCTGCAAGGGATCTTGGAATAGTCCGGCAGGAGGCGAATAAGCCAGCACTTGCCAAGGTTGAAAGTTGTGGATTTGTGTTTCCATTTAGCAGAACCAGCAAGGGATCGAAAGGCGTTGACATTATTCAACCAGATCCTCTCCTCATTCACGGGTCGACTCGAAGAAGAAAGAATATTTCATTTTTCAAAATAACTCATTTAATATAGGGGATTTGGTAAACATAGAGCTTTCTCAATTCCATATTATTATTATTTTAAGATTAATAGTATATATTAATAAATAAAAATGATAAGATTCAAATTCATGATCGTTTAATTATCAATCTGATATCATATTAAAAAATCAATTCAATCTTATAACTTAAGTTCTTAAAAAAAATTTTAAAATATAATTTATATTATTTTATAACAGACACATCATACTTTTATTATATTTTTAGAAGAATATAAGCATAAAAAATGTAAATAGTATATTGATAATATATTCATGGAGTCTTACCTAATCTTCATCTAAAAACCATCAAAGAATTTCTTGATAAAAACAAAATCACCAAAGAATTTATGGAATTTCGATCATGTCCAATGGGTCCATTAATTAATGAATTATAAAAATATTATATTATTAAACCCTGTCCATGTCAATGTCAATGTCAATGGATGGAACTAGTAAATTTATGGGTTCTGGGTTTGGTTTTAACTAGTTTAAATATTAATTCAATTAAATTCAATCAATTCAATAATATATTTCATAATTATTAAGCTTAGTCTATACTAACATATTAATCCGGTAATTTGTTGATTAAAAAATTAGCTGAGATTAGATTTTTTTTTTGAATTAATTTAGACATTTATCCAATTAAATTTAAATAACTTGATAAATCAACTCGTGATGTAGTTCATATAGTTAAAAAAAATTAAAATTTTATTGGATCAACTCCAATAATTTTTTAAAAAGTTATTCAAAACAAGGTTATTTTAGTTTTTTTAAAAAAAATTATTCAAAACAATATTTTTTAATTAAAAAAATAATAAAACAATATCATTTTAAAATTGAATAAACAACCTAATAACCCGAACCTCTAACCATATAAGAAACCAGTCCGGTCCATAAAGCGATGACTTTGTTATTCTTTATTCTTGCAATTTCTTTATATAATAATAATAAGTTTGACTGTAGTGAAAGCTTGTATACAGTATGCAATTTCACTTTGTCGAGTACTTGTCACAATCATGTATCACATTTTTTGCTGAAAAAGGGAGACTTTTTTGCCTTTTGGACATCTGGTATATGTTGAAATTTCTCAAGCAAATTGAGGTACACATGCGCTGTTTATTTCCCTAACATGCAGTCCATGAATTTTCCACTTGTTCATTCTCCTATTTATACCCAAAATAT
Source organism: Populus simonii (assembly GCA_007827005.2). NCBI lineage: Eukaryota > Viridiplantae > Streptophyta > Magnoliopsida > Malpighiales > Salicaceae > Populus > Populus simonii. The sequence goes on from CM017477.2 coordinate 2,238,197, forward strand.
TTCTTTTTTTTTTCTATCAACAACTTGAGCAACAAAAATGAAGCATCCCTGTCGTAGCTTCTCATATTCCTTGATTAAATCCTCTGCCACTATTATCACATTCATCCTCGTCCTCTCATGTTTCATGAACGTGGAGAGCTCTAGGACTTCAGGGCGGCATCTGCTTTCTCCTAGTTCAACCAACGCATTCAAGAAAGCTACAGCTTATGGCGCCAGTCACAGTCACGGAGGGCTTGAACACCTATCTCAAGAGTACTCTGGCCCCAGTCATGGAGGGATTGGTCACCAATTAATAACCCCTTGACTACCAAGTTCATATTCAGCTAATTGTTTCTATATATTTTTTGTTTCTATTTCTATTCAGCTGCCTGCAGAATGTATGGTCTTCCTCGTTATCATGTATTCGACTAGAAAAGTTTGAACCCAATACTATGTTCTGTTTGTGATTGCATTGAAGAAGGGCGAGCTAATTGCATTGAAGAAGGGCGAGCTAACTCCAAAAATCCATCCTCAATTCAGATTGCAAGATGCAACTCGCCTGCATAGAGCCTAGAATCGCTAGTAATCGACCGTTAGCCAGCCATTGTGGATTGGGATTTTTTAGAATATGATAGTCATATTTATTATATCTAAATTATTTAATTTACTTCAAATGTTTATGATTTGATGTAAAATATAGAAATAACAATAACTTAAATGTTTGATATTTTTATTTTATTTTTACCTAACTGAAGTCATTAAATTTCAAATCAATGATGAGAATTAGAACATGATCGATAATATTTCTTTAAAAATATAAAGAATTCAAATCTCATGTGTATGAAGACATTTTTGGCATTTGTATCTCTTCATGGTTTAATTATTAAGTGTACAAAAAACCTGTAAATTGCTAAAAAAAACAAAAAAAAAATATTTTCATAAAAAAGAATCATTTCGAGACACCAAAAACAATGTTATGCATAGTTGAGATCATAAAAATCAGTATTCCATACCAAAGGTTAAAGGCTAAAATAACATAAACTTGATCAGTTGTGATTAAGACTTGATTAAAGAAAATTCCGAAGTTAGGATATTATTTTAGCAACCCTTATTGATAGAAAGAGGCAAAAGCTAAAGGAAGAAACCACTCATCATTAAGCCAAAATTCAGATCACTAAATCGACCACATCCTACAATTACGTATTCGCATATATATCCATGAACATACACAAGAAGAAGAAGAAGAAGAAGAAGAAGAAAGAGTTGTAAGTGAAAGGAGAAAAGTGTGCTCACATTCAAATTTTTTGATGAAGGAAGAGAAAGAGAGTGAGGCTCGATCTAATTTGATGAGAGTTCGAGATGGGTGGAAATATGAAACGTAAAAAGAAGATTAGTGGGGATAAGAAAAGGAAAAACTTTGTCATTTAGAGGATTCCATTTTGATTCTCATGCAATGGAAGGAATGGCTAATTTCTTTTTAAGGGTATTCCATTCAATGAGAAAGAAAATCTTGTATGACCAAAAAATCAAAGAACTTGAATCAAACAAAATAGTGTTGCTCTACGATATTGGGCAGTGATGGAATGAAAGATGGGACGGTCATTTGACTTTGCCATTGCAAGAATCAAGTTGCGAGAGCAAGAGGGTAATGGTTACATTTGACTTCGGCTCGCAACTTGGGCTTTAATTTAAAAGGATTAAACAAGGGTGGCGATGCTCCTATAACCACCGGGAACGGTCGGGCATCTTTTAACTATCTTATACATATAGTTATAAAAGCCAGATGATTTGACAGATAAATCTAGAATTTATTGATCTTGAACCTCGATTAATTTGGATTGAAAGAAAAATAGGTTAAGATGTTAATCCAGCTTAATCTGATAAAAATTCTAAATAGACCCCAGGATTATTTTTAAAAAAAAATAATAATTATGCTCCGACCAGTAAAATCATATTGGGTATTATCCTAAACAGTGCATACTCCGCCATGCTCTTTTAGCTCAGACACATGATATATGTTTTATGCCTTAGATCGTGGGGACATATAGAAGTCCCAACTAAGGCCCATTCGTTGTTTATGAACAAGCTCATTTCCAAATGGCCCTTCAAGATTCATCAAATTATTTGTTCAAGAGAAAGGAGAAACAAGGAGAAATTAAAATTTTATCGTGGCAGACAAAAACCTTGTAAAGGGAGAAATTAAAATTTTACTGTGGCAGACTAAGACCTTGTGTAGGGACTAGGGCAGCCTGGCACGGCCTGTGAATTGCCCAAATACATTCAGTCCAGGTAAGTTTGTCTATGGGCCAAGAAATGACATGTTGTAGATACATCATACATAACGCACGTAAACATCAACACATAAGAGAATGGTTGCCAGGAGAGTGGTTGTCAAATCCATACGTAATGGGGTTTAGCGTGTAGGATGAACTTAAGAAAATTAGGCTTAACATGTTATCAGATTTATATGCTCTCAGGTTAGGTATATAATTGAACCTAAGAGTATTTAATTTAATATCTTACTAGATTTAGATTTATATATATATATATATATATTTAAGTTCAGCGCTAAGCTGACAAAGTAGTTAAATCTGGTATCTTATTAGATTTAAATACATTTAGGCTCGGTATATAATTTAACTTAATAATATTGAGTTTGATATCTTCTCAAATTCATATATACTTAAAGCTAATAAGTATCTGAATTTAAGGATGTTGAGCATGCGAATAAAGCCGAGCTCATTCACTTGGGTTCGGTATTCTGCCAAGTTTAAATACATTAGATTACTACTATGCATTTAACCCTTTTAGTCCTAAATTTTTTTTATTTAACACATTAAAGATATATTTATCCATTGATTTGCTAACTGAAACAAGTATGTTATTGAGTCGATTTCAAATTGGATTCAAGTACTTTGGTTTGTTTTACAACCCTACCCACTCCCTTGGGAGAAAATTCTGATTTTTCTGTGAAAAGTTGTGTTCAAGGTTTTGGTTCTACTCACTAATCAAATTCCAATTGCAAGGCTTTAGAATGCCAATCCTGAAGCAACTTCGTTCCAGACCTTGCTCCAGGGTGGCTGATGCTGATTGATCTATCATTGAAATTTGGCATCTAACCCTCGCATTTGGAAGCATTCCTGCATGATGAAATACTTGTACACGTCAATTCTTGGCTTCACATCATCTTCATGACACCATTACCTAACTCTTCCTATTTGCTGCCAGTATGATATTATATTAATATATGCTCGTTTTCTAATTTAAGAACCAGATTATTCTATTATTCTGTTATTCACGACACTTTTTGATAAAGTTTTATTAATGCCATAGCAAATCCCATTGAGATAAAAGTTTTTGTTTTTATAGTGTTGTTAGAGATATTTTTAGGTTGCTCGTCACTTAAAAAGTTGTCTGATTTTTATTATTTAAATATGTTTTTCATTTTAATTTATAGTAAAATCTTGAGTTTGGAAAAAATTATAATTTATAATTTTTTTTAATTTTTTTTTAAATCACAACTGTAAAAGCTACCGTGACCCAAAATGTAATTTTTATGAAATTGCATGCCTTGTTGATTATAAGAATTGTCTTGACCTTGCGTGTGAGAAGTTTGGATTCTTAGAATCACTTCAACCATGCCAACTTGATAATCACATGGTTATGGTTATGGTCAAGGGGCATCGCTAATCCACTTTGGAATTAAATATGGTGTAGAAAAAAAGAGAGAACTCATGGAGCAGCCAACGTAAGGATCCGGTGGGTCGTGCCAAAAACCTCACTTTCAAACCAGATTCTCAAAATATTGTTTGGAATAATTGTAGCAAAACAACAATTTAGAAAGCCAAGGGGGGGAAAAAGTAGGAGAAGCTCTTTTCTCTACCACTGAATTTGCTCTCTTCCTTTATCCTCGTTTTTCTTTCTTTGTTTCCTGTTTCGAAGACTTGAAAGCTTCTGTTAGTTTTCCCGAGCAGCCAATGAAGGCTCTGTGTGTGCTTTGATGCTCCATGAATCCATGCGCATGCGCAAATTAAGCCCAGCCAATTGGTTCATACAAAGAAAGTAGAAGAAGACTCAATCCATTCGGTTTCCGAAAGCCTTTTAGGATAAAAAGACATGTAAAAAGTCATGATTTCGTGGTCTGAAAGAGTTTTTCATTTCTTACATAATTTTTGCTTGGACTTTAGATTATTGAAATTTATTTTCACTGTTTCATAAGAATTTCTAACATTTTGATATCACTAATAAAATAAATGGATTAAAAACACTGATTATTTTCTCCTCTTACCCATTTCTTTTGTTATGTTCCTTCACTGGCCCTCTGGGAGAATCATGTGCATACGTGCAATACAACAATAGGTGGAAAAACACAAACCAATAAACCCAAGTGGTTTCAAGCATGCTTCCATAGATTGAAAAAAATTCTCATTTTAGTTAGTTTCAAAGAAGATAGTCAATTCTGTTCTGGTTGTAATTCTGTTCTCTCAATTGTAATGATATGTTTTAGTTTTGAAGTATTTTAGCATGTGTTTTCAGGAATGTACTATTCTTATATATATATATATATATATATATATATATATATATATATATATAAAATATTAATTCAATAAATATAATTTCAATTCAAATCTAAAAATAAAACAAATTAAAAATTATGCTATTCAAATTTCAAGCACAAAGTAAAAAAATAGAGTTGAACCTATTTGAAATTATACAATTTAAACTCCAAACACATATAAAAAAGTAGGAGTTGAGCCGATATAACCTAATCGACTTGATGAGTCCAAAAACAACTTGAATAACCGATAAAAATACAGTTTGACTATAAAAAAATCAAACACAACATCTTTTAAAAAAATATTGAGACAATAACATATTAGATCGACCCGGGTTAAGCTTTTAAATCCGTGATCCAAGTAATAAGATCATGATAACTTCGAATAAAACAAATTATAAAACTCAATTCTCAATAAACCCATTATTGAATGATACAATTTAGAAAAAATTAATTTAAAAAAAAGACAATAAAATTACATTTCTAAATAAAATCATGAATTTAGACAAAATTACAAAAATACATTTAATGAATCCATGAGTTATTTTCTATATTTGTGTCCTATCATTGGTAGTTTCATAAGGTTTTTCTGGACTTTGATTACCCTTAGATTTTAACATCAGATATAAAAATATATTAGGAGACTCTTTGTAAAATTTCAATTCAATTTAATTGTTGCATTGAGAGATATGATTAATATCGTAAAATTAAAAAATATTATTTAAAAAAAAGTAAAAAACAAAACATTATTTAGCCAGAACATAAACCAGAATTTAGATGGAATTTTTGGAGTAGACTGAGATTCTTAATGAAATAAAATTTATTCTAATTAACAAATCCAACAAACTTGAATTACATGTTGACTTGAAATGTTTTTTTGAAAACTCCAAGTATAAGTATATGTGTATTTTTATGGTTGTAATTTTAAAAACAATTATAAATTATAATTTTTTTAAATTAAAGTTTTAAAAGAGTTTATAATGAAACTCATTATTCTAATCATAATTGTTAATTCTAATATGACTTATCGATCATTTAAAAAACTAAAAAATTAAAATATGTGTTTATAATTGCGATAATTTTTATTGATATAATTTTAAAATTGTTTTTTTGAGAAAAGCTATAAATCATAATTATATTATTATTATTATTTTATTTTTTGTAATCCAGGTTTCAAAAGAGTTTGATTAGATGACCCTTGAAAATCCTTTTTCCAGATATGACAATATTTTCAAGTTTGACACCAAAGCAACATGATAAAAAGAAAAAAGAAAAAAAGAAAAAAGAAAGTAGAAACAAAACGCACCGTCATACAGATAACAAAATTACTAAAATAAACGCAAAATAGGACAAATTCGTCAATTACATATACACAGATAATAATAATAAATAAATAAATAACAGCATCAACTCACCTTCTTGTCCTCTTCGATAACAACCAAGACCAGGCCCCATTAAGTCCATCATCTCTTCTCTACCTCCTCCGTTATTTCCTTTATCTAACCCTCTCCCTCGTCCCTCTTCCTCTCATTCATCTCTCCATGAAGCGCCCACTAGACACCGGACCCGAAATCCACAACAAAACCGACATAAAAATGAAGAAGAAAAGGCTCCAAGAAGAAGGAGAAATCAAGGAAGAAATAGAATCCGAAACCAATACAGGAACTGGGTTTATGAATTTAGACGAGAATTTACTTTTCGAGGTGTTGAAGCATGTAGACGCGAGGACTTTAGGGACGGCAGCCTGTGTGAGCAAGCAGTGGCACAGGACAGTACAGGATGAGAGGTTATGGGAGCTGATCTGTACCAAGCACGGGGCTAATATTGGCTGTGGTAATCAACAACTGAGATCTGTTGTTTTAGCTCTTGGTGGGTTTCGTCGACTTCACTCTCAGTATCTCTGCCCCCTGTCAAAACCACACTCAACTCCTGCACCCTCTTCTTCTTCTTCTCCTTCCGCCCGGAACCCGTTCCCGAAGATGATTGGGAACAAGCCACCGGCTAGGTGGGGCAAGGATGAGGTGCATCTGTCTCTGTCTTTGCTTTCAATTCGGTATTATGAGAAGATGAATTTTAGTAACAGAGGAAGGTGAATTAGAGTTAATTTATGTAATTTATACAAGAGAGTGTCTTGTTAATCTTTTTTTTTCTTGTTTTTGTCCAAATTTGAATTCGGTATTTTTATTTTTTTTTGTGTTTTGGTTTGGTTTTTTGTTGTGTTTGATATGGGTTATGACTGACTAGATCTGTACCGTGTATGTAAGCTTGTTGTAATGAAAAATGTTGTTTCACATTTTTGCTAGATTTAATGTTTATGTCCAAATGAGGAGTAGTGGAAGGATTACGCCTTAATCTCTGAGCTTGCAAGAGCTACAAATCTGTGTTTGGACAAGATGAGAAAAGAGAGTGATGATATTTTTTTCTTTTTGATTGGAGGGAGAAGCATAAAGCCATAAACAGACAGAGCCAAGGTGGGTACAGTTGAAATTAAATGTCTGCCACTGCCCATGCCTTTTGTCAATTTTGCCATGGCCTGATTGTAAGAGACAAGATGTTGAGGATTAGATTTGTAAAAGCCCTCGAGTACCTGAAAAGAGGATTGGATTGTCGTTTATGTGGTCTTCATGATTCCACCGAGGGGCGTTTGGCAGGCCCGGCTTGACTTTGGGCGTGATTAGTATTGAGTTTTGAAAGTTATTTTAAAAAATTTTAATTTTTTAAAAATTAATATTTTTTTATATTTTTAGATGATTTTAATATGCTAATAGAAAAATAATTTTTAAAAAATAAAAAATATATATTATTTTAATATATTTTAAAATAAAAAATATTTAAATTGTCTTATTTTATCATATTTTTTTTATACTACGCTAGGAAAAAAAAAAAACAGGAAACTCCTCCTTAGATAGTGATGGTATATTAACTTGAAGAAGAAGATGATGAAAGATTCTTTGAACACTGGATCTCACTAGGGTTTATTAATTTATTATAAAGGGCTGGTCTTGCAGGCATTTTCATCAGACACCACAAGCGAGGACTCAGGAGGCCTTTCAACTGTTATGATATTTCTTCTCGGCCCATACTGAAACTTCCGTTGCCTGGACACAGGCCTGCTTAACGGTCCTACATAAGCGTACAAGCTAGCTTGCTTGTACAAGAAGGCCTTCCGAAATTGAGATGTATAATAGGAGAAATGGATACAAAGAAGTGAGAGAAAATTACATCTGATTTTACTAAAAGTAATAAAAATAAAATTCTTCTCTTTATTTTATTTTTAAATTATCATTTCCTGTTTTTCTTTATTTCTTGTATCTATTATTTTTTTATGTTATAACTATTGGTAATTATAGTTTGAACAATATAAAATTTCTTACTTTATGCTCAAGGGACAATTGTTAAATTTGAAATTCTCTGGCTAATGGAGCAGTCCTGTGGTTTATTTTTCTTAATTTGCCACATGCTTACAGGTGTTTTGTCCAAAACAGATGTCAGTGTCAACAGAGGAAATCAAAGTTTTATATTTTGAGATAAATATCTAAAAACATTTATTAAGTTTATTAATTTGAATGTATCAGAGAAATTGATTATGAATAGAAACAAGTAAATAGCCGGTTTAGATGTGAAAACGTGTTTATTTGTCTCATATATAAATAATACCTATAAAATACAAACAACTAAGCCCTCTATATGTTTGTGCAGTAACAAATTTATATATTTGTTCTCGGATAATAACATGTTTACATAGACTTCAAATATTATAATAAAATATTATAATTATTAATGAAACAATTATATTTTAAATTACACTAAATAATTGTTATTCATTTGTATCCAAACAACCACAAATATCAAGATTAATTATAAAAATTAAAAAAAATAAATTCAAAAAAAATATTTATATCACTAACATATTAAGTTACAAATGTTATCTTTTGATATTATAAATATTCATTTAATAACATTAAAAAGCCTATTAGAAAGTTTTTCCATCCTGTCTCTTACTTAATTTACTGCATAATAGAAATTCATTCTTATAAAAACTTAGAAATTAGTGTTTTTTTTCAATATAAAATAGATATTATTGTATTCTTTATTCATTTACAAAACCAGTCAACAAATTCAATATGGGATGTTCTTTTTTAAATTCTTCATCGCTTGGAGGAGTTTTAGTTTTGATTAACGAGTGAGCTAGCTTGAGCTACTTCTTTTGAAACGATCTTTCCCTACACGAACGAAAGAGGAGATTGTAAGTTGACCAAATGGCAATCTATATGATTGTAATTTGGCGATCCATGCTCACGCAAGCTAGCTCACACGATAATATTTGTGCACAAAGTGCCTTTTGATTTGTTGAATGCATTCTTACATCTTTGCTGATCCATCAAAGACCACAGGTGGCGGCACCTTGACAACCCCAATCCACCACGTTTTTAAACGTTCACACTGTCTAATTTTCTCCCAAGTCAAAGGTTATTGCATGCCAATGGGCGATCTTCGCCTATATATATGGGAAGAGCAGGAAGAACCCTTTGCACCAACACAAAATATTTCCACCTTACAATCTCTCTCAACTAGACAATTCTTTTGTCATTCTTTCTATATCCTTTCAAGAATTTATATAGCATATTCATGGCCAGAAGTTTCAAGTCTTTTAGCCCCATGATTAATGTTCTTCTCCTACTTCTTGTTGTAAGTTCGTCACTTTTCATCTCAGATGCTCGTCCTCTAAGTGTTGCAGGGGCTGATCATGGCTCCATGAACAAGGGGTTTGAGCTTTTCTTTGATGGATTATACATTGAAGGGATCAAATCGGGTCCTAGTCATGGTGGAATTGGTAATAAATATACCAATGCGCAAACCCTCGGAGCAGTCATCAACTCTGGCCCGTCAAACGGAGGTCCGGGAAACTGAGTGAACAATGTCACTGCAATGCACCAGTGTCTTTTACATGCCATTAATTTATCTATTTAAATTACAAGATATTTGTTATTTATTTTAATTTGTTTGATTTTTCGATTGTGATGTAATAGCTAATGCAAAATAATTTGAATTACAAAGAAATTAATTAGCTATTTATTTTAAAATATTTGATTCATCGATTGTATGTGATGTAATCATTCATTAACATGCTGAAACAATAGTATCTTATAAGAGTTTGGTGTCTCAAAAAAATTCGGCCGACTGCTCAAAAAGCTGAAAAGAAACCAATAATGCAGTTCCATCCATGTTGCATGAACTTCAACGACATAATCATCCATAGTAATGAAATATTGAATACCTTAATGCCTGCGTCTCAGGCATTACATCAAGAAATCGCTTTATCTTCGCAGAAAAATCATTTAATTATATATGAAGAAAACAAAATCCCTATTCCAACTTAAGTTGCAAAACCCCACAATCTGGATTGAAACGGAAAATTATAGGCTCGAAATCTGAGTTGCTAGTTAAAAAATACAAGTCAATTGACTCAACTAACCAACTTAGATTTACTAAAGAAAATTTTGAAACGATCAGATAGAATAATTAACTTGGAATCAATAAATTAGAATTTAAAAATTATAACTTTTAATTAAAATAATTTTTTATTTAATTTTACATCAAACTCTTAATTAGAGTCAAAAGTTATTTTTAACAAAATATGTTTGTAATTTTTTTAAAATAAAAATTCCAAAAACAACTTAAATCAATTTACAAAAATCATATACCAAATGTAACCTTGATTTTCATTCTTTACTTACTAGAATAATTTCTTCTGTATATCACTAGGAAATGATTTATTATATTCAATAACATATTTCCTCATCTAAGGATGATAAGACTCAGTTGGAGAATTAATTCGATTTGAAATATTAAATAAACAAAATGAACAACTAATACCTGAAGTTAAAAATAAATCACATATATACACCCAAGAATTTAAATCTTTTAATACACTCAAAACTCAATTATTAAATTTAATCAATTCTAATAACTCCTAGCCACTTCATTATAATATAGCATGGGGTTTGTTTGCTATTTTTTTAACAAATTAAGTTATATAAATACTTTATTATTTATATGAACAATAAAACATTTTTTTTCACTATTCAAAAAATTGTTATTATATGAATCGTGATTAATAATTCTACCTTATCATTTATTAAATAATGAAGAGAGAGAGTTGTCACTAGCCTTCTAGTTTTTTTTTTTTCTATAAATAAAATGTTATAACCTAAGGGATTTTTTTATAGAGGATGGAAATGGGTGACCCCAAAATTAATTAATTATATATATATATATATATATATATATATATAATGAATTAATTGATGACCTGTATTCCACCTGCACCTGTGGATGGACTTGGTCTCTGCGCACTTATGGTGCTCCTTTTTTTTTCTTTTGTGGTTACTATGGCACTTACTCAGACCCTTCTGCTATCATAAAGCAACAGAGAAAAGTAAAAATTGATTGCTGACAAAGTTCCTTTTATGTCTTGAATTTTTTTTTTTTTTATGTTTTTCCTCTTTGCAATTATTGTACAATGTATATTGTTTCTTCCAGGACGCACATATAGACTGACGTAGTCCCTCCTTTCAGAAAAATGGTAGAGAGTCAGGTGACGGCAACTAAAATGCTCTCGAGCCACCACGTGTTTTCCAGGGGCTGTTCCTCTCCTTTTCCCTAGTCAAATTTCTAGGTCATATGTTGCAGAATGCAGACTTGCAGTCCCTATAAATAGGACACCGAGTTAATTAGCTCTCTACTTGCAAAAAACATTCTTCTGAATAATACTTAGAAACTTCGTCAACAACAAGAAAAATCTTGATTGCACCATTCAATGGCAAGACTTTCCATGTCTTCAATACTCTTCGTCGGGCTTCTCTTCGTAAGCTCTCTGCTTTTGATAGTCTCGGAAGCTCGTCTTCTCAATGTGGTGGAGTCACATGGCTATGTAAACAAAGGGATTGGTGCGATATTCTCCGATGGGTTGCATATTGAAGAGATTAAAAACAGCGGTCCAAGGGAAGGAGGGAGGGGCCATGCTTCCAAGAATGTCAACACCCAAGAAACCCCCGACGGTCCTAGCCCTGGTGCGGGTCACTGATATAATATTGAACCAGTCTTCTGTGAATCGATTATTCTTTTAATCTTTGTAGCTTGCTAGCTATATAGCAATTCATTCCTATATAGATTCTCATGATTATTTTCATTAATTTAATTTTACTTGGCAATGAAGCTTTCTTCCATATAGTTTCTCTCTTACGAGCAGAGACATGATCTTTAATTTTCTCCAGCCTGACTAAAGAAAACCTTGTTATATCTAGTAATAACCAATAGGAGTTTCAGGCAACTTGATCTCATGATCAGCTAGTTTACAATTGGCTACTGAACATCATAAAGGTTTTCAGACCATGCCGAAATATGTTCCTCAGTGACACACATGATGTCTTCGTACGTAAGTTGAAAAGGGACCTTAATTTGGTGCTTATAATTAAGAAAAGGGAAAAATGGACGTATCAATGCAACTACATCAATCACATTTATTAAGACAATGCCAGTACTAGCTAGCAATCTCTTCCACTAATGGTCACTCAATTTCTTCCCACGGTTGCTCTTATTACATCACACCACTACAAAAATAAAGCTTTTAGCAACTATCTAATCCATTATCCATTGCAGATAAAATTAAGATTTGTTTCTGATAAAAATAGCAACAAAATGAGCAATAAAAAATCTGTAGCTGAGAATTAATAACGAGAAATTAAATTCATTGCTGATATTAGTAATAGATTTTCCGAGTTATTTCTAATTAGCAACAAAAAATCAATTCCTGTTTATATAGATTTTTTAATTAATTTATATAATTTTTTTGTTTTGGTTTGTTATTATTTTGATTAATTATTTTTGGATATTTTGAAAGTAGTAGAAATTAAATATATAAACAACATACACTAATATTTAAAACTACTTCATCAACAAAAATAAATGGAATAAAAATAAAATTTAAAACTCATTTAAACTTAAATTAATCCGAATAAGTCACATAAATTAATGCAAATAAATCACCATACAATTAATAAAAAAAATATAATCATAGTGCTTATTATGCAAACGAACCAGGATACCAAGGATCAACGCAAGGTTTATACTACAACATTAGCAACGAGAAAAATCCGTTGTAAATTTCTTAGATAATTTATATTTTAGGTAATTTATTGTTTTTCAACTATGAATTTTCCATTGCTGATATTAAAAAATAAATATATACATAATTTGTTGATAATCTGTTTCTAAATCAATAACATGATTATTCCATTGCTAAAATCCGATGCAACAGCTCTAGTTTTTAGTAGTGTCAATTGCATTAACCGGGAAAGAAAGTTGTATAGCTATCGACCTTCGACCATGAGAACCTGTGTCCATAAGTTACAGAAATCTGCATGGCTAGCTACATCAACATTCGATGAGACTTTTGGAAATAAAAAAGAAGATACATTTCCTAACCAACGAGAATTGGGTCTAGTTCTTTCTGTAAAGCGAATATGATTTAAATCCCTGCTGGTAGTGGAACCCGCTTTAAGGTGCACGATGATACCACAAATTAAGAGGATTAGTCTCCTGATCTGAAAGGAGCCGGAGGATACCCTGGTGCAATAAAAAAAAAGAGGAAAACCTAACCCTTGCCCCACCCTAAAAGGCGCATGGTGCATCCTTTAAAGAGTCTCCATCCTTGTTCGTCCATGACGTATTAGTCGTCGTTTTTCACAAATTGTATGAGCAGAAGCTCTTATCTTCATGTTTTTCATTTTTTTAATTTTGAATATACATACTTTTGAGCCAATATTTAATGAACTTTTTGAGAAAACTGATTAAAACACTTTCCAGGAACAGGATTACAAAAGATAAATTTCTTTAAAAAATATAAAACAAAAAACAGGTTCCATAATATGACCAAGTTCTAGCATAACTATGCAGTTTAATTATTTCTACTAAAAATGGATTGTGTCAGAGAGAGGTCTTGCTTTCTGCATATGGATGGGGGCTCTTAGAAAGCAAAGAAAACAATACCTGAAGAAGAGATGCATCATGACTATATTTTCCTGAAGAGTTCGAGAATTGAATACGAACAAACTCAAGACGGTAGGACTGCTTCAAAGTGCTGTGGACTACAACCAAACTTGGCTGCTTCCTTCTGTTTTGTTCTTTTCTGTTCAAAGCTTTGACAGTCAAAATCAACACCTTTAACAGGACTCCAGGAAACAACAACGCGTAATGGTTGTTGTTTGCTGTATGATTTAGGTATTTGTCCTCCTTCTTATCATACATTCTCACCGATCATTTCTAGGCTTCCGGGGGAGGTTCTTATAATCTTTATTGTGTTGGAATATTTCTGATATACCTTTTGCCTTTGGATTATTTTGCAACTTTTCTCTCGTAACAATATTCAAGCTTTGGCTTAGATTTGGTCTGACAAATTGATCCGTAAACTAAACTAATAGAAATATATAACACATAAATAAATTACCAATATCAATTTAGATGGAGTTTGTAATTCCTGGAATTTTCGTTCCATACCTCATTTCATAAGTACCTCAAAGTCACTTCAAAATTTAAATGGAGTTTGTTTCGAAATGAGTTGAACATTGACTCAATTTTACTCAAATGATCTGATTGATCAATTTATAATTTGGTTGATCAACTCAAACTTAAATGAATTAATTTTATTTTTATTTTTTATTTTATAAAAATATATCATCTCAGTTTAAAAAATTAAAATAATATCATTATAAAATAATATAAGCTGACTCAGCTAACTCGTGAGATGGCTTTTGAATTGGGTGAAGTGATAACCTTGTGATGATGGACGATGACTGACGAGCAGGGGCCATCCACCATGGATAATAAGCCTACTTGCCAATATGACCCAAGCCCTAAAATCCCTGGTCATTGATCAAATATCACCCAGCTCGGACTAACTTTGGGTTTTAGCGTAATTTCAACGAGCCCACGTATCATTCCATTTCCCAAACTTCTTCGTCTTCTTTATCCTCTCTCTAAAAAAAACCTCCATCACCATAGCTTGCAAAGCAAAATGGGAAGCTCGGACACTGGATTAAACAACGATGATGACTCAGCGACCGTGTCAGATGAGTCAAACACCGAGACAGACTCAGACATGAGAACCGAAACCGACGAGGAATGTCAGTCTTCGCACCCTCCATCTGTATTTGTAAATGATGAGAAGGTCCTCGCTTTTCACTCTGGACAATACTATGAAGCCAAGGTAATTGTAATATTCAGAGAAGGTTGAATCTTTATGTTCTTTTTTTCTTTATTTTATTAAAATTGAACGTAATTTGAATAATTCCATGTAAATAGGTGATAAGAGCTTTATATGAAGAAAACAAATGGGGTTTTTTTGTTCATTACACAGTAAGGATCAACTGCCAAGTTGTCTAATTTTATGTTTATTTATGCACCCACTTGCCTTTCCTTGTCCTTTGAAGTATTTTAATTGCGTAATGTCATGTGTTTTGCAGGGGTGGAACAAAACGTGAGTAGCATCTTCTATGGTACTGAAACTTGGGATTTATGTTTTGAGGGAGTTAGGCAGGTTGTTGTTTGTTGGGACTATAAATCTGCTCAATTTGCTACTTTTAGTTCTTCGAAAGCTTCGTTCGAGTTTCTTTTCTGATGAATTGCTTTCTCCCTGCTTAAACTCCTCAAGTATTGTTCTTTTCCTTCTACTTGAGAGCTGAAGGAAGTTACTGAATTGGGGGGGGGGGGGGGGGGGGGGGGGGGGGGGGGGAGTGTTTCTTCTCAAAGCTTTATCCCTTCATTCTGGCCTACTTTTATGTTTTTATGATCTTGAACCATGTTCTAAAGGATTGTATTTGGAGCACATTAAGCTCTTTGGATTTTAATATCCAGTTTAATTTCTACATAAAATATGTATTTTTGCTTGAAAGTTTTGGAATGTTTGTTGGCTGGTGCTGAGAGGGTGGATGGAGTTGGAGTTGATTATTTTTTTTGAGGGGGGGATGCTATGCTAAAGCTTTTCTCATTCGTTGATTGTTTACTCTGCTTGTAAAAAACTCTGCCCTTTTGTCATTTCTTGAACTTCTGTTTGTGAACAGTTGGGATGAATGGGTTGGAACGGATCGTTTGCTGAAGCACACTGAAGAGAATGTTCAGAAGCAGAAAGCCCTCAAAGAACGATTGGAAATGGAGATGAAAACAAAGGCGGTACAGGCACCACAAATGAAACTGAAAAATTCTGGTGGTTAGTATGATTCTCACACTAAATTTACTACTGTATAGTGTATGTTGAAACTTTGATATACTAAGTATGATTACATGATGATGCAAGTACTTTACATTTCCATTTCTTTTTAAAGTTATTGTATTGGTTGTTGTAGAACATGCACTTTTACTTATTGTGGAATGAAGAATATGATCCGTAATACTGTATAGAATCAGAAAATATTTGGGATAAATTGAATAGTGATTGGATTGCTTCCTATTGTCTTGTGTTATTGGATAATGTGCACAGATGTTGATTGTTCTAGTTTCTATTTTCTGTCTAGTTTTAAAATTGGAGATTGTGTCCCTTATCTCCTATCCTCAGCATCATACATAAGAGTTCACTGTTCCAGAATTTGGTTTGCTGTAATAGTTGTAAGATCATAAGTTAGAGATACATGCAACTTCAGTCTTATTAAGAGGAAACTTGATGGTTGAGGTCAAAATAAGTCTTTCAAAGCAATTCAAACAGTCCCTCAATCTTGATGCACATTTAATAGCATGACATGCTTTGTTATTAAATCCATTAAATTTGGATTCTGATCCATGGTTTGTTTCCAAAATAGATCATTGGTGGCCCAAAGAAGGGAAAAGTTGCCTTAATTTACCATTACAGATGGAACCTTTGTTATTCAGGAGAACCTCCACTAAGTTTACTTTAATCTTACATGCGGGAAAAAATAAAAAACCTTGTAGTTGTTGATTGCAAGATTCTTTTTGGTAATCCTTTGGATTGGCTATTTCTTAAAGCTGTTCTGGGGACATATATGCAGTTTCAAGGGGAAGGAAGCGGAAAAATGACAATCTTAATAAGGTACTCTCCGGTTTATTGAAGCCTTGTGCACTTTTGGTTTGCCCATGTCAATCTAAGCGTATTCCTTATTGTAAAAAATTGAATCAGCTAAGATTTTTTAAAAAAAAATTAAAAGGTTTTCCATTGATCATTTGGCATCTTTTTGCTTAGCCTGTTGTTTTGACTGTTAGGAAAAAGATCTTGTACCCTTGGAAAAGCTGGTGAATCTCCAAATTCCACCAACACTAAAGAAACAACTTGTTGATGATTGTGAATTTATCACTCATCAGAGCAAGGTAATTATTGTCACTGTTCACAGCTGGTTTCTCAGATTTAAATATTTTGTAAAATTACTTGTGTACACCACTAATTTATTGCTGAAATAATTGTGTTATCATTCTAATGATTAGCTTGGCATTATGTCTGTTTGTTTAGCTGAAGAGTTAACTTTAATAACTGATTTAATGTATTTTTTTTATCTCTTTTCTTTCAGCTCGTGAAACTTCCTCGTGCCCCAAATGTCCAAGACATATGTAAGAAGTATTGTGAGTATAGGTCAAAAAAAGATGTCATGTAAGTAGAGAACCTGCTCTTTTGTCAACTTTTTATTATACCCTTGGGGACTGCTACTCTTAAGTTATAAGATTTAGCCCAAGTTACTAGAAATAATTATTTCAATAAATATTTGGAAACTTTTTTATTCTCTGCTGACCAGAGGAGAGGGGAGTGTGTTTAGATTTTTTATTGTCAATAAAGGAAGTACCCATCTGTTCTAGTATTCTTGATCTGCATTTTCAGTGCTCTTAGGTTTTATGATTTGATGGGTGTAGGATGCCTGAATCAACTGCTGAAATTATGAAAGGTTTGCGCTGTTACTTTGACAAGGCCTTGCCAGCGATGCTTCTGTATAAAAGTGAGCGGCAACAGTATACTTATGCAATTAGAGATGATGTTTCTCCCTCAATGGTATATGGTGCTGAGCATCTATTACGCCTCTTTGGTATGTTTACTCTTTGCTGTGGGAAAAAATAAATCGTGTTTTCTTTTTATCAAAAATAGCTTTGAAAACTGTGTTTGGTTTCCTTTGTCCACATTTTTTAAATCAGTGAGCTAGAAACTTGTCTTCTGGCAATAGATGTAGCATCGAATTCTATGCAACACTGGTTTTCACAGGATGCTTCTTGCTGTTCACACTAGTACTTAATACATTTGTCTGTGCACAGGCCTCGAGAAGTATAGCATGGTGGTACTGATATTTATTGAAAATACAGATGCTGAAATACACTAGCTATCTATCTCAACTTATTGTGCTAATATTCTCCTTGTTGCATTTTCAGTTAAGTTGCCTGAGTTATTGGTTCATGCAAACATTGAAGAGGAGACACTGACAGAGTTGCACCAAAAATTGGTTGACTTTCTGAGGTAGGAACTCCAATCATTAATAAATCCTTATGGCTGGACTTATGTTCTGTATTTACCACCTTTATTTAGGTTTGAGTTTCCCGAGATACTGATTGATCAAGAGCAAAAGATAGTTGGATCAGAAGTCTAACTTGGACTAGCTGCACCATGATGTCTGCAATACATTTTTTTCATCTGCAATACCCGCTGACAACCATGAATTCCGAGCTCATGTCATCCTTTTGTGGCAATTAGAAATCTATATTATCACAGAAATTAAGTCCATCTAATAGCCTCAGAGGAATTAACTTAGTTTACTGTTGTGTGTAATTCCAACTGTTGAACTTCATTGGAACAAATAGAATTCAAGTGACGTAGCTTGCTTTGTGTATGTTTCTGGAAAATTACTTCAGATAATCAGTGTCTATGATGCTTCAGTTTCATGTTTTTCATTTTTCATTTAGGAATTCCGTCATACTGATATACTGTCTATTTTCATGCAGGTTTCTACAGAAGAATCAGAGTGCTTTTTTCCTCTCTACATATCATGTCCCAGAAGATTCTGAAGCAAACACCATCAAACAAGATCACTAGGTTGGGGGCATAAGGATGTCAATTTGTACATAATACACCATCAAATACAACTGAACCATTTTAATCTATCCCCTTTCTACGTTAAAAACTTCTGAGATTCAAGTGTATGTCATTCACTTGCGAACCCTTTTGCGAGAATCCAGTAGTTACTTAAACTAAATTGATTATCTAGATGGTATATGCCAACTGTCTTTAGCTATCTTGTCTTGCAAGGTACGCAGGAGGCTGTGCCCAACTTTATTAGAATCTCTTTCACTACCTAGCAAGAGAGAGTTAGGTTTGGAATTGAGAATGTCATTTCCAAATTGTTCTTCTTTAGTCGACTTCAGTGTGTGAAGGAATTGCATCTCGTTGAGAGACTTTTGAAAAATCTAAGAGAGTGGTGTTTAAATCAATGCTCAGATTTTTATCTTCCTCGTTAAATTCCAAGACAATGAGACTCGTGTAGTACTCAATTTGTCTAACAGCAGTCATAAGAATATTCTCCTGTAGCCCAAACTATTCTTCTATTTTCTTTGTATTGGTAATTACTCTCTGAATACTCTAGAATTTCTCGACAAGCACTATTTTTTATGAAATGTATACTCGAATTTACATAACTAATTCAACGTATCCAAATCTTTTGAAACCGGTGCCAGCAAAAGGGTATCTTGTTTAAAAACTTGGGGTTATGATCGGGCCTAGCCATGAATCAGCACGCCTAGAGGAGTAGTTGCTTTGACTTCTGGACGGGATAAGACAATTTTTGTTGATTTGAAGCTTCTCCAGAGGGTAGCTTCTCCGAAGTTTGAAGAACAAGATTGCCGGATGCCACTGTTTAGTATAGTTGGAGTTGCACTCGAGAGAGGGAGGTTGAATATTGCCCCGCATGATCAAAGCAAGCAGAGGAAAAACCGTTCCAGTTTTCAGCAGGGAAAACTTAAGAGCCTTTTGCATTAACTGGTCGATCTCTGTTTTCCATCCAAACTATTGTTGGAAGCCGAAAGCATTGTCCCCTACAGAAAACTAGAACCCTGCAGAGAAAATACCATTCTCTGGAACAAAAACATCGTTTGATTTCTCATTTGACAGAGATGGGTATTGTTGAAGAGTATCTATGGTTTGCAGAAGATGAAAAACGAAGTTGCAACAAGCAGAAGAGAGCGAGAAAGAGAGCTGAAAAGACTGAGAAAGCCATTAGTAATTGCATTGCCATTAACTTCAAGTACTTTTATCCAAGGAAGGATTTACTTATACATGAATAAAACTTTTAGTATTGGATGATTTCTCAACCTTAATTTATTTTATTTTTTGTCGAATGATTAGTATTAGAAAAATCAAATGGATTGGGTCATTTTTTATTGCATTTCATCATTATTTTCTTTTGTTTTGCTGCGACTGTTGCTTGTTGACAATGTCTAGATATGAACTGTGCAACATCAATTTTCACCTTAAAAATAAAGATAAAAACGTAGTTGTTAAGCCTGGTTGTTTTTAGCGGGTCAACTCATAAAACTCATCCATCTGGACCTAACCTAGATGTATTTCAAGTTAAATAAAAAAATATTAACATCGTAAAATTTAATAGACCACTCGAGTTAATAAGCTGATAAAATCTGGTTGATCCAATCAAATTAATCCATAACCAAATTCACTCGGCTGGCTCCAGCCCAACTAGAAAAAATAAAGCAGAAAAAAAGAAGAGAAAGCAACCCGTTTAAAAAAGAAGGATAATTGATTGTGTGATGCTTCTCAAGGCTGAAGATATTTTAGTAGAGTATCTGAGGAGCTGTTTCCCTGGATGCTTTAGTGGCAACAATAATGAATGAACAGTAATCGGAAACATCCTCAATTTAAGCACCAGCTTCTCCTAGTACCCATCCAATCAATGCATCCACCGAATCTTCAAGTGTTTTTTTCTTACCGTTAATTAAGTGGAGTCATCAACCACAAGCAGCAAACTCAATCCCTCCGACCTGGTTAAAACGAACCCGAAAGACGCCACCTAAAAGTCCTACACAAAATTCCAAAAAGTGTAATTTATTATTATTTATTTTTTAAAAATCTTGTTTGATAGATCGTGAGAACGGTTAAAATTATTATTCAAGTTTTTTTATAAATCCAGAAATTCAATTAAGATAATGTTTTAAGATTTTCGGTTCTAATTGCCGTCTCAAGTTTATATCTTTCTAGTTTATTTTTTTCGAAATATAAAAAGATTTATTACCATTCAGAGAATTTATCCTTAAAATTACCAGGTACAACCCCTTAATCATCCTCATCAAGCAAGCCAACAACCAAACAAAATCATTCGGTCTGAGTTTTTTCTCCCTTTCCGAAGGAAAAAACAAAATCATCTTTTGGTTTTTCTTTCTGTATACAAACAAAAACGGTTGTGTCCTTTCTGTGCATCACTTTACTTCAGTGCAGGTCATTTAATTCCAGTTTTCTTGAATTTAAATTAAAGATTAATAAAAATAAAAGGAAAGATCGTTTTTTTTTTTTTCAATTTATATTCAAAAGAAATTTTGTTCCTTCGAGATCCTCTTCTTCTCTGCCGAAGAAAACTGCTCTGTACACTACCAAAATTATTACTTCTGTATAAAGCAACGATTAAAGCAACTTTAAAGAAAACAAATTAAAAAAAAAAAAAAAAAACAAGAGTTTTTTTCTCCTTTTTGCCCTCCTCTCTCATTCTCTCTCCGAGTCAACTCAGCTGCTTCATCATCATGCCCAGATGATCATGATCATGGCCGTCACTAACAATCTACTTCTCTTCTGCTTGGCTACTCGATTCTGCTAATACCAATTCGTTTAACCACAGCGTTCCTTATAGCCTCTGTTCCCAAACAGAGCCCATTTTGCTCAATCCCGGACATATAGTTCCTCACTTCCTTCCTTATCATCTCTTGCATGACTGCTAAAAACTCAGCACTGAAAAACTGGTTCTCAAGTCGAGACCCAGGATTCTTCTGTTGCAGAAATGAAACTTGCTCCTGTTGCTGCACAGCCACTGCAGCTTGTGGGGGTGCAGTAGGTGTTTGCACCATAGGTGTCGGGTTAACAACATGGGATCCAGAACTTGAGCCAGAACCCGGAGCCTGACAAGTAATGGATCCAGGCAGAGACAGGGATAATGAAGTCGGTGGATCGACGGTCGGAGAGGACACGTCAATCGACAAACTAGGTGGGACAAGAGAGGCGGTTTTGACTGGCGGCCTGAAAACGGGAGATGAATTCACGCCGGGTATACTTGAATCGCTCAAATCGGATCCGGATGGGCTACTCGGGTTCAAGTGTAGACCCGAACCCGCCCCGAGACTTGCGGATCTTTTAAGAGGCTGTTGTTGTGCGTCGTCGTTTAAGTCATCAAACATGGAAGAACATTTTCTCTTGAGGGTTGAGTTCCAGTGGTTCTTGATAGCGTTATCGGTGCGCCCATTGAGAAGGCGGGCGATGGTGGCCCATTTGTTGCCGATACGAGCATGGGCCCTGATGATTGTGTCATCTTCTTCAGCACTAAATGGTCTGTGCTCGACCTCAGGGGATAGCTGGTTGCACCATCGCAACCTGCATGATTTCCCAGATCGACCAGGGATTGATTTGCTTATCAGAGACCAGTTTCTTGGTCCATAGGTTTGGACTAATCTCTGTAACGCCTCGTCTTCTTCGGGGCTCCATGGACCTTTAATCCGATCCACATCTTTTCTCGTAGAAGCCATGGATTGATTTAGAGATAAATTAAGCCCTAAATTAAATATAAATTAAGAGGAGGGTTTTCTTTTCAAGTGGTGGAGGCAGAGCCTCGCCGTGGTTTATATGAAAGAACAGTGAAAGGAGTGGAAACGGGGGTATATATATATATACATGGAAGGGTTAGGGATGACTGGTTAAGCCGGTTACAATGACCGGTTATGGCCGTTAAAAGAGTGAGGATTCTTCCTGGCAAGGCAGTTACTAGTAAACAGCTGTCAAACTAACACGCGTCATCTGTTCGTTTATCTAACTTTTTAAAAGCTATTTGAAAAGTAAACAATAACAAATACTATCTAAAAAATTCAAAAACAACAGGAAAAATAAATAAATAAAAATATATTATTTAAAAAAACACGATCAATGCCGCAGAGTACCGAACAGTGTTTCAATCACCACTCACTTCCACTCGAGATAGAAATAACTGACTCATCTGCAGTTGGCATGCATAGTACAGCTCGTCCAGTTCACACACAAATAGAGCCTATAATATAGAGGAAAAAACAAAAAATGCCTAACTGAAATTCAAATTTCGAGATTCTTTTATTTTTAAGATTATATTGTTATTTGTTAGTACTGCGGTTTTGAAGTCATAAAAAAGCTATTCGGTATCCACAGTCCAAGATCTTACTTATAAAAAACCAATATAACTTTTAAAAATATATTTTTTTTAATTGAAAATATATTAAGATAAAAAATAGATTTTTTTATTTTTATATTATCATGAAAAATTATATAAAAAATAATTATCTAAGAAATTAATTTCATATTTTTTAAAATAATTTTAGAAACATTTTTAAAACATGTCAACCACTCTGATTATAATAAAAGGATTTTTTTAGAGAAAAAAAACGTGGGGATTTAGACATGGACGGGAGGGGGGGGGGGGGATGTGAATGTGATTCTTATCCGCTAAGGAGAAAATAATAATATTTTTTAAAAGAAAAGGGCAAATAAAATGAGGGGTGACTTTGACCGAAGACAGGCTGGAGAGCATTTACGTCCGATGGATTTATTTTAAAATTGATTTAAAATGAGAAGGGAGTGAAAAGGACGCACGGAAGTGGTGAGCTGGCAGAAAACGACAAGATTTGAGAAGCAGAATCAGGGGACGAACGGTGCTAAAATCTTGTCAGTCCAGCCTGCCATGGGAGCCCCACTCGCCATTACCCTCTTCTCTAACGGCCTTCTCCCCCACCACTGCCACGTGCCAGTCACGCTCCTTTCCTTGCTGAACTGCCAAAACCGACCTCACCGTCCTTTTTCTTGCGTTCTTATTTATTTATCATCTCTGCCTTTACGAGGCTTTCCCTGTTGTTTCGCTTCCCCTCTTCGAATTTTGAACGATGAAACACGGATCGCCTCGTACCCATGTCATAGTTGTACAACTTCACAGGAGGATTGCCCTTAGCAAGGCAGTAATAATAATTATTATTATTATAATCAAAACAATATTGTTTTCTGTTATTTAAAAAAAAAAATCAGTAAGTTGAGAGTTAACTGAGTCATTAAGTTAACCACGATTTTTTGTTGAGTTAATCAAGATTTGTTTTTTCTATTCTTTTCAATCCAAACATGTCTCGAATTGATCTTTAATTCAGGCCTGGGTTTTGGGTTCGTCTATAACTCGTGTAGCGTATCTTGTATCAAAATCTTTTACTTCTTCTTCTTCCTTGTTGTTATTTCATGAAATACTATAAGATAAAAATCATGTGATCACATGATTACATGATCTACATAAAAGAAAATCTTGAAAAGTCAAAAAATTAGGTTTGATAAGAATATAATATAAAATTAATTTAATTAAAATACCAACATTATTAAAATGAATATCCACCAAACAAACACTTATTCACGAATAAAGAATATAAAAAAAAGCTACAAGTTCAGTTATAAGTTATACATAATACAGATTTATTAGCTCAAAAGCTAAAATTTAATTATAAGTAAATAATTTTATTTATTTATTAGGTATAAAAAACATTATAAGCAATTCTGGGGGGGGGGGGGGGGGGGGGGGGGGGAGTTCTAGATATTATATCTTATCACAACGAATTATAAATTAAGAGACACCATGCCGACAAAAGGTTTTTATGTTTTTAAGCAAGCATGGCAACAAAATAGATTCGTAATAACCAATGTTATCTCACACGTGGCTAATAGTATGCATTCAATGAATTTGATATTTTAGTTTTGAATACTGGATTCTCATTTAAAAAAATTATTAAATTCATTTAAATACATCATGTTAATATAGAGATACACCTTATAAATAGAAACCAAGTACACAATAGTTCGAAATTGAATAATCCTTCTAGCTTCGTAGAGAAGTGATGAGTCCCAATACTTAGAAATAAAATTGATGAATTAGATAATTGATTAATCTTTTAATTTAAATAATATGATTTATTATTCATAGTTAATGTATCTGATAACTTGATATGAAAAATCTAGAGGGTTAATGGTAACTAGAAGCATGTAATGTCTGGTAAGCTAAGGTGATCGGTAGCAGTGGTAGCAGCAGGTAATGCTTTGTAAGTTAGGTAACAAATAGGTGTTGTAATAGCATGTGGTGTTTAGTAAGTCACGTAATTGATATTGTCGCAGTAGCATGTAATGTCTGTTAAGTCAGGTGATCGATAATTGTAGCAGTAGCAGGTGATACCGAGTGAGTCACGTGATCAGTAGTTGTGGTAGTAACATATGATGTTTGTTAAGCTAGGTGATCGATAGTTGTGGTGGTAGCAGGTGATGCCTAATAAGTCATGTAACCGATAGCTGCTGGTATCTACAAAAAGTCCTTTTTGATGGACATAAGAATTCTCTGATGGTAAAATCATTAATTTTGTAGAGAGAAAAAATACAATGATATTTTAAAGAGATAAATTTTGAAAATATGTATGTTGAAAATTTTAAGAATTAAGAGATTGTTTATCTTTGTCTTAAGGATTCATGGTGTATTTACAACCTATGAATCTTTTTTTTTTTTGTGGAGAGAAGAGGTTGAAGTGTACTTTTATTTTATGATATTTTAAGTTATATTATATTCAAAACAATACATGTTGGATCAATATAAATATTAAGGGACTCGTCTTGGGTCCCATAAAAATTTTCTGACGAGTGTTGGATTCGAGGCACATGCCCGAGCCCATGGAGAGTTGGGCTTGGGACGCATACCTAAGCCCGTGGGAGTTTTTAGGCCTGTTTGTGGTTTTTTTTATTCATTTTATTTGAATCCTTTAATAAGTAAATTATACAACTAGTATACATGACGAGTCATGAGAATTTTTTTTTTTCAGTCTTTTTATTGTAGATATTTTATTTATTTATTTATTATTATTATTATTATAGATTTGTTTTTTTAGCACAATAATTAAAATTTAAATATGCATTTAAAATTTTTCATTGCCACCAAAAAATAAAAATAGCTCCCACGTTTTTTTTTTTTAACTCTGACCGCAACATAAACACAAACACCATAACAAGTAATAAACTGCATATCTTAGTTTGTGCTTTTTCCAGGGAAGAAAAGAAGTGATATGCAAGATCCGATTTTATACTTGAATATATTTTTTTTCCCTCTCCTTTATCGTTGTATTAGGTTTTAATAAAATTACGGAATTACCCTTCTTTTTTTCAATTTTTTTCTTCTCAAAATTCATTCTTACAGGGACAAGAAAGAGAGGCTATATATCAATAAAAGAGTATAAGATAGGCGAATCAATTAACTAAGGGACCGAACTACATAATACGACCAAATTCAAGGACAAATAGTGTTATGAACCCACTTAGTTAAATTGAAAAAGGCTCTGGTTACAGGTACACACCGCTAAAAAAGAATTTATTCTTACACAAAATTAGTGTTCGAGAATATAATAGCTTCTGTTATTTGTGTGTGATTCGAAAAAAAATATTGTTTTAAGTGTTTTTTAATGGTTTTAACATGATAATGAAAAAAATATTTTTAAATAAAAAATATTTTTGAAAAATTATATACACTAAAATACCAAACAAATAGAGACGTGCATCACTGAAATTCCTTGATTAGATAAATCCTTTTTCCGTCACTCCCCACTCATTCCTTCTAAAGCTCTACTACGAGAAAAAAGAAGAAAAAGAGATGTAAAATAACATAGCAGAGGAGGAGGAGCAGTAACCATTCAGAAATGATAACGACACTGTCTACCTTTATATGACAATACAGTACAATACCAGGGTCCCTCCTCGAAGCAATTATTAGGTACAACATACGATTGACGTACATGTTCAACTTCCCACCCACCACGTTATAAATTTTGACCCTTTATAAGGCCGGTTACAGAATCAACCCCGAAGTTACTTTTAAAAAAATATAAAATTATTCTGTTTTGACAATAAAAAAATTAAAAAAAAAAGTTAATGAATTAAGAATTGGTCAGCCCGAATCAACTAGATCATCATCGACTAAATCATCAAATTAATATTGTATTTTTTACTGATTTAGTCAAGTTTTTTTATTTCAATACAGATTAGTTAAGATCTCGAGCTCCGGGGTAATTTATTAAATCTGTTTAAATTTTGTAAGTATGATTCTCTCACACCCATGCCTGAGATAAAAAATTAAAAAGAATGGGTGTTCTTATCTTCAATATGCAGTCGTTTTGCGGGAGATTGCTTTTTAAACCCGCACCCCTTTCCTAACACCCTGCCGTGCATGCATAACCACTCTCATTGCCCGCACGCGCCCACCTCTTACGTAAGCATGTCCTTTACCCGTACTTCCACGTGACCTCCTCCTCCGCACGAGTGCAACTCACGTGGCAACGGAAACGCACAGTTTTGATGCACCTTTTGTATTAGGGGTGACTTGGTTCATCTTTTGCGAGAATCGAAGACATGTTAAGTAGAGATTACTCTTCATTGCCCGCTTATGGAATCTGGGAATGTCTAGAACCGGTTTTACATCTTGATATCATGTACGTTTATTATTTATTATGAAAAAAATTAGAAATTATTATTTTTTCATGTTTACATTTACGATCTTGGGATTTAGATCTTGATATAGATTGAATCTTTAGATAAACACCTTGAATTGTAAGAAATCCCCTCCCTCTTCCCTCTTCCCTCTTCCCTCTTTTGAGTGTGATTTTTTTTAAAAATCAGGCAACATAATTAATTTCTTCCTTTATTTTTTTTAAAACCGATCCGGTTTAAGTTCTAGATAAATTAGGTTTTGGATCAATCCAAGAATTATCCTAAATCATCAAGCTTACAATGGTATTGAGGGTCAACATGTTGTACTGCAGCATTGTTTCTGATCAGTATGAGAGAAATCATTGAGCACAATATGGTCCCAGTAGTGGTGGGCATGCTTAAGGTTTGCCTTTTAGCAGCAATTATAATGCTTTGGATTCCTGCAATTGTGCCATATGCTACAGATTTTTGCGAAACATTGTGTCAGTCCATTCGGAAGTGCATGTTTTCTTCAGAATTATAGATAACTACAGATTAATCTGAGAATTAAAGAATGATAGAGGGATCTGGGTGAGTCACATGGTCTGGAAAGAGGAAGGATGTTTCCTCTCTCGCTCGAGCTCGTGATTTGAGTAATAGTCACTGACTCACTGGCTTAATATAATAAGATGATGAAGACCGCGAGGAAGCAAAGCTCCCATTTCTGGTCTCGGAAAGGCTAACCTTCGAATCCGAACAGACAGGAGAAAATATTTGTTTCCATAATTTAAAGTAAGTGGCATCGTGCCTTGTTTGAATCCACAAGAGCATCACATAAAATAACAAGACGTTGAGAAGAAAAAGGTCCCAGAAGATTGTACGCATGTGGGAGAAGAATAATAACCCAGGATTTAGCCTCATGAACCACTATGGTGCTTGGATTCCTCCCTGGAACCAATTAGAAGATAATCATCTTTCTATAATTTTCATAGGAGCATTGAGTTATAATTAAATATTCAAGCATATTTAAAGGGCACTAAATGCACTTTTCAAATGCATAATTTAATAGCAACTCTTCTTTATTTCTTTCTTTTAAATCATAATTAAACAATGTTGGATAGTCCTGTTAATATACATGGATAATATTAAAATTTTATGTGGGAATTTTATCGAAACATTATCTAAATTGATACAATTATTTCTTTTCTTTTTTGTATTTAAACAGGAACAATAGCAAATTAGATATTTATGAATGATGCTTATTGCTTCAAATTTTTAAGATTGTATAAAGAAATATTAATAATCAAAATTGCTTTTTTATTAGTTGGAGAAGCATTTTTATATTTCACCTATTCAGTTAAAACATCTTTTATTTATCAATGACAATGAACGATAAACCCAAATTTAAAGAACCAAAAAAAAGACTCAAAAGGCCTCATTCAATATATTTTGACACAACAACTCCATGAACTAGGTAGCATGTCTGGATCCATTTTTCATCTCTAATGGACTTAGATAATTTATTGAGCCCAACTCTCTTTTTAAAAAATTTTCAAGACCCCACGCAGTTTTTTCAGTATTTTATACAAATCCATTATCAAAATATTACAATGATAAAAGTACGCTTTAACCCCTCCTCTCCAAACAAGATTCATGAGGTATAAATACGCTGTGAATCTTTCAAATACGAGATTCACAGTATCTTCATTCTTAACACTTTTAGGGTACATATTTTTAATATTTATCTCTCTAAAATATCATTGCACTTTCTTTTTCTATAAAATTATTGACTTGAGCATATAAGAGTCATTACATCCATCAAAATAAACTTTTTACAGATACCAGCTACCAGCCACCTTAGCTTATCAAACACCACTAACTACCGGTTAGCAACCATATAGGCTTTGCATATCACGCCACCAGATACCTTGATTGGAAAAAATAAATCAAATTACTTGAACTAAAAAAGTAACGGGTTATTCAATATACCAACCTTATACTTAGACATCTTGATTTTTGCGACTCGTTAATGTATATAATATATTCTACATTCTCCATGTACAATCATATATTGCATTGGAAGATTTTATCAATTTGCTAGTAAAGTCTTTAAATAAAAAATAATAAGCATGTAAACAATACATAATTCAGTTATTATATTGTCATAAATTTTTGAATAATTTAAGAGGCTCCAACAAGAATTGATTCGATGTGGATGGAAATTTTATAGTGCCCAGAGAGTAATTAATGACATCTTAATATTTACTTCGTGAGCTCGTCTTAAATAAATAAATAAATACAAAGAGAGAAAAAAAAACTAATTAGATAAGACTATCTCCATCTAATATTTCTCTTTTCCAATTATATTTATTTTTTTCTTTAAAATGAGTCTAGAAAGTAACTAATTAGATACCACTAATTACTTTCTAAACACCATAAAATTTCTATCAATATGGATACAATTTTTTTGTTTTTTTTTTTTTCTAGTTTTACTTCTATAGATTAAAAATACCTCTTAAATTAAAGTATACAATATGAATTTTTAATTATTTCAAAAAAAAAATCAAACAAATTGTAAGAAACCTTATAAATCTAAAGTTTTTGGTTAATTTTTGTTTTATCTCTTCTAGAAACTTTAATAATGTTCTTTCCTTTTCTTTTGTTTTTTATAGTAACACATACATAACATAGTCTGTCTCTCTCTGTCTCTCTCATGAATTATTAAGGGTCCCACCCAGGAACATAGAGACTTGTGAGAGTCCTAAATTTCTTCGTCCCAGCCGGGCAGTTAAATCATGCCGAACCCAGAAACAACACGTGGACACACAGATGATGACTGAACAGCCGATGCCCTAACCACCTGGCAGCTCCACGGATGCTCTGTTAGAAGCAGAGGGTAATTGGGCATTTATAAATAGGCAAAATAACATAGAGTAAAAAGATTTGCTGAAATAATAAATTTATAAAAGTTATAGTTCTAAGTCGTGACATCAAACTAAGGGTATATTATAACATGGATGAACACAGAGCTAAGTTAGTCATCTTCATGCATGTTTATTTTCTTTTATTTTTTTTTTAATGAGAGGAGACATACATATTCTTATATTTTAATTAACACTCAAAGTTAAAAATATAAAAATCGAGTTTTGTATTCATTTTATTTATGTAAATAAAAAAACATATAATTTTAAAGCAGATATATTGTATTTCAGAAATATAATATTCATTAAATATTATTTTTTTTAAATGTGACAAGAAAAAAAAATTATTTTATATAATTTTTTTAAAATGGTATGATTTTAATAATTTTTTTCCTGTGCTAGTTAAAAAAAAAAAAAAAACCCGAAGTAGGGCATGGGTTAGTTTTGTCTGTTTCAGTTGACGTGGCAACGTGGGACCAGGAACTGTAACGGACCTAACTGCGAGCATTTAAAAATCTTTGGCCACGTCAATAGAATGCCAGCCAGAACCCACTTAATTTAGCCCGAGTTCCAAGAGAATCATAGTCTAGGGATTCGCAAAGAGACGTTAAGTGGGGACCACCAACATGATTTTCCGATTCATGCATCCATCGTACGACTCGAATGAAGAGCACCTGACGTCTGCTAATGAGAGCGTGTGGGAGGGAGGATATTTTACTCGTACGGATTGTTAACACCAACTCTTCGTTTGTTTTACTGCTTTCATATCTTACTCGCATCTATTAATTTTCATATCCTTTATTTATCAAACTCGTTCACCCCATTGGTTGCTTTAGGTTTTAATTGAATTAAAAAACATTGATTTTATTAAATTTGGTTAGATTGATTTAGTCAAGCTTAATTAAAATTTAAACTAGTTAGTATTAGAATTTAAAAATAAATAATAAATTATTATTTTTTAAAAAAATTAATCCAATAAAATTGAGGTTGACATTGTAACTCAATAGTTCAATTTTTTTTCCAGTCAAAACTTCAATCATGAGCTAAAGTGCGTGTGATATTATAATAGCTGTTGTTTTTTTAAAATATTTTTTATTTTCAAAATTTATTTTGACATTAATATATTAAAAAAATAATTTTAAACCAAAATAAAATAAAATTTTAGTAAATGATATTTTAATTGTGGTGCAAAGTACACTATAACTATGATCATAGATAGCAAATTTTGCTGTCAATAACACACAATAACACTTGGAAAATGAGAGATCATCAATACATATATTTTTTTTTATTCTCTCTCTACCCAAAAGTTATCAATGCGTACACAGAGAAATATTGAGTTAGTTTATGTACGGTGGTAGTCAAAATGGACAGGTGCAGGTTTTAATACATGTTCAGTATTACTATAGTGGATGATGTTTTTTATTTAACAATATATTAAAATATTTTTTTAATTTTTTAATATTGATATATCAAAACTATAAAAAAATAATAAAAATAAAAATTTAATAAGTGAAATATATTTTTAAAATACACTCAATAACATAATTTATCATATTTCTAAACACTCAATTAGTTCGATAGGTACATAATATCATCTTATCAACTTTCATTATGAGCATTTAGTTCAAATTTTCGGTGTGGGTGTCGAAGTTTTCCATTTGGTTTGGTTTCGATCAAATGTTTCTGAAGCAAAAATTGGGTCAGATAAAAATAGTTTGATCGAATAATTTTCACCGTCTCCCCAAAATGGAACATAAACTGTGTAATTGCAAAAAAACAAAACAAAACAGAGAGAGCATCCACTTATGGTTCCGAGCATCTATAATAAAATAATTGTGGACTAAAATCAAAACTCGGTTTAAGTATTAGAAAGATTTCCAAACTAAGCAAATTCTTTGATGTTTTTTATTTGCTCAATGGTTCTTTATCATTTCTTAGATGGTTTGAAAAGCAACAATTTACCTAACCTGACACCAATGAAATCCTTAAAAACATGAGATTGGGTACCTCAACTACCTGGTCGAAATTGACTCCGAGAATGGTTGTAACGTATTTTGACTCGGTGTGATCATGAGCCATCATCCTTTAACCGCCTACCGCCCGCCCGCCGACGCAAAGGAAGATATTTCAATGCAAGGCAGACGGTCCAATTTTCCACATCCCATCTTATAACTTTCAATTTTCAGCCCGAACCAAATGTAAGATGTTCAAAACATTCGTTGCCATGGAATGTTGATTTTTCTCTTTAAACCTCTTATAAATTTAACAAATAACATTATTTTTAACTACTTCACTTTGATTTTGTATTAAAAAAACTTTTTAAAAATTCTTTCACCAGTCATGAAATGACAAATCAGGTCAACAAAAAAAAATCAAATCAACTTTTTAAACGGTTCAAAACAAATCTAATTAGAGTTAGATTCTAAATTAAAAAGTCACCATATCAACTCATCATATCAACTAGTCAGATCATGAGTTTGCTCTTCAAAGATCACCAGTTCGAATTCCACAAACCTCAAGGTCACTGGAGGCTCATATGGTCATTAACTTCAGGGCCTATGGGATTAGTCGAAGTGCACGCAATCTGACCTAAACACCCATGTTAATCTAAAAAAAAAATTACTTATTCTGAAAAAAAAAGGTTAGAAGGACTAATTTAGGAAATTACTAAAAATAAATTAGAAACATCTTGAATTAATCAGGATGAAAATAATAGTTTGAGGAATCCATTTTGGCTTTCCCCTCTTAAGGAATCCAACTAGTTGATAAAAGGTCATCTGTCTCCATTTATAATCGTTGTTTATCATTATTCGCTAACGTTGTGACTTGTTGAGAGAACATCATTATCCATGTAGTCAATATATTAATCGACCAGGTGGATTACAACTAACATCGTGTTCATACTAGATTTTATTAAGAATAGACTTTGTAATATTTTAACAGGTTAATTAAACAAACGATTTGCTGAAATCAACAAGTCTTGTGGTTACCTATCAATTATGCAATCCTACAACTACACATCTTCTCGGATTTGTTGCGTCTTGGCATGGAAAACCAAACAATTTTGGATCACGTCCAAAGGGCTGGACCGGAGCCACTTGCTCCCTTGATGGCTACGACTTTACGGTCAAAGGTTGGCCAATTATTTGATAGGTGGACTCACTAGAGATAAAACCAACCTTGGCAAGTGAAAAAAAAAAAAAAAAACTAAACGTGTTTAGTTCTTTGCTGGGTTAACGTACAAATTGCTTATTAACTATAAATTACAAGTTATCAACCTTTTACCGTGAATTACTCAATATAATTCACAGTTTAAGGTAGATGCTTTTCAATTATAAGTTTTTTTTAATTATTTTTTTGTTTAATTTAGTTTATTAATATTAACATTTTTTATTTAGTTATTATACTCTCATGTTACATATCCCAGGTTTGACAAATTAATTTGATTCGGCGGGTTAACACAGTTGATTCAGATTCTTTTCCTTTTTCTTCATTAGTTTTTTTTCTTCTGATAGTTTTTTTTTGTTTTTTTCTCTTTAATTAATCTTTTTTTTTTGTTTTTTTGGTTTGTTAATTTTTTTTTTCTATTTAGTTATCACACTCCCATGACATGTATCTCAAGTTTGACGAGTTACCCGGTTGATTCAATTTTTTTTCTTTTTTTTCATTAGTTTTTTTCCTTCCAATTTTATTTTTTAATATCGTAACTATAACTAAAAAAGGTCAACCTTTCACTGTGGATTGCACTATGCAAATCCACAGTGAAAGATATATGCCTTTTAGTTATAGGTTTTTTTTTTGTTTTTTCTTTTTAATTAATCTTTTTTTTTAATTTAGTTTGTTAATATTTAAAAAATTTCTATTTAGTTATCACACTCTCATGACACGGATCTCAGGTTTGGCGGGATAACCTGGGTTTGGCGGGATAACCTAATTGATTCAGATTTTTTTTTAATTAGTTTTTTTCTTTCAAATTCATCTTTTAATATCGATTTGATTGAAAATTAAACTTCATGATTTGTTTTGTTTACTTTTCATTAGATTATCGTGATCTTATGAGGGGATTTTACTATACCCTTTCTCGCAAAGCACTATTCATTGGAATAGTGTTTTGCTTTGTTTTTTTTCTTTTTTTTCCTTTTCAATTAATATTTTTTTGTTTAATTTCATTCTTTAATATTAATTTTTTTATATATTTAGTTATCACACTTTCATGACACGACCCTGCAGCCACACCCACATCCAAGACTCTTGGATCTGGCGTTGCAGGCAGACCCACTTAAATTTAGGTCATGTAAGTTTAATATTATTATTCATATTAAAAATATTATTTTTTTTAATATAATATTATTATTTTTATTATATTGACTATTGCTAATATAAAAATTAATAAATTTGAAAAAAATATTATTAGTTATAGGTTTTTTTTTTGCTTTTTTCTTTTTAATTATTATTTTTTGTTTAATTTAGTTCGTTAATTTTTTTTTCTTTAGTTATTACACTCTCATGACACGGATCCCAGTTTTAGCGGGTTTATCCCAGTTGATTCATATTTTTTTTCTTTTTTTTAAGTAGTTTTTTTCTTCCAATTTCATCTTTTAATATCGATTTGATTGAGAATTATCATGATTTTTTTTTGTTTCCTTTAATTAGATTATCGTGATCTCATGAGGGGATTTTATTTTACCCCTCCTCGCAAAGCACTATTCATTGGAATAGTGCTTTGCTTTATTGTTTTTTTCTTTTTTTTTCATTTTCAATTAATCTTTTTTTTGTTTAATTTTATTCTGTAATATTAATTTTTTTTCTATTTAGTTATCACACTTGCATGACACGACCTTGCAGCAAGACCCACATCTAAGGCTCTTAGATCTGGTGTTGCAGCCAGATTCAAGGCCCTTGGACCTAGCGTTGCAAACAGATCCACTTAAACTTGGATCATGCAAGTTTAATATTATTATTAATATTATAAATATTATTATTTGTATTATAAATATTACTATTACTATTATAATTAATATTATAAATATTAATCTTGGGTTAGACGTTGCAGCCAGACCTAAGACTCTTAGTTCTTGCTTTGTAGATAGATCTAACGCTCTTAGATCTTAGCTTTTTTGATATTTTTTATGCCAAAAACAATTAGTCTGCGGCGTAGCGCGGGCCACCTAACTAGTAATAGCTAAACGAGGAAGAGGGGGATAATGAAAACTATTCTCCATGGGAGGTCTATGCTAGGACTTGGAGGGATGGACGTGATAGAGACATTGAAAAAACTTCTCACCTTTTCTTGTAACGTGGAAGAACTAGCTAACCCAAGCTTCCAGCGCCATCTTGCCCTTATTAGATATATGGCTTTTCAGGTAAGATAGCAAATTAATTTTATTTTATTTTATTTTTTTGTTATTTTTAAAGATAACTTATATTATCTTTTTTTGTTGTTTAGACCTTCATGATGTGTTGTCCAAGAGTAGGTGGGCTGAAGAGAGAAGGGCTATAGAGTAAGCTTTTGAGTAGTATAGTGCAAATAAGTCCGAATACGCAAACTTAGGCCCTGTTTGTTTGCTGAAAAGTAGTTTTCTTTTGGAAAGTGGATTATTTTCTGATTTTTGGTAATGTAATGTAAAATAAGTTGGAAAACACTTTCCAGTGTTTGGTTATATCATGGAAAATGAGCTGGAAAATAACTTATTAATGTTTTATTTTTTCAAGTTTATTAAAATAATGAGGAAAAAATCTTACAAATTAAAAAAGTTGAATGAGAATGAAATTGAAAAAAAATATAATTTCATAAATTATCTCAAATAAAATAAATAATAATCAAAATAATAGAGATTAAATCTAAAAAATAAAAAAAAATGAAAGATGAAGAAATTAAAATAATAATAATTAACATTTCATAAATTATTTTTAAAAAAATAAGTAACAATCAAAAGAATGAGGACCAAATTTGATAGATAAAAAATCTCAATAAAAAAATGATAAGGGAAAAGCAAATAACAATTATAAAAATGAGGATCAAAGTTAATATAAAAATTAAATTTTAAGAGATGAAATTGAAAAATAAATATTCAAACCAAAATATATATAGCAATCAAAAGTTTGAGGATCAAATTTGATATAATCAGCAAATAATATGACATTTCTAAATTTTTCACAACTTCCGGAAAGTGTTTTCCGCCTAAATTTTTCAGGAAAACACTTTCCTGAAAACCAAGCCAAATTTTTCTTTATCGGGAAAGTGTTTTCCGTTGACCAACTTTCCTAATGTCAAACAAACACAGGAAAGTTTGGAAAGTAGTTTCCTGGAAAGTGAATTTCAGGAAACAAACATAGCCTTAGAGAAGAAAAGATTGCTCTAGATATTGAAATGGACTCTCTTAGGACTAAGTATTCCAGGCTGCAAAGACATATGAGAACTCAAACCTATCTCTTAGAGTCAACTGAACAACGACTGGTGGAGGCTTATAGTTGTATTGACCTCCTAGAGAGACGGGGGGCATGTGTCTCTAACAAGGGTTGAGCTTAAAAGGAAAAGGAACACCCTAGGAGAAAAACTAAAAATAACGAGGGAGGAGGTTCAAAACTTTTTTTGTTAAGTATGTAAAACTTGACGAATTCCTCCCAAATGTTTTGGTTTGAATATAGGGAGTTCGTGTCTCTAACGGAAACAATATTAGAGAAACTCTTCTTGGCCATGCCAAACTTGTATTTCTTCAACCTATCTAAAGAAATACACCTTGACTTTAGTGAGATTTTTTCAAATGACCAAGTCCTGAATTTCACTGATGTCTTCTCAGTTAGAGCTACTTTAACCAGAAGTGGAGTTTATCTGGCCTAGAAACCTGGCTTGAAGATGTAAGTTCCTTTAGGGTTTTTTGTTTTTTATTATAATGTATTGAATACTAGAGCGTTTCAAACTTTGAATTTGCTCATAAAGTTTATATCTTACTTACATTATTATTGTATTTGAGTATGCTAATAGGTTTTGTTATGAGTCTAAACGAGTCCAACACCCACTATTAAAAACACAGATCTTGAATACTTAGAAAAATTCTTATGAAAATATGAACACTGACAATCAAAGTTTAAGTTTAAACAATCAACATCCAATAAGGGCTATATCACAATAACATGTACCCAAATATCTAAGTTGCTCTCGGCCAGAGGCAGAGATGGGTTCTCCGTGTTAGGTAGTAATCTATATGTTGTTTAGACCCAAGATGTTAGATAAAAAGGTGTTCGTGATAGTCAGGAGTGTTATCCTTAATGAGGTAGTTGGGATTATTATCCGTAGGGAGACCGCAAACAATCTCTTAGAGATTGCCCTTAGAGAGACCACGTTCATCCTTTGAAGAGTACTTGTGGGGAGGACACATACCATACCTTAGGACATTGTCGGGGCTACTGCCTTTAGGGAGACCAAGTTCATCCCTTGGAGATTGGTGCATATAGTAATAGAGAGACCACGTTCATCCTTTGAAGAGCGTCCGTAGGGAGAACATATATCATCCATTGGGATTTTATAGGCCATACACAATCATAAAGAAATGAAAATATCCATATATGAACATATATATATTCATATTCACTATGATACATTTTTAGATGCTCTCAATGCCAAGTGTGAGGGGAATTCTTTCATTCTATATCTTGTAAATGGTAAGTACTGGCTTTGATAATTCTTATAACTTTGAAGGGATCGTTCTATTTTAAAGATAGTTTGCCCTTACTCTATCTGTTACCCGTAGCCTCTAGTTTTTTAAACCTTGCCATCGTGATATTGAGTAGTCTGAGCTTATAGACTTCATTCCTAAATGTAGATGTTAGACATGACTATTCTAGAAAGTCGAGGTTGGTCCTAAGATCTTGTTCATTAACTTTTGAGTCATAGTGAAAAACTTAGTGGCTTAAACATTCTATTTCAACTGGTATCATAACTTATGTCCCATATATGAGAAGAAATAATGTTTCACCAATGGACCCATATGTGAGAAGAAATGGTGCCTCACCACTGGATGTTTTTTGAGTCGTTATTTAGGTTGATAAAATTTCACTCAACAATTATGTCAACTCTGACTTGGTTTTCCATATCTTTTACTTAAGTCTATTAAGCAAAATTTTGGTAGTCAACTCAATTTGACCATTTATTTAAGGGTGTAATACTAAGAAGAAACGATGATTTATATGAAGCCTCTGACAATGTTCTCTCAACTTGTGATTGTCAAATTGTGTTATATTATTAGTGATCAAAACTTTGAGAGCCCAAAATGACATATGATACTCTTTGAAAAGAAATAAAACACTTTATTGATGGTTATCTTTACTAGAGCTTCTGTTTTAACCCATCTACTATGTCGCACGTGTGCGGCGTCGCGGCAATCATCCACCACTCTTAGGAAAACATGTAAATGTATGGTTTAACTGGCAAAAGTGGAGAGACAAGGAATTCTTGTCTCTTATCAGTGGAAAATTTGAATGGGAGTCGCCACCTAGTATTATGGTCACTAGGAATCCTAACTGGTCTCAGAGATCGGGTAGGGAGACTGGTTGCGTAAAGGAAAGGTATTAGCACCCCAACTACGCCCTACCTAAGGTAAGCTGCATTGTTTTAATGTCTAATAAAAATTATGGTCTTATTGCGTTTTCTAATTGTTGGTCTTATCTGTCTAAAATTCAAAAAAAGCTCACCTCAATAAGGAGGTTCTTATCTTAATGGAGTAAAACCTAACCGTTCTACGTCAAAAAAAAAAACAAAATTTAATATCCAGAATACATATTACGTGTGATGTTGTACCCCGGATACTAAAAGACAAACAAAATAAAATTTTTGTTGTTTTTGAAATTTTGGCCAATGTTCTCTTGACTTTAATAAACTGGTTGTTAAAATCAAAATTCATGTTAAAACATTGTTTTTTGGTGTATGAAAAACACAATATAATTTTTTTTAGCTTTGAGACACTTGGTCGTAAGCACAAAAACATTTTTTTTTCAAATGTTTTTGTATTTTGGAAGTTTTGACAAAAACCGGGTATTTTAATACCGGATTCGTATTTTTTTGAACTAAAATACAGACCGATATTAAGCAAAAAGGCGTATAGCCAAAAGGTGAAAAAAGTAACAAAATTTTGAAAATGAAATTTTAATTTTTTTTTTTGAACTGGGTAGGACCGAACCCGGCCCAAATGCTGGGTTGGGCTCAGCCCAGCCCGTGTGAACAGTGGAGGACACTGTTCACATGCTACGTGAACAGTGAAGGCGCTGCAGGGATGAAGGGACGAAGCAGGAGAAAAAAAAGGGGAGAAGGGCGGACCTGCGGTGGCTGTTGTCGTTGGCGGAGCTGCTAGAGGCGACAGGCAGCGATGCTGGTGGTGGCAGCGGCTCTGTTTTTTTATTCCTTCTCTCTCTCTCTCTCCTCTGTTTTTCATTCTCTTCTCTGCTTCTTCTTCTCCTTTTTTTTTCTTTCGGTCTTCCCTCTCTCTTCTACTCTCTCTCCCTCTTTTCTATTTTGTCCCCCTCTCGTCTCCTTTTTTTTTTGTTCTGCCCCCCTGTTTTTATAGGCAAAAAAGGGGGAGGGACATGGCTGGGGCAGCCACTGTGCTACTGCCCCTCCACCACCTGTCCAACACGTGGAGAGCTTTTGGGCAAGTAGGTGTCCTTGGTCGGCGTCTTTTTAATGCTTTTTAGAGGAAGAAAGTCGGTGAAAACAAGGGGAAGAAAAATTCTTCTTCCCCTACCTCGCGCGTCCAGGGGAATAAGAAGACCTACAGAGCATCAAAACGACATCGTTTTGGGCTTCTTTTTTTTTAATGAACAATGAATGATCGACGCTGTTTTGGGCAAACCGCGCCGTTTCATTTAAATGAAAATGGCGCTAAACTTATGTCAAAATACAAATCAGTCCTCAATTTGTGATTTGTTCAATCAAATCCTCAATTGCAATTTTAATTTTAAAATTCAATTCAATTGCATCCCTGTCAAATTCAATCGCCGGCCTTGAAGTTGGCCGCCTTTTCAAAATTGATCCTTGGTCTCTAATTAGTGCAATTTGACTCTCAATTGAGCAATAAACTTCTAATTTCTTCAATTTGACCCCTGATTTGATTTAATTACAGCCCCTCTATTTATGCGCCTTTTCAAATTTGGTCATTGGTTTCAGATTTCTTCAATTAAGTCTCTAATTGGCAATCAAACTTCAATATTTATGTAATTAAGCCCCTGATTTGACCAAATTAACTCTAAAAAATTATAATTTAACCTCAGAACTTTAATTTCTTCGATTAAAGCTTAAATTGACTTGCATTTAACATAAAAAAATCGATGAATATGACTCGAGACGGCTAGACACAAAAGAAAAATGGATAAGGATAAATTATTGTGTGGTTTCACTTACAATTGGACAATTCTTGGTTTCAAACTTAGGCATGCCAATTCAACTTGAGCTTGAATGATATTGATTCAACTTGAACTTAATAAGTGAGTAATTTTTGGATGGTTGTTTTACATAATTGGTAGGGTATGAATATTATTAATTTCAACTCGAAGTCAGCCCAAACTTAATCCAAAATAAATATTTATATTATATAGATATATTTGTAGATCATTTAGAATATTTTTTAATATATTATGATATATACATATCTCAATATTGATATAAAACACACAAACACATATTTTTATTGAATAATTAATTATAATAAATAATGAATAACCATATAGATACTCAAAATTAAATAAATAATTTATAAATATTTAATAATAAATAAAATATAAATATTAAAAAAATATGACTAATGAATACCCATTGCCATCCCTGTTCAAGCCCCAATTAATTGTTTTTTTTTTTTTTCTGATAGTAATGGAGGCGTCATCTAGGACTCCGAACGGCCAGCACTCTCCTGGTCCCATTTCATGCGGTGTTGGGCTTGACTTGGATAGACATCTACCCTTGGAAAATTCAGTATTGCTTCAAGTTATTGAAAAGATATACGTGGGCTTAGTTTTATTTTACTCCTCCGAGCATCATTATTCTTTATTGATTAAAATACATTTTGATTACCTTATTTTCATTCCATGCGAATGTTTGGTATCATCAGTAATAAAAAAAAAAAAAACTAAAACAGAATTAAAAAAAACTTTATTCATTGATTAGACTATCAAATTATTTTTGTTACCTAAGAGGCTTTGTTCTCTGGATTAAAAAAAGTAGCAGAATGATATTTGATCAATATACACAACTATATCTATAGCCTAAATAATCTTGATAAATTAATACTCGGTAAATTAATAGTATTAATTACATAATATTTTTTTGGGTCTCGATTTAAATTTTAAAGTTTAAATAATATCTCGATTAAATAATATTTTAATTAATTAATAAGTATTCACTGCCCAAGAATATTAATTTATAGAGATTTAATATTTTTCTTACATTTCATGTGCAAATTCAATTTTCCTCCCCTTTCTTTCTTTTTATTTTTCCTGTAATAATAATAAAAAAAAAAACGTTTTCCCCCATGATCTTGGCACATGCCTTGTTTCTTAAAAAATGTACCTGAGAAATAATCAATCTTCTCTTAATTAATCACCAGACTATAAAAAAGGCTTCCACTTTGCTTTC
The DNA here is from genome assembly GCA_007827005.2 of Populus simonii. Lineage (NCBI taxonomy): Eukaryota > Viridiplantae > Streptophyta > Magnoliopsida > Malpighiales > Salicaceae > Populus > Populus simonii. Next base: position 2,280,016 of record CM017477.2, read on the forward strand.
AAAATGGGGTGAGAGGCGAAACTGAGAAAACAAGAAAGAGGACTGTCTCGTTTGCGACATCTCAACGCAAAGTGAGAGAGAACCTGAACGATGCTTTCCTTGTTGTTCTTGGTTCTTCTAACTCAAGGCGATCTATCCATGTCTGAACAACTGCCTCAAAACATATTTATCTTAGCCGGACAGAGCAACATGGCCGGTCGTGGAGGCGTAGTCAACAACACCAAGAACGGCATCCCCTCATGGGACGGCATTGTCCCTGTTCAGTGCCAACCAAACCCATCGATTCTCCAGCTAAGTGCCAGCCTCACATGGGTCCAAGCCCATGAACCTCTACACGCCGACATTGATTATAACAAGACCAATGGGGTTGGACCAGGGATGTCGTTTGCCAACGCAATCTTGACGAAAGTGCCTAACTTCGGTTCCATTGGTTTAGTACCGTGCGCCATCGGAGGGACTTCTATAAGTGAATGGGCAAAGGGAGGTTTCCTCTATGACCAGTTGGTGAGGAGGACTCAGTTTGCCTTGCAGAGGGGGGGAGTCATTAGAGCCATGCTATGGTATCAAGGAGAAAGTGATACCCAAATCAGAGAAGATGCTGATGCGTATGAAGGAAGGTTGGACAGGTTTTTCATAGATCTCCGCGCCGATCTAGGGTATCCAACGCTACCAATAATCCAGGTAATTAAGGGCTATTCTTTCACATATGTCTGGATTGCTTCTAAACATCATGCACACCATTTTAAAACATGAAAACTAAATCTACAATTGCAATCAAGTCCCAGGAATCTTGGCCTTCTTGACTAGATGCTTAAACAAAAAAATATAGAGGAAGTTTGATGAAACAAGACAACATGCTCAGTCAACAAAAACAAAGAATAAAATTAAAATGTGTGTGTGGATAGCCAGCTCACCAGTTCTGAAGCAACAACCGTTGACCGAAAAGCATATAACGTTAATTTTTTAAATTGTTAGGTGGCTCTGGCATCCGGGGAGGGGCCGTATGTGGAGATTGTGAGAAACGCTCAGCTGGGAATTAACCTTCCTAACGTGCAGTGTGTTGACGCCAAGGGACTTCCACTAGAACCAGACAGGGTGCACCTTACCACGCCGGCTCAGGTTCAACTCGGTCAGACTTTGACCGATGCATTTCTTCAATCCCTGTCTAGCCCAATTCACATTGCCAACAATTCTTGTAGGAGATTTTCAAATCTCATGTTTCACTTTCTTATCGGTCCATTATTGAGATTTGTTCTGTTGATTGTAGCTTTTACGTAGATTTTCTTTCTCTTAAATACAACTTGCAGCTACAGTGACTTGTAGAACAGCTAGAATGTTGCAGTAAAGCCGAAGGGCATGTCTATTGAACAAAAGTTATTTAAATGGAACTTACTCGTGAACTCCATCGATTAAAATAAAAATACTATTTTAATTATTTTTTTAATGCAAACTAGATATTCATCCAGTCCCGGGCATATCTGGTTACTCCGATTTAATTGAATCATCTCCTATCTTAATTTTTTAAACACAGACCAAGTGAAGTTTCTAATTATTTTATTGACTTGAGTTAAGGGTTGTTGGGAGTACTGTAATGTTTATTTTTTAAAATATTTTTTATTTAAAAATATATTAAAAATATATTTTCAAATTTTTAATCAATCATCCTAAAAATGATGAATAAAAAATAATCTGAACAACGTTGCTCCTGTGGTTGTGTTATTGTGCCAATGCCTTGGGCACTAAACCAGTGACCTAATGGCAACTACTTTGAATCTTTTGGGTCTCACTTTACTATTAATTTTAATTAATTAACAAAACACAACACTAAAGGAATTTAATTCACTATAGATTTTTTTTCCTTTAATTTTATCCTTTAACAACTTTTTTTTATCATTTCATATTAAATTGTTTTATAACAAAACACTAAAAATATGACTAAATCATTATAACCACACTCATAAAATATTATTTACTGTAATAGTTTTCTATGTATTTTTGTTTAGTTTTTTATTATTATTTCACCCTTTAACAATCCAATCTTCTTTTTTTTTTTTTTTATCAAAGTTGTCCTTTAATATTATGTTATTTTTTAACAAATATTCAATGAAATAGTATTTTTTGTTTTTTGTTATTTTATTTAATTTTACCCTTCAATAACCTTTTTTTTTTTAATTTCATCATTTGATATTAGAATATATTTGAAATTTGTGCCTCGTAATGTTTTTTTTGTTTTTTTTCTGTCGGGTTATATATCGATCTCGTTAATTTAGTTTTTTTTTTCTTGATTTCAACCTTTAAAATTAGATGTGTTGAAATTGAAGTTTTGTGATTTTCTTTATTTGTTTTTTTAAAATTTAACTTGATCTCATAAATCGGGTCATTAGTTTGACATGTTAATCCGAGTTGACTCTATTAATTATTTTGGATTCTTTTTTAATTGAATATCTTTTTAATTGGGCTTCGTAATTTTGTTTGATTTGTTTTTTATAGGGTTATCTCGATCTCATGACTCTGTTCATGAGTTTATCAGGTTGACATAATTTGACTTGGTTTTTTTTTTATCATTTTTTAATTGATTTTATTTTTAATTTCACTCTCCAACAACTCAATCTACTTTTTATTTATTTATTTATTTTATCCTTCAATATTAGGTTGTATGAGAATTGAGCTTCATATTTTCTCAATTTACTTTACATGGAGTTTTTTCTGGTTTCATGGATTTATTTTTTTCTCGATTTCAACCTTTAACATTAAATTGTTGGAAATGGAGGTTTATAGATTTTTTATTTCTCTTTTATGAAGTTATCTCGATTTCATGACCATGGTTGCAGGTTTAACGAGTTAACCCGAGTTGACTTTGATTTTTTTTATTTTATTTTTTAATATTGGATTGGTTGGAGATTGGGCTTCTTAGCTTCTTCTTTTTATATAGGGTTATCACAATATTATAATCTAGGTTAAAGGCTTGAGAGATGAACCTTTGTTGACTCAAGTAGGTTTTTTTTTTAATTTTGTTATTTATCTTTTTTAATTTTCATCAGTTAACATTAGTTTGATTAGGAATTGATCTTCATAATTTATTTTAATTTATTTTCTATGAGGTTATCATAATCTCATGAGTCGTGTCACATATGTGACATGTTAACCCGAGTTTATTTAATATTTTATCATTTTAATATTTGAAAAAAAATATCATTCAATAAATCATTATATCAATAGTTAAAAAAGATAATATTTTTAGTTCATGATTTATTAAAAAAAACATATTAATAAAGCTTGAATATTTTTTTATGTTAAAAAAATTGATTTGACATGCATTACAACGTGGGTCAATTATCTATAATATATTGTTTTTTATATTGTTAATAGTTATTTATAATTATATATAAATGAATAAATTTGAATGTTTGTTAAATAAACATGTTTGATTATAATTGTCAAAACTTAATAAACATGTTTTATTTTCAAAATAATATTATATAATTTTTTATGATTATAATTAAACTATCTTGTTTAATTTCTTATCCATATAATATAATTTATAATTGTACTTAATTAAAAATCAGGGACATAGTTGAATTATCTTTCAAAATTTAGTAGTTAATAGTCAGGTAAAGAAATATAACTCTTAAAAATAATAATTGCTAAAAAAAACTCACTTAATATTGTATTATTATGAACCTTTTTATTTTTTTACTCTTTTTTAAAATTCAATCCTTTTTTAGAGTAAAAATAAAGATAATACTGATTGGATAAATAAAGACAAAGAAAAAACGCACTTAATCGATCTCTAAAGTAATATTGGAATAGTTTTTTTATTATTTCAAAATAAAAGGAACAACAAATACATCCATGAAACAACTATTTTATCTTTTTATCTTAAAAAATAGCAATCAAACCCTGAAACGAAAATATATATAACCAATGATTGGAGAATGTTTTAACCAAATCATTCACTTTCTTTTCCCTTACTTGCCCTAAACATGAGAAATTTGAGAAATGTGTTAATTGTTAAATTTTATGGGCATGTTTAGTATTATGATGTAAAGTGATTTTTAAAAAATAATTCACTTGGAAATATTAGATTTTATTTATTTATTTATTTATTATATCAACAAGTTAAAGCTATTAATAAAAAAAAAAATATTAATTTAATATTTTCTTACAACAAATGTATTTTTAAAAAATATAAAAACAGAAACTATCCATCACCAATACCATACCGAATTACCGATAATTAGTTGGGGGCAAGGCCCAAAATCCAATTCGTACAAATCTAAAATCGCGTCACTCAAGGCAGCAGAAATGGGACAGCCTACCAGTCAAATTTTCCAATTTTTGGGTTGGAAAATCCAATTTTTACAAATTGATTGACGGTTCCTTTTCCTTTTTTTTTTTCCCTCTCAACTTCTACGTTTGGAAATAATATCCCACCTTACATTGCACTTGGGGAAATTGTTTTAAACATAAACATTAAATGCATCTCCAAATTATTAGGATAGTATAATTTTGTTTTTAAATTATTTTGGTTTTTTGAATTAGGCCTTCAAAATGGATTAAGATCCTTAATTAATATTGTTTTCTAAATTTAGAGTAAAACTAATATAGAAAAAATATTTAATGACAAAATCAAGACCATGTATCGAGAATATTTTAGACTGAACTACTACTAATTTATAGGCCTCTAATTAAAAAAATATTTAATATTACTTTTTTGAAATTCAATTTTTTAAAATTTATTTTTTTAAAAAAACTACTTTCCAGTAAATAAATGAAGTCTTAATTAGATTTGTTTTAAAACTGACAGATTTTGTTTATCCTTTGCAATTATTATAAAAATATTATTATTATTATTATTATTACAAAAAGAGAGATTCAAATTAAAAACCCCTTAAAAGTTAGAAAGATATCAATATTAATTGCATTACATCCAATTAGGATAAAACTTTTATACTTTAAAATTCTATGTTTTTGTTTTTAGCTTTTTAAAATGTTTTTTTTTTGCTTGAACAAGTATTAAATTGATATTTTTAAGTTTTTTTTTTGAAGATTTTGTTATATTTATGTTAAAAAATTAAAAAATTATCATTTTAATATATTTCTAATTAAAATACTATCATTTAACACATTATCAAACACTCACATACTATTATTAGTGATAGTAACTTACATGTTTCAAATTACTTACCACTAACCAAATAATTGACCAATATCTTCTTGATTCATGGCATCCTTGTTAATAATAACTAACCAAATTACACATTTACTAATTACAAAATCAAGCAAGATTTCTAATTAGAGTAATTCCCCTTTGCTCGTAAAACAAATCAATTCGTTAGCGCCGTCTAGGCTATATAACATTGTCATCTCAGTACGTAAAATAAACCTATATAAACACCTGCACCAGGGGCAAGCAATAGGCTCTCTTCTCGTAGTAAGCTTAATAAATTATAGAAGCCATGTTCAAGTTACTTATGTTGTTGCTAATGTTCCTTTCCAGTTTAGCAGCTAACGTTTCCCAGGACATCTTTATTCTTGCTGGCCAAAGTAACATGGCCGGCAGAGGCGGTGTGGAACATGGAAAGTGGGACGGGAATGTCCCGCCGGAGTGTAGACCGAACCCGTCAACACTTCGACTGAGTGCTAAACTCACATGGGAAGAGGCACACGAGCCACTCCACGCAGACATCGATGTGGGAAAGACATGTGGGATTGGCCCAGGCATGGCATTTGTTGATGGACTCAGAGCTAATGGCTCGAGAATTGGTGTGGTGGGTCTGGTCCCTTGTGCGGTTGGTGGGACCAAAATCAGTAAGTGGGTTCGAGGTACGCAGTTGTACAGTCAGTTGGTGAGTCGGGCTGGAGCGTCAGTGAAGGATGGCGGGACGATTCGAGCGATTTTGTGGTATCAGGGAGAAAGCGATACCGTTACAAAAGAAGATGCTGGTGCTTACAAGGGAAATATGGAGACGCTTATCACCAACTTGCGTACTGATCTTAATATACCATCGCTGCCCGTAATCCAGGTACGACCCTTTTCTATTTCTTTAAAGATTTTAAGGTACGTACTATACACCATTAATTTGTTATCTCTTTGACAATAACTAGGCAATAGTACTACTGATATAACATAAGGTGATGAAACAGTAGTGGTGGGGATGGTTGTTTCAGGCCCATCAAGTCTTTTAAATTCCTCTGGTGGGGAAACCAATAATATTTGGCTCCGACCAAATTCGACTGAAAGGCTGCCATGCCTATGAGAACAGTAACATTAATTGTAAGACCATCGTGTTCTGCAGTATTAATAATGGGTCTTGTTCATGAGAATTTCTTTGATCCAAGCATGTCACCAGAATAGATTCTTGGAATGATTAATCATCTGGAGGATACATGTCTTCTGGCTTGCAGATGTCCCGAGAAATTGATGATTGGACAACTGGTTTCAAACTTTGGAAAGGGAAACATGTTAACGACGGATCAATTCAAGAACATTTTGTTTGGATTCTACGCCAAGTATAGAAACGTTAAACATATAGGTACAAAAAGTAAAGTTGTTCTCCGAATAAGTTTTGTAAATGATGCCCTTCACTAGGGGGTCGGGCCCTTATTAGAAGGGTAGTGATCCCTGGTAGATGTTATTGGGAAAGTTCATTGCAAGATAATATTTCAAAGATTAGCTAGTAGCATCACTCGTCTGCAAAACTATCTACAGGTTCAGCTTAGACTAGTTGTAGGCAATAATCCTTGCTCGGAATGCAAAGTTTCTATGCTGAATCCTGTTCTTCAACAAAACTTTGAGATTATTTTAGAAGCATTTTGTCCTTGTGCATAAAACTTTCTTGGTTACAGGTAGCTCTTGCGTCAGGTGAAGGCAAATTCATAGAGACTGTCAGAAGTAGTCAGCTTGCAATCAACCTACCTAATGTGAAGTGCATAGATGCCCAGGGACTGGCCCTTCAAAGAGATAACCTGCACCTCACTACAATGTCTCAAGTACAAGTAGGCTTGAAGTTGGCTAGTGCCTTCATAGATTCTTTCGGCATTATGCCATGAATGAATCGCAATTATAGAGTTAAAATGTTGTGCTCGCTATGTGGACAGCAATTAAATCCTCAGACACCAACTTCCTATATTCACTGGTCTAGTTTTATAATATTACCTCATAATTATTAATAAATAATTAAATCCATCAAACAAAATGCAAAAAAATAATGTTAATGATAAGGATAGATTTTCCCAGTCTCCAAATTATTAAATACAATTAGTCTTTTTAACTATTGAACAAATTTTTAAACTTAATGAACCAATTTAAATATTTAATCGAGTCTTTTTAACTTAAACTAAGCTTTCATCCAATTTTTAAATGACACGTCTAATTGGATGGAAATATAAAATTATTGAGAATTTAATCAAATTATATTTAATTATTTTAAATATTTGTAAGCATAATACAACAAGCAGTTGCCCAACATTGTTACTGTAAAAAATAAAAAAAAAAAGGACGCGCAGTCCATGCTTAGATTAGTAAATTCTAAAAGAAATTGATTTCTAACAACACTTATTTAATTAATTTTAATTTCAAATAAAACTCCATTCACCGCTAAACTATTGTAATCAAGCTATAGAAATTTCCTGGAAAATATCTTACAATATTAGATTTAATTAAAGTTGCTTTTGCTACTGGCTGCTCCTTATACAGTTTCGGTATTCCGTTTATACTACTCTTGAAAGTGTTTTTCAAAGCGTGCTTAATTAAAAGCACATCAATTTTATGTTTTTTTAAATATTTTTAGATAATTTGAATATAAACATTAAAAGATATATGAAAATACATTTATTTAAATTTATTTTTTTAAAAAAATTAAACATACTTTTATCAAGGTACACTTGTTTGACTTCTTGTGCTACACTGTATGTAGAATGAAGTACTTTTTTTTCAATGCAAAAAAAAAAAAAAAGAATGCAGATATTATTAATGATTTTTTTACTATTAATAAAAAATTAATTGTAAAATTAAACAGTTTATACATTCGTTAAATAAAATAAATTGATAATTATATGTACTAATAAATAATAATAAATTTATTAATTCTAATTAAAGATTAAGTCGAAACCTGAGATGAAGATGTTATTTCTTAGGGGAAAAAAGATATTGAATATTTATTTTGGTTTAAAATTAAATCTTTAAAGTTTTAATTGGTGTGAATCAATAAAATAAAATTCTAATTTATCAAATTGAACAATAACTTAACAATGAAACTTATTTTTAACATTGCAAGAGCCTCATATAAAACTAACTAAAATAAAATATCAAACTTAACTCCAAGTCAACTTAATATGAAATGGTTAGATTGAGAATAAAACACTAAATGACAAAGAAAAACAAAAGAAAAAAAAATATTATATGTAATTATTGCAACCTAGATTGTGTCATTTCTTATATTATTTTTCTATTATTTTGTTAATATTTTTTTCTGGTCTCGTATGATTATGATTTCAAATATCATTTTATAATTTACAAAATATTAATTTTATAAAATCAAATTATAATTATTAAATAAAAAACAAAAAGATTAAATCAAGAAAAATGAAGGATGCAAATGAATAAAAAAAACACAATAAAAAAGAAGGATCGAGAGTGTGAATTAAAAGGATGATTCATTGTTTATAATTTAAATATCAATTTCATGATTTATATAGCATCAATTTTACAATTAAATAGGAAGCAAAAGAACTAAAAAAAACAGTAGATGTAAATGAAAAAGAAACCCAATAAAAAACTATATATAAAAAAATGACATGAAGAATGTTTTCACCTCAAATCTTTTAATGTTTTTGTTAACGGACTGCACTCCCACATCCACTCCGCGTTTGGTGGAACTTTATAGTCTTTTGCTATAAAGTTCTTGTTCTTGACGTTGAGAAGGAAACAACCACTACAAAAGAAATGTATATATTGTTCCATCTTGTTAGGTACAAATTCAAACAGATTCATTTCAATGATCAACCAATTTGCAATTAAGTATGTTAATCATGGGCCCACATGATTAAGGTATATTATACACTAATCAATGGGTTCGATTTTAATTTAATATTATTAGTATTAAATCAATCATATAGATAAATAATATCTAGTTAATAAGTCGCTGCCATGTGTTATTTAACTCGGTTTCAATTAACCAGGGTTAACGCATTCAATTCGTGATTAGTCCCAGACCGAGTTTAATGAGTTTAACAAGTGTGGTCGTTGGCAACCAATCCAAAGTTCTTGCTGATATGTTGCTGACTTGTCAGCATTGAAGTCCCCAAAACAACGAATACCTTCGGCCACTTGACAAGCACTTCTACCAATGAACCATACAGAGTCAACGTGAATCCTCGATTTAGTTTCAGGACTCCAAGACAGAGGCAAGGAGGAACCTGAAATGGCGGCTACATCTTCTTGGAATTTCATGGTTACTCCAACAAAGCCTTCTCTCTCGTGGAAACTCTCTTTTCTCTCTCCTTTAACTACAGTCAACGTTACCCGCCGCCAAAACAGGACGGCCAAAAGATTTGTCGTCTTTGCCACTGTATTTCTTGATCCCAAGCCGACGGTCCTCGTTGCCGAAAAACTCGGAGAAGCTGGTCTCGAGCTACTGAAAACATTTGCGAATGTTGATTGCTCTTACAACCTCGACCATGAGGAGTTATGTACTAAGATTTCACTTTGTGATGCGTTGATTGTGAGAAGTGGGACTAAGGTCACCCGCGAGGTTTTTGAAAGGTCAGGCGGCAGACTTAAGGTTGTGGGTCGGGCTGGTGTTGGTATTGATAATGTTGACTTGTCGGCTGCCACTGAACATGGGTGTTTGGTGGTTAATGCTCCCACGGCTAATACGATTGCAGCTGCTGAGCATGGGATTGCTTTGCTTACTGCTATGGCTAGGAATATTGCTCAAGCTGATGCCTCTATTAAATCTGGTTTGAGCTCTCTTTTTTTCATGGTTATGCCTTTTTTAATGCTTCAATTGTCATTTATCGAGCCGGTGGCTTACTTTATTGTTGTGAGTTGAATTTTTTTCTTTGCTATGTTCTTCAATTCTCTGTTCAATATGTTTCTGTTATAATGATCAATAAGGGTTTTCTTGTTTAAACTTTACTGCACGGTCAGTGAGATTTTGGAGGATAATGTGATTTCAACAGATCTTGTTTACGCACAAAATTGTTGAGATTAGCAAATTGGTTGTATTTTGACCATATCCTTCATCAATGATCAAGTAATTTCCAAACAATGGCTTAAATAATGTCTCTGTTATCATCCAATTTTGAAATTCTTCAGCGATGTCTTATTCTCTGTTATCTGCCCAGGAAAGTGGCAGAGAAGCAAATATGTTGGGGTTTCACTTGTGGGGAAGACACTTGCTGTCATGGGGTTTGGAAAGGTTGGTTCGGAAGTGGCACGGCGTGCCAAGGGTCTTGGCCTGCATGTGATTGCACATGATCCTTATGCCCCAGCAGACCGTGCCCGTGCTATAGGTGTGGATTTGGTATCTTTCGAAGAAGCTATATCGACAGCAGATTTCATCTCCCTACATATGCCTCTTACCCCTGCTACATCAAAAATGTTCAACGATGACTCTTTTTCCCAGATGAAGAAAGGAGTCCGAATTGTCAATGTTGCTCGTGGTGGAGTCATCGATGAGGAAGCTCTAGTAAGAGCTCTGGATTCCGGGACTGTTGCTCAGGTTCTGGTTTTCTTCACTGAGTCCTCATTACCTTGTTCCCTTTTTCTGTTGAGTCTTGGTAATTTTAGTATTTGTGCAGGCAGCGCTTGATGTCTTTACAGAAGAGCCCCCTTCAAAAGACAGCAAGTTGGTGCTGCATGAAAATGTGACTGTGACTCCTCATCTCGGTGCTAGCACTACAGAGGCTCAGGTATGCTCGACCATCTATCTAGGCTTCTGGTTATACTTTAATAACTTCTCATTTGTATTATCTTGCTTAATGGTGATGAGATTTAATCAGGAAGGTGTAGCCATTGAAGTAGCAGAAGCTGTTGTTGGAGCTTTAAAGGGGCAGCTTGCTGCGACTGCTGTAAATGCACCAATGCTTCCTGCCGAGGTAATTCTTACTTTCAAACCTTCAACCCCTCACAAACATTGGACTGTAGATATTTTGTGCATTCCTTTGATGAAGTGAAATAGAAATATCTCAAGTGTTAGCTTTCCACCATTTTTAAGTGATGTTTATGGATATTATATACTAGTTCAAGGATTGTGATCACTTTGCTTTTCATCATGGTGTAGAGAAGGGCTCGTTCCCTCCCCTTATGTTTATGTACGTTGTGCAAGGTAGGGAATGATATCTTTTTTGTCCTCAGATTATTTTTCTCATTGCAGATCCTGTCAGAACTTGCACCATTTGTTACTCTGTCAGAAAAGCTTGGCAGACTGGCAGTCCAACTGGTTGCTGGTGGAAGAGGGGTGCAATCAGTTAAGGTGACTTATGCTTCTGCCAGAGGTCCAGATGATCTTGACACTCGGCTGCTTCGTGCAATGATTACCAAGGGTCTGATTGAGCCTATCTCCAGTGTTTTTATAAACTTAGTGAATGCTGACTTCTCTGCTAAGCAGAGAGGACTTAGGATAACAGAAGAGCGCATTCTGCTGGATGATTCACCAGAAAATCCACTTGAGTTCATCCAGGTTCAAATTGCCAATGTAGAATCCAAATTTTCCATAGCAATGTCCGACTCTGGTGAGATTAAAGTAGAGGGAAGAGTGAAAGATGGGAAGCCCCACCTTACAATGGTAGGTTCATTTGGTGTTGATGTGAGCATGGAAGGCAGCCTCATACTGTGCAGACAGGTTGATCAACCAGGTATGGTTGGCAGTGTGGGGAGTATCCTTGGTGAGGAGAATGTAAATGTGAGTTTCATGAGTGTTGGTAGGATCGCTCCACGAAAACAGGCTGTAATGACCATTGGTGTGGATGAGGAACCCAGCAAGGAGGCGTTAAGGAGGATCAGGGAAATACCGGCAGTTGAAGAAATTGTGTTTCTTAAGTTGTAGTGCTCAGAATTCCATCATTCTAGAAGTATATTTCATGCCCAATTTTGGAGACACCTGTGCTGATAGTCCAAGGTTGATTTTTTTTTCCGACTGATTGTTTTTGGATCAGTTTTCATGTTTGATTATGCATTCCAATAGCCTGGTGTTTCGTTGTAGATTTTTTTTATACTATTTGTTTTCTGTCAGTTGGTCTCTTTAGCATCACAGGTGTTTGTCACAGCTGTATTTCGATGTGAATATTCAGTAGTTACAAACTGCAGAATGGCTGTGTTGATTGTTTGTGCATTTCCATGGTTTCAAATTGTCAAACTGCCTCTTGTAGGTTTTGCAGTAATCCGTTGTTGTTTCACAGCATGTTTGGTCCCCTATTTAGCTTTGATGAAATTCCAGTTCATGAGGAGTTCAGCCTATTGAACAAGAGAAAACAAGGCAACAACTGCTAACAATTCAATAGATCACGTGAGGAGCTGGTAGACATGGGGTTGAGAAATTATTGAGTAAATTTACCCTGCCGCATCTATAGTTATAAAATTGGACTCTGAATTGATTGGAGTCTGTAACATATTAATTCAAGTTAATTTAATATTTATATTTTTTATAATGAAATTATTAATTACATATTAAAAAAAATAAAAATTAATATCACAAACTTTACTCATGATTTACGAAACCAAAGTTATAGACGCTGGCCATTTTAATTTAAAAATAGAGGCTCGATCCATATTAGACTAGGCTCAATGTATTCACGAAAGAAACTTTTACACATGATTCTGGTTTTCTTTTCTTAGGAAATTTTCTTTATTTTTTTTGAAATATGCTTTCCTTGTCGCGGGTATTTATAATGGTAAAACTCATGTTTCGACCTAACAGATCCAAGCTCAAAATTCAGTTTAAACTCAACCCAACTAACCTAGGTATTTAAAGAGAAAGTGGCCACAAGATTGATTTTTCTTTTCTTTTCCTTGCCTCCTCCCCCTGTGATGACTTTCATCTCCAAATTACAAGGGATTTTAGTTTTGAATTTAAATTTTTTTGTTCAAGAAAGGTTGAAGAAATAAGTGATTCCCTCTTTTATTATTTTCAATTAAAATATTAATTGTGAAAGGATTTAAGAAGTGTTTCAGTTTCTATATTGTTTTGATTATAGAATGATTAAACGAATTGCATTGATATTTTAGAATGTTACTTGATCTTCAACGAACTAATTCAATGACAGAAATTATGGGTTGTTGAGGAACAAATTGTGTTATTGTGAAATTTATATATTTTAGATTAGCGAATCATGATTCTGGAAATCTTGATCAACCAGTCGCCCAGCTAGTCTAAACTGGCCAACCAATTGACTTGTGATAGTGGTCATTTTTAAGCTTGATTAGTTTATCTGATCTCTAACGTGTATTCAACTACTTTATGCTAATATACTTAGTATGTATATTTATATCAAGATATATCGACTTACAAACTTTTAATATCTAAGATGAGTAGGTCGAACTACCCTTTATTTTTAATATTATTTCAGGTTCTTAATTTTTGTTAGCAAGTGAACTTTATTTAATGTTCTTGCTTCTTTAGTTTTAGTCGGTATGCTTTGCTTGTTCTGCAAAACTTTCCTTTTAATTTTTTATTCGATGTCGTAGACGCTCCACTATTATATTGTTTTAATTACGTTTGAATTTTGATAATGTAATAAGTGTTATGAATTATTTGTTTTACTTTGATTTTGAAGAATATAATATTTTAATAGATATTAAAATACTACGAATTCTTTATATATATATATATATATATATATATATATATATATATATATATATATTGAGGTTAGCATATATTAGTATACTTAGAATACCGCTCTTGCATTTTTAGTCATCTAACTGGGATTCATATCGTGCCAATAATTATGTTGACTTGTGGCTTGACGGTTTCCTAATTTAATAACACAAATTCAAAAGCGACGGTGGCTTAAAATGTTGATATTTTTCAATAGCAATTTAAAAGGCTGGTTAAAGGTTGTAAATTTTGTTCTGTTTGTTTAGAATGGTCAAAATATTTCATACTAATTTAAAAAAAAAAACAAAACGGAATAATTTTCATCTCATTTTAAATCTCGGTCCATTCTAGATTTTTTGGCTAAATTTCGGCCGAAATATTCCGGTTTCATTTTACATGTTCCGTTTCGATCTTGAAAATTCATTGAATCAAATTCAACTTGGTTCAATTTAATTAATTAAATCACTCATGTATAAAAAAACTCTTTTCATTACTATTTTCAATAACAATGATATTAAAAATAATATTAAAAATTATTATTACTATTTTCATTAACAATAATATTAATTTTTTAAAAATTAGATTTATCACTAATATATATAGTTTATATTCATGTTTATACTTTATAGAAATTTAAGCAAAATAAGGTATGTTTTAGATCTCATTAGTCTTGATAACATTGACTTGACTTTATATTTAAAATATTTGTATTAAAACATTTTACTTTCATAATATTTTGATATTTTTTTAAGTTGAATTACTTTAAGTTAAAAATCTATTTAATCTTGACTATTTAGAAATATTTTTAATTTTAAAATTATATTTGTTTGACATTGTGTTTGTATTGCACAATTTATAATTAATTTATCTTGAATTTAAATTATATTTATTGAATTTTATATATATAAACAGTACAACTTCAAAACAGTATACCAAAACACTCTGAATTAAAATATTTCATTCCAATTAAAAAAACAAAACAGAATTAAAAACCTTACTTAAACTACATAAACAAACTCACCCTTAATTACAGTAAGTTACAGCCTGTAACCCATGAAGGCAAAATCTTCGATGGACACTATTTTATTCCTCTTTAGAAATAACTTTTTGTTATAGAACCAAATGAAATGGAAATTAAGATTATATCTATATATGTGAGTAAAATAACCAAATTCATTGAAATTCATTAAAAAAACTAAATCGAGATATTGAATAAAAAATTTGATTATGAATAATTTATTTTAAAAAAAATTATTCAAATTCAGTTTTTGATTTGAGCAACCAAAAAAAATTAAACCTAGTCAAACCACTCTTTCTAAATTAAAAAAAAAAACCATGTATGTCACATCAAAACCTCTAAATGAATTTCAATGAATTTGGTTATTTTACTCCGATCGAACTAATCTACGCTTGTTGGTACATGCATGTGTGTGGGAGAGTTATCAAATTGGTATAGAAAAAACAGACCCACTAGGAACATGTTGAAGTTTTTGATAAGAAGTATTTAATATTATGGTAATAATTATTTTTTAAAGTGTTTTTTATTTAAGAATGTATTAAAATAATATTTATTTATTTTTTTAAATGTATTTCTGACCTAAAAAAACTAAAAAAATACTTAATTTAAAGCAAATATATATATATATATATTTTTTGAAAAGCACAGTTAACTTAAATCCCATGCTGATGACACCGGGTGTCTACAGTAACAAATGAAACAAGCAAGCCGCCATCTCATGACATGATCTCAAGATGTTGGTGAATATTCCTGCCTGATTCACTGTTCAAGTAGCTCTCCACTTCGAGCCAGAATAAAGTAAATTACAAACATAAGCTGTCATCACATTTGAGCAGTGCAGTTCGAGGGGCTAAAAAAAGAATTGATCAAGATTTTAAACGTAAATGGAGCGGTCAAATAATTTTATTTCGACTACAATAAGATTGGAGTCCGACGACAAGACATGGGTGGGTGACACATGTAGCCGTCCCATCTTCAAAGCAAAATACAGTAGCACTAAACTTGATAATAATACAAAGTTAACAACAAAAATTTATTCCCAAATACCAACTTCCATGAACCCATCTTCAGTGGCAAATCCCCTAAACATCCCATTGGTGTTAAAACCACATGCCACTTCCCCGTCTCTAGACACTGCTATCAACCCAGCTCGCCCTTCATCAAGCCTCTCCTTCACAACAAAATCCACAGCTTCTTGCAGGCCTAATCCCTTGTACTCCATCACTGCCGCCACATCACGTGCTAGTGTCCCTCGTATAATGGCCTCTCCTTCTCCAGTGCATGAGATACCACAAAGATCACCAGCGTAGGTCCCAGAACCAATCAAGGGTGAGTCACCAATACGACCTGTTTTTTTGTTCATGAGCCCACCTGTTGAAGTGGCGGCAGCGCACCTTCCTTCGCTGTCCACAGCCACACACCCAACTGTTTCGGGCGCATAAACGCTGATTGGGAGTCCGTTCATTACCAAGGGACTGTTAGCAGCGGCACCCACGCTGCAACTTTCCAATCCAGTGGCTGGGATTCTGTAATCAAACTGGTTTCGAACAGAGCAAAAAGACATCGAGTCAAAAAAGGGCCCGCCACATCAATAAAAGAATCTACAGGGATTCACCTTACCAAGATGGAGTTGGCTTCTTTTGCTAATTTCAACATCCCGACGTTTTCCTCTGTTATAAAATAGTCATTGTCCACCAGCTCAACACCCTAAACAAACCCAAGATTTAATAAATATAATTGAGATCACCACCATATTTTAGTATATCCAGTCATCTTATTTCATTAATTATTTTCTTTATTTATTTTTATTGGTTCGGTCCAAGACAAAGTCACTGGGCAAGCCCACGTACCAACCCAGGTTTTATTTTAAAAATCTAAAAAATCTTTATTTTAATAAATAAAAACTCGAGCAAAAGCAAATAATCTTATTTTAATAAATAAAAACCGGTCATGGGAGCCGTGTGCCACGGTCTCTTTTTTCACTCAATTTGCACACATGGCTTAATAAAGGGTTGCCCCAGAGGCTAAAAGAAGGAAAAATACCTGTTGCCTAGCAAATTCCTCGGCGCCAGAAAAAGCAAGATAGGAATGGGGAGATTTCTCCATGACAAGTCTTGCAAGAGAGACTGGGTTTTTAACTGTGGTTAAACCTGATACGGCACCACATCTTCTCTTAGGACCATCCATTATGCTGGCTTCCATTTCCACTGTTCCATTCTCTGTTAGTGCAGATCCACGGCCAGAATTGAACAGGGGATCCGTTTCCAATTCTCTCACCTGTCACAACAAAAACATCAAAAGATTCAACCCTTAAAATCTTTATTTACAAGTTCAAAACCCAAAAATAACTACCGAAACTACTTCGTTCTCTACACGGCTTGGCCAGAAAGAAAACATGGTGCCAGGGAGAGTAATGTAGAGCGGGGGGGGACTTGACATCGATTGACATGACAATTTCTTTATTTACCAAGAAAATATGAAACAAAAATCTAAGACCGATGATGGTGCAGTTATTTTCTATTCACAGTAAGTGATCAAACAGTTGGGAGCACAGAAATTCCTTGTAAGAAATTAAAACAGAGAGGGAGGAATCACATACAACAAGTTCGACAACATCAATAGCGGGGAGATTAGAGCGAAGAGCAGAGATGCCGATCTGAAGGCAGCGAGTGAGGAGTTTTTTGGCCTCCTCTTGTCTCTCTCGCGGGAGATTTGGGTCCACACCAGCGCCTCCATGCACCGCTATAGCCCATCCTCCCATTTTTCCTCTCTCGCTATTTCGCTTTCTCTAGCTTTCGTTTCTTACGAGGGCGTGTGTCTTTGGTGTCTGCCATGAGAGCTGGTGGTCAGCTTATATAGGCGTTTTGCGGACTCCACGTCCCCTATTATTTGGAATTAAAATCTGTATTTCATTCGGATATTCACTTTCCAATGGCGTCGTTTCAGAATTTATTTAAATTTGAATTCGCTCACTTATTCTAGTATGTTTTTATATTTTACTTGCCAGCTATTGACTTGCTATATTTTCGTCAGAATTGTAATTATAAGCAGGGGAGTTTATGAATCAGATCAAATTTATTTTTCACATTAATATATTAAAACAATAAAAAAAATATTTTCTAAAAACACCGCAGTACCCATCACCTTAATGTTATCACAAAATCACCATCATACTATTTAATCAATCATCATTCATGACTGTTCTCAATGCTTTCTAGCAACGCAAACACTAACTCCGTTTCCAATCTCAATCTAATAAATATATGTTTTGAAATGTGATTCAAATTATATTTTTTAAAAATTTATTATTTTGTTTTTATTAAAATTTATTATTTTATATTTTTATATTATTTTTATATGCTGATCTCACATTTTTAAAATAAAAAACATGATTTTACAAAATTTTTAAATAAAATATATTTTAAACCACAATCATTATTACCGTATCAAATTATAATTGCAAGCTAAACAAACAAGTGTAACGGCTGTATAGCCAGTAAGTTACATTGAAAATTGAAATTAAATTTAGTTAAAATAAAATAAAATTTAAAATGCAACTCCCCTTTCATGACTTCGGGCAATGACACGTTGGATTCATGGACATTGCTTATTTTCTTGGTGTAGCCATTAACATGGGAGGCTCAGAGAAATATAATTAGAATTCCGTGCTCAAATTCTCGCCGACGTCGACGAAGGAGAAAAGTTTAACCAGGAATGACCTGACACTCATATCTAACAAAAAAATAAAAATAAAAATAAAAAAATCTCAGCGTGATAATATTGTTTAATCAATCCCCGCTTTATATAATATTGTCACCAATTTTCAAAGATGAAACGAACAGAACATAACAGCTGTGACCAGTTTTCAGCAGCATCTGTTGCCACTTTCGAGTTAATACTCCGCACAATAGAACTATAACTAGCTTTGATACCGTGCGATGTCGCGAGTTATTTTTTTTGCATAAAAAATATTAAAAAAAAATAAAAATTTAAAAATCTTAGGTTTTTTTGCAAAGTTATACTCAAGAATCTTGGGTTTGGCTGCAACGTCTGACCTAAGAGTAATATTTATAATATTAAAAATAAAATTAAACTTGCATGACCCAAGTTTAAGTGAGCCTGACTGTAACACCGGATCCAATAATACTGGATGTGGATCTGGCTATAAGGTCGTGTCATAAAAGTGTGATAATTAAATAGATTAATTAAAAAAACAAAGAAAAAAAATCAACAGGAAAGAAAAAAACTAATGAAGAAAAAGAAAAAAAATTTGAATTAATTGGGTCAACCTTTTAAACCAGGTTATCCCGTAAAACCTGGGATTTGCATCATGAAAGTTTGAAAACTAAATAGAAAAAAAAAATGACGGGTTTACCTGGAATTAACCGGGTTAACCAATCAAACCAAGTTAACCCGTCAAACCTAGGATACGGGTCATGAAAGTATGAAAATCTGATAATTAAATAGAAAGAAAATTAACTTTAACAAACTAAACTAAATGAAAAAAATAACTCGTCAAATCAGGTTAACCTATCAAACCCGAGATTCATATCATGAAAATCTGATAACTAAATAAAAAAAATTAAAATTAACAAACAAAATCAAACAAAAAAAATTCATTAAAAAAAATAAAAACAAAAAACAAAAGAAAAAAACATTTATATAATATAATACAATATAATAATAATTATAATGAAAAATCGTGGGGAAAATTTAGAAAAATGAAAAAAAAAAAAGTGAGGAAAGCTAAAGCTAAAGCTAAATTCTCAACCGACTCAATATTGAAAAAATAAATTTAACAAGGATAATTTTTTAAAAAAAAACATGTGGGGGAAACACTATAGCCAAACAAAAACCATGTAAGGGAAACACTATAGTAATCCATAATCTTTTTTTTTAAAAAAAAAGAAGCTACAAAGCTAATCTCACAACCAGCTCAATATATAAAAAAAACCGACAAAGGCTATCTAAAAAAAAAGAGTCAATTTTGGGTAAAAGAAATGAAAAAAAAAGTACAAAAAAGGAAACAAAAGCAAAAAAAAACACGTGGGGAAAGCTACAATGTTTTAAAGAAAAAGACAAAAAAATTAAATTTTCAACCAGCTCAATAGTAAAAAAATAAAATCAACAAAAATAATTCTGAAAAAAACAAAACAAAAAAAAAAGAAAATATGTAAAAAATGACAATTTTGAAAAAAAAAGAAAAAAAAAACATATGGGGAAAGCTAAAGCTAGATTATCAGCCAGCTCAATATTAAAAAAATAAATTCGATAAAGATAATTTTTTAAAAAAATATATGGGGAAACACTGCAGCAAAACAAAAATTATGTAGGGGAAACACTGTAGCAATCCATATTGTTTTTTTTTAAAAAAAAAAAACTACAAAGCTAAATTTTCAACCAACTTAATATAAAAAAATAAAATCTACAAAGGCTATTTTGAAGAAAAAAAGAATAAAGAAATCATAAAAAAAAAAAAAACAATGTATGAGAATATTATAGCAATCCACAATGTTTTAAAGAAAAAAACTACATAGTTAAATTTTCAACCAGCTCAATATTTAAAAAATTAGCAAAGATAATTTCGAAACAAAAAAATAAAAAAAAAAAACAAAAGCAAAAAAAAAAACCTGCTACCGTGAATATCCCACGCGTTTTAGAGTTTTTTAATATAAAATAAAAATACGCGCGTATATATATATTATAAAACTTGGGTTATTAGTTCGATCAAGGTAATTCATAATTCGGGTCTCCTTCAAACAAGATTTTAAATTAAATCATAAAAATATTAATAAGAGAAAACTTGATTAACACATCAAATCATGTCCGGACCCAATTATATTAATATTAAAAAAATAGCATGGTGCATGCATGTGTGATATTATGTTTTCAGTGTTTTTGGTTTTTTAATGTATTATAATATTTTGATGTTAGACATAAAAGAAATCTAATTTTTTTAAAATATATTTTTAAAAAGCAATCAAACATGCTAGTAGCTTTTATAAAAGTATGTTTAGAAATATCACAGCACTTTAAAGTATTTTTTTATAAATATATCATAATAATATTTTTTTAATTTTTAAAAATTATTTTTAATATTAACACATCAAAATAATATATAAAAAAATTAATTTTAAATAAAAAAATTAAATTTTAAAAAAAATAATTTTAACTATATTCACAAAAATACTTCTAATAACCCCGGTGGCCATAGATTGACTATGGCCATATATATGTATATACAGTTGTTTCTCAGGTAATTCCACAGGGCCTAGAGTAGAGGAGAAATGTCGTGGTTCTGTGTCGTGTCCCTGAGCTTGACCGTGGGCAGGGCGGCTGGGCCAAAAGCACAAAAGTAAAAGGGTTGGGTCCCACAACGTCAGGTTTCTGGGAACTGAGTTCCGAACTATTGGAAATCATCTGACGATGATGAAGTGCTGATAAGAATGCTGATTGGTTGGATTTGCTTAAACCGATGACTAAGCGACAAGCTGTAGCCTATAGATTGGCATAAACCGATTCTATATTCAAAATAAATATAAAAGAATCAAGATGATTACGTCATGTTTAAAAGTATGGTTGGAATTATTTTTTAAAATAATTTTTATTTAAAAATATATTATAATAATATTTTTTTATTTTTAAAAAATTATTTTTAATAATAACTCATTAAAATAATTTAAACACATCAAAAAAATATTAATTTAAAATAAAAAATTATTATTTTTTTAAAAAATTATTAAACAGTATCTAAATCCTCGTGATGCAATTCATGCACTGCCTCGGGAAGTAAGAACATAGATAGAGTGGCGAGGCTTCTCACGCCAGCTGCTTGATTAGTATATTCTGTGTACATTGCACCACTTCCGTTTGAAATTCTCATCCCTTCACTTCAACATACATGTCCATGTCTAACTCGATCTGATCTCACTCACATTTGATTAGATTAATAAAGTCGATCCACATTTAATAAGATTAATTTTCAAATTAATTTAAAGAATATTTAAGAGTGTATTAACGATTACAATTTAAAATATTTTTCGCTTAAAAATACATCAAAATAATATATTATTTATTTTTAAAAAATTATTTTTAACACAAATACATCAATCCTAAATTCTGAATATCTGATTGATTTGCCGAGCGCGCAAACCTTGTGTAATAATTATGCATGTGCAGTCCATTCAAAGTAAATTTAGCAACCAATGGCAAAAGGAAAAGGGTGTTATGCTAGCTTGATTCTCCACCAGGATTATTTGAAGTAATTTTTCTAACAAATTAAACATTGTAAGAATAGCCAAAAGCGAAATACTTTACTGAAAAACACATTGGAGATGGACCTAACAAATAAAGAGACAAATTATTCCTAATAAAGCACACGCAGGAGTAGCAGAGTCATTAATTTGTAGTGCAATGCTGAGTGAGTTGATGGAATCACTGACTTCTCATTAAAAGAGAAAACCACGTATTGGTGATCCCTTCTTGTTAAAATGGCCATATGTCAGTGATCATTGTTGTTGAAATTGTTGGTTAATTCATAAAATTATATAATTTTACGAGTTAATATTTACTTAATATGTAAAATCAGATTAAAAACTTAAAAATTAGTAAAAGTAAATTTAACTCATGCAAAATTGATAAAATTAGTAGATCCATTTTGATTTTACAAGTTTACTAAATTTGTGATATGAATTAAGTTAGGTTCAAATTTAGCCTTAAAATGTCTACTGACCAGTTTTGCAAAATTAAATATATTTTTCAAACCGTACATTGGATAGAACTGAAACTTTACAGGGAAATATTAGACGCATGAAAATATGTTGTGATAAATTTTCAGGTCAAATGAAGTTCGGGGACATAATAGTTCAGATGATGAAAGTTAATAGACGAATCTTGTCAAACATATCAAACTAGACCTTCATGTAGTTTGAGACATATCTGAAGTTACCGATGAAATTTTGATGCGATTAAAGTTGAGTTGAAAACTAGATATTTGAATCTTTCCAACCATATATCGTAGGCCCATTAATCCATCCAGATAAGAAAGAACGACATGTTTGGAATCAGGACTCAAATCTGCAAATAATATGCAAAAATAGAGATTTGGGCTACATGGAGGAATTTTAATATGTAGACTTATTATTTTATTTATTTATTAATAATTATTTTTAATTTGAATTGTTTCTAGCTCATTAGATATTATTTAGGAGTTTATTTTATTATTGAATTTATGTTAGCTAATTACTAGTTTAGGCTCATTAGTTTTCAACCAAAAAATGATCCATTACAACTTATTGCGATGAAAACAACCAAGTTATCATTGGGTTCATGTGTATCTACCATCATTCAATGATTTCCCTGTATTTAAAAGTTTTGTTTTGAGAGTTTTTATTTTTCCATGTCATTAATTTATTGATTCATATTATTTATTTCTCATTTTATTTATATCATTCATTAATTATAATATTGTTAACTCACTTTATTATATTTTAATTTAATTTAATTTTTTAACTGAAATTATCAATATATAATTAGTTAAAAATTTACTCATGATTTTATAATTTTAATTTTTAATTTAAGTTTGTATTGTATTTTTCATGTATTAAAAAAAATTATTTTCAACAATTTTCTTAATGATTATGTTCCACATGCCCACGTCTTTTCCCATGATAGGACACTCTCTCCCAGTCGAACGTTTAAGAAAAAATATGAATGTTTCAGAAAGTATTTTTAATGAAAACGAGCATGATTCTCTATTTAATTGTTAAATTTAGTCAAGATTTGACAAACGTATTCTACCGACCATGATGAAGGTGGATGAGGTCAAGAATACCCTCAGATTAAGTCCAAAAGATATTATTTAGGATTTTGCTTTAGTTTTCTAGTTATTGTTTTTTATTTATTTTCTAGTTAGATTTTAAGATTTTAATTTGATTTAATTTTAATTAACCTTGTTTTATAATATATTGAAATAGTTTTTTTATAAAAAAAATAAATAAGAATTATTGAATTTTAAAACATGTCGAAACAAATTTTGTTTCTACCTAAAAATATCGATAACCTTAGACTTTAAGAAAATCTAATTTCTATATTTTTTTACCTTAAGCTGCATCATCACCCACCAAGCAATCTAGCCAAAATTACAATTGGAGCTCGTAAAGGGGATCGAGACGTGATTGAGATGGGAAAATGGGAAAGAGTAGTTAAAATGGAGGATGGTTCAGACAGCATTTGCAAAAGGACTTTTTGGGCCTCCAATCCCACACGAGCAAGATGCAAGGAAGAACAGGAATTGGTGGCCGTAAGCATCAAACACAGAGAGAGAGAGAAGTGGAATCCTCGAGATACTTTTGCCCACTATCACTAAGGACATTGTTGTTGTGCACTCCAAGAGATCCGTATCACGTGTTTCTGTCTCTCAGTATCTCCATTTATCATCATCAGATTCTTGAATCTTTCGTCACAGAAAAAACAAAGGTGACGCTGCGTCTCAAATCGTGGCCCCTCCGGCTCCTTCAACAGTTACCCCCAGCGCTCATGAAAATAAGAAAAATGCTATTTTGCACCGGGGCTTCTAGCCCAGCGGCAGAGAGACAAGGTTTTCTTGTTTTTGTTATCTAGGTTCGAGTCCTCGCGTACATGTCTATCATCTCCATGGTGTCTTACTTGCCTACTTGGCTTGCAGGGTGTTCAGTGGGTCCGGAGATTAGTTGTGGTGCGCGTAAGCTGGCCCGGACACCTCGGGTTACAAAAAAAAAATGCTATTTTTACCATTAAGTATTGTTTATGAGTTTCACAGTAATTATTTTTAAAATATTTTTTATTTAAAAATATATAAAAATAATATATTTTTTATTTTTTAAAAAATTATTTTTAATATCAGTACATCAAAATAATTTAAAAACATGAAACAAATTAATTTCAAACAAAAAAAAATTCAAATTTCACCTCATCTCCATTTCAAATATAGTACCAAACAGAGGCTAAGATCCATTTGTTTTCATTGGCAGTGTTGTATGGTGTATGTTTTATTCTAAAGTGTTTTGGTTAATTAACACATGAAACACTTTCAATCTTCCGCCTTCACTATTCAAGATTCCTGGTGTTGCTAAAAAGCTTGTTTCTTTGCAAATGCGCCTCTTATGGAGTGGTGATGTTGAGAGGAGCAAAATTGCAAAGTTGTATGGAAAACGTCGGCTTGATGCAAGTCTAGAGGTGGATTAGGAGTGGGTTTTATTTGGACCAAAAATAAAGTTTTCAAATGTTCCTAGTTTTGTATGGATTTCATAAAACACACACCAAGCCACTAAGGCAGTTCTTTTCAACCTTCCTCTTTCACTATTCAAGATTCCTGGTGTTGCTAAAAAGCTTGTTTCTTTGCAAATGCCTCTTATGGAGTAGTGATGTTGAGAGGAGCAAAATTGCAAAGTTGTATGGAACACTTCGGCTTGGTGCAAGTCTAGAGGTGGATTAGGAGTGGGTTTTATTTGGACCAAAACTAAAGTTTTGATTTTCAAGTGGATTTTGGAGGTTGAGTGGCTCGAGGTCTTCCTATTTTTTCAGGAGAACTCTCCATGGTTTGGCATGGTGTAATAACTCAACCGTTAGTGGCCATAACCCATGCTCATAAGTTTGATTGAACAGCTGCCGGTCCACTATAGGAACAGGCCATTCATTACAGTTCTCATGCCATTAAGAAAGCTCTCGAGCTCAGTTGTTCTCATGCTAATGCTTAGCCTGGTGGATTGCGTTCTTGAATTGGATTCAACGAAAGCAGTTGCTGGGCTTCAAAATGATACAGGATTGGGGCTAAACATTAGTTTAAAAGTGATCCAAACCCAAATTAAGTTTTGTTTCTTGTTTCAAAAATACTTTAACACAGTTTTATCATGGAAGCAGGAATAGACCAGGAAGGAAACAATATGAACAAAATGGATTTAGATGATCGCGGAGAAATAGAACAGATGTTGCCAAATCTGTCTTCAATCTGGGCTAAGACCAGTTTGTAGGCCTGCAAATCTGACTCCGAACTCTAAAGTGACACCCACCAGGCACCAAGTAGCTATTTGAGCAACAAGTTTCATTTCCAAAAGAGGCCTTTTATTTAGGTCCATTCAAGAAGTTTGCACCACAAGTGGGTCAAACACTGTATCTCTCGTAAAGTGGGCTTGTCTTGTGCTCTGGGTGTTGAGGTGGGCTAGGATACTTAATTGGGTCTTCGATCCAATTTGCTGCGAAGAAGTCGTACTTTTCCAATGCGGACGCCCTGCCCTTGTTTGCTCGCCATGCCAGAGCGACCTCGCTGAGAAAGACAAAACCCGGGAAAGAGCCGAAGACTGGTGGGTTCTGGGTTGGGTCAGAACTCATTAGTCCAATAATTTATCTATCTAGTCAGTGGATAGCTAGAAGCCATCATCCTTGTTAAAAAGCATCTCACCCCTCCCCATCCACACATACATGCACTCGTTGAAAGGTAACCAGAGTACCTTATCATTCACCTAAAGTGCCAAACAATAAAATTCCAATCTCTGAAAGATTGTTAGGTTGAACATTCTAGGCTGCCAAGATATACACAGAGCCAGATCTTGATATCTCTTGCCAGATGGTTGATAGCAACCTAATTTTAAATGAAAACAATTTTCCGAGCATGGCTTCACCTAAAAATGGAGAGCATTGTCCCTTTCTTTCTGCCCATAAAAAGGGACACTTGAGGCCTAAAAGTCATTTGGCACTGCGAATGTTAGCTACAGCTGCAATCTTGCATGACCCCACACAAAAGAAATCTGTATTCACTGGGCACGGTAGAAAAAGGAGCCCGTCTACCCTACCTCAGGACCCCATTGCTCCCATTAAAATTCTGCTGTTGTTTACTGACTTTTTTTGGCTTTCTTTCGATGTTTTCCATGTTATGTTTTAACATATACTATCATATGCATTCACTGTATATACTAGTATATTTTTTTGCTAGTGACAATATACTAGTAGAACATACAGTAAAATAAAATATTTAGTGCTAGTTTAGCGGTAGTGCAGTACACTACGCGGTGCAACTAGCGTTTCGCCAGCCAAAAAACCAAAAATAATGTTTTTGCTAGGGTGCAGCGCCTTGCCAAATGGTGCCTATTCTCTCTTATTTCTTCGTTAAAAGGGATCATTCTTGTATATTTTTTCGCTGCAGAAAACTTGTATGCTTGGTTTAATTTTAGCTAGAAATAGAAGAGCTAAGCTTGTTTGATGACAGGTCGTCAAGACCAGATAAATTAAATACATGGTTGTCTTTACCTGGAAGGGCTCAATAGTATGATGCTTGGCGTTTCCTGGGATGTTGACACATAATGGCAGACACTGGTAGTCTAGCCCAAACAGCCCATTGGATATATACTCATCCTGTGGAGCAAAACACTATCAACTCGTCTGCTCTGATATTCATCAGCAAAACCTATATATCGTTAGGATAGAAGGGTCTGTCCATTACAATTATACCACTCACGAATAGAATGTGCCTTACCTGCCAAATTGTAGATAGATCGAAGTATCCCATCCCTCAACTCTCATTTCCATGGAATTATGATCTCAGTGATTGGACCCACTCCATAAATCTTTCAGCTCAGCCTTTTGTTATTGTTCTTTTATGTATTTCTTCTTTTCCTTCCGAGTTCAACAGATTTTAACTCTAGACACCAACTTATTCTCACCTCACTCTCTCTCGAGTCACCAGGATAATGGTGTCGTGCCTCGTTGCCCTATTAATTTTCAAGGGCTGTTTGATAGTATTCGTACTAAATAAGCAATTAGTTTGCCATGCACGACAAAAGTTCGGAAGATATGTATCCATGTTTCTCATACCTAAAAGTACTGTTTTGAAATAATTTCCTCTAAATTGAGGTCCCTCAAAACTTAATGATATCGTCCTGTCTAGCTTCGAGCTTTGAAATCATGTGAACATAGGTTGGCCTTCGGAGGAAATTATTGAAAGCCTGTTTGTGCACATGTCTTCGGATGCTTTTTACGTGAAATTTGTCTTAAAAGAAGTTTGTACAAGCCAAACTAGCTTTCTAACGAAAACAATCACAGATTTTTATTTAATAGCTGCGTCGAACTAAAATTTGATTAACGCGTTCTACGGGTCCAGTTGCCTATCAGTTGCTGTTTTAAAATCATACCAGCATTAGACCCTAGAAGATATTGATGTTTTGGATTTTTATTTATTTTTAGTTTTTATTCTTTTATTTTTTAAAAAATTGAAAATCTTAGGGTGGTCAGATAGCAACTAGCAACATCGTATTCATTACTATTTATAATTTAAATAAAAAAATACAAAAAGAGAGAAAATAAAATTTCTATATATCTACTTCTTGTATGTAGCAACTAATAAAATATTTTTGATTATTCTTTAAACACCATAAAAATTTTCTTTATAATTAGTTTTTAAAATTTTATTTGATTTGAGTTCTATTAATTAGATTGGTTTAGCTACAATTTAAATATTTTAATGTTATTTTTTAAAATAATTAAGAATTATTGACATTTAGAGTTTATTAAAATCATATTCTTTCTACAACTTAGTTGTAATTTAAGGACTTGTGAAACTCTGATTTCTTCCTTTTTCTTGAATATCTCACACTCCTCGTGTTGTAATGTGATAGATTTGGAAGACTAGTTCCGATGCCAAATTTATATAATGAATACCTCTTATTTGTTAAACGTTCCATCAAGTTTGAAGAGAGAAATACACTACAGACACGCAACACTGTGAATTATAAGATTATGTCCTAATGCATTTCTTCGATAGTTGATTGTTCGGGTAATCACTCTCCTCAAATGTGATGCTGAAATACTTCATCTTGACAAATCTGCCAGAGTAGCTGACAATCACCATCAGTGGTAGCTCGCTGTTAAGTAATGTTGTTATGATACGATAATTGTTGATTGGCTTGTCGGCAACACGATCAAATTCAGTCTGGGAACTATTAACTTCTGTCAACGCTTGACAAATTTTGGCTACATGACTATCGACAGACAACACGGCAACGTTGTCTAATAAGTAACAGCTTAATAAACGGGGCAATGACTATCACGACCACAAATATGATTACCAAAGGAAAATTGTGTTATTCTTGAAAAGAAAAGGGCTGCAATGGAAAAGCTGGATGTGAAGTGGATTGTGCAATGCGGTACAGCAAAATCAGGTTCGATTCAAAGAATTGAATTTAAAGGAGCAATGCACAAGATAGACAAATTTCCGCATCTCTGTGAATAGCTTCGAGCCATGACTACGTTAATTTTATCCAAGGAAATAACAAGCTGGGTCAGGTGAGTATTTTGACATTATGCTGGTGTATTTGTTTAGTATTAAAAGCTTGAATTAACCAAAAAAAAAAAACAGCTTGAAAAAACCAAGGCTTTCACAAGGTCAAAAGGGTGTGTGACGGTGAATGCTAGAAGTTTAAAGATGGTGTCTACAAAGGAAAGTAAAGAAGAGATTCACTGGAACCAATTACCAGAGCTCTCTATTTTATGATCATTCATCCATATCTTATCATTGTCTTTTTCCTTCTTTTCCTTTCCGAGTTGAAATACACTACAGTCCATTGCTTCTAACTATCAAAAGCAAAGAACAAAGCGCAGCAGCAAAGACATTACAAACAAAATCAAAAGATTTTGTCCCCCAATTTCAGCATTCCCTTGCCTTTCAACTCTTTCCCTTTTAGTGCTTGATTTTTTTTTATTGGAGCTAATTGCATCTAAATCCCCTTTTAATCTCCCCTTGTGACTTCTTTATTTGGTTAATGCGGCTTGTTCTTGTACTTTCTGTTCGGATCTTCTTTTTCTAGATTAATCCTCCCCTCCCCTCAAGCCCCGAGTCCACTGCACGCTGGAAAAAAATGAACTGAGGGAAGGTAACATACTACAGCTTGAAGTGCTCCCCATTTCCTTTATAGATCTTCCAGGACGATTAGCACAGGCAAGAAGATAAACATGGAAAAATATACGAGTGTAACATGCTTTGATTTAGTGCAAAATCTTCGAAGTGTCGCCATGTATTGAATGGCAATTACCAGATCTACGCCTGTCCATGGCATGGTCAAGATGACCCAAAATGTCTAATAACCTTGTACGTGATATATTAGTTCCTTGCTTCACGGTACATTAAAAGATTTGGATTCAATAATTTAGAGAGTCTAGCAGCTGGTTGAGCAATTCAGTAAGAAATCTAGAGAGTTGTGTTAATTAAGATCGAGAATAAAGCCAAGTCATGATTCCCTTTAGTTTAAAGCGGTAGAAAGCACATGCAAGCCTTCTTGACCGAGAGTGATGACTTGTATCAAAATTCTATATTCGTGTAATGCGTTTCAAATTATGATTGGAATGAAAAGGAATAAAAAATAGTATCTTTTCGATCCAACCGTAGTTTTAACCGCGGCATCACCACGTAGATAAATTCTATATACTGGAAGTTTTAGCATGTTTCGGATAATATTACTCGGACCCCCATTGCCTGTCTTTATCAGAGTAGTTAGCTCTGTTCGTCCATTGATTCTGCCCTGTTAGATTGGACTCTTCTAGCTTCAATATGCTAAAATTTGGAGCATGAGCTTTTGCGTCAATGAGCGTATAACTCAAGCTGCCATGAATAATAATATCATCCTCTCTTTATGGTTTTTAACTAGCTATTTTATAAACGCTTCTTAGTTTGTATATTTTTTTTTAACATGTAGATTTCTACTATATGCTTTTATATATATAATTTTTTTAAGTAGAAATAAAAAAAATTATGCATATATTTAATTAAATAAACCGATAACTATTTATACAACAAAAACATTATCAAGCTTGATCTCTATCTAATCAGAGTTAATCAGTCAAACATATGACCGTGGTTATACACTCAACTGGATTCAATAATTTTTTTTATATAATTTTTTATCTAAAACATACACTTATAAAATCAAGAATCAACAAAATATCAAAGTGATTGGAAAAAAAATCAAATTAAACCAGAACAAATTATATTGCTCAATTAGTAATTAACCAAATATTAAGCGATAAAATTAATAGAAAAAAAAATTGTAATGGATAAAAATAAAAATAAAGAAAAAAAAATTTTTTTAAGGGGTAGACGACTCCGCCTTTTAATACTTTTAAAAAAAATTGCAGGCGACACATCACCTGCATTGCTTAGATTTCAGCTATCTCCAGTCACCAGTAAATCAGTTTAGATTATTTCAGACTAAGAGAAGCTCATTTTCAATCATATTTTGACACAAAACATATTATAAACACCTTTTAAAAACATATTCATAATTTCTAACAATTTAAAAATTGGTTTCGAAACCCACAATCAACTCGAAAATAAAAAATTCATTTTTGGTTAAGATCTATTATTCCATATAGGTTTAAGAGGGAAAAACACCTGAATTTTTTTCATCAAAAGAATCTTATTGACGCAAAAACCACCAGTTTTCATGGTTGAAAGTAATCTCAACAGAAATTCTCTCTTTACAATTAAAACCAACTATTTTCTCTCATTTCTCAAACCAAGAACCAGAAAATAAAATTTGGGATCAAGTTAAATTTCAACTTGAAAACACTGTTGCAATGATTTGTTACTTAATAAATAATGGTGTGGGAAACAATATTTTTTCCATATTTTTTAGAGACCATGACACAGAGGATGAAAGAGAGGCTCAAGCTTTCATACTCACACTAGAATAGTGATGTTAAATTTATTAAAATAATATTTTTAAAAAATATATATTTTTAATATTAGTATATTAAAATGATTCAAAAATATATAAAAATATTTAAAGCACGTGATCTAGGCAGGTAGGTAGCCCCAAGTGATATCTGTGTATTACTAAAATAAAATTATATACTCAGTATTTACTATACACATTCGATATTTTTTGCAAGTTGAGAAAGAAAATGAAAGCTGGGAACCTGTAAACAGAAAGAAAAGGTTATTTAAGAGCTATATGCTTAGCGTGAATCAGCGGCAGAACAGGAAAGAGCAGGTATCTACTATCTAGGTTAGAGGCATAGGAGATAGTGCTTGTAATAAGAAAATCAGAATGGACGGTGTGGTTACAGCTGCGAGGTGCAAACTGGTAACGAACTCTCTCGGCAGTCTGATTCTACGGGTAACATATCAAACACTAGTCACTCGAAAAATGAGCTCTGCCGAAGAGGTCAAACACCAAAATGTTACTGCTACTGGTCACAAAAAATCGAAATCCCTGATATTCTCAGTGGCCGACAACATGTTCCGATCTTCACATGCAAACCAAAACCCTTCTTGTGTGTATTTTCAATTTCCCATTTCCCTCCTCCTAGCTCCCATTTCCCTCCCTCCAAGCTTTCGTCAAGTAATCTTCCCTCCATAGTACATCCATTCATTTTTTTATGCATTAAATGGGTGCAGACAACACTGAAATGTACAGGAGATTGTCGATGTCAAACTTAGTGAAAGTGAGCAGGTTTTATTTTTATCTTTTTATACAGATGAAATAGACTACTTAATGAATAAGTTCATATGAGATGTTTTATTTATAGAATATGAGACAATAAAGGGCCTAATGAAGTGGGGGCAAAGAGGTCAGATTACTACCAGAACTCTTCCTCATCGGCTCTCTCTTTTTTTTTTTCTTTTTTTTTCTTTTTTTTGTTCTGTTCTGTTCTTCATTTCCGGTAAAATGCCAACTATCTCTGCTTCCAATTCCCAGTACCCAATCAATATTTCAGCGTTCTAAGCATTGGTCTGAGCTGGAAAAGCAGAGATGGCAGGCAATTTAACTTGAACATTGAAAAAGCACAAGACTTGTTAACCGTACAAGAGGTAGTCCATTAGGGAAAAACAGGAATTTTAAGGCACTAGAGAGGAATGCTGAGAAAAATCTGAAGTTGTTGCGTTGTTTAGACTCTGCAGTGCCCTACTCTTCTTGGACAGAGGCTTTGGTGATGAAGACACGGATGATGCCACAGACCATGAATCATTTGAGCTGTCTGAGCTAAAAGACACATCAACCACACCGCTAGGACTGCCTGGAAGTGAACAAAACTTGCGTTTGTTTGAGAGAAGCTTAAAATGGTCTCTTAGAGCAAATTCCATTAAGAACTTGCAGCAATCCTCTACCTTGTCCTGTTTTAGACATGATCAAGATTCAGTATAAAAGTTCATATATAATGACATTTTCTGTTTCATTGTGGACAGAAAATGGAATTCAATAAAATTAGAGAGTAAAGCCACTAACTTTATCGATTCCAAGAATGCTCAACAGCTGGCTTTGGTATTCTGCTGCAAGACTGGGTTCTATGTTATCAATAACATAGAGCATCGTGGCAGCGGCCATTACAGAAGGAACATAAGGCATAGACCTAGAATCTGCATGTATTCATTCAAGAAACATAATGTAAGTAAAAAATTGAGAGCAAATTAAATGAAAGAATTCTAATCTATCAGCGAGGTAAAGGAAGGATATTGACAACTTGCCTGCCAGGATAGAGAGGACCATGCGCTCACACCTCTTGAGAAATTCCAAACAAAGATAGTGTTCTAGGCCAAGCCTTCTAGTGATGTAATCAAGAAACGATATTGGGGTTACTGGATTCATCTTCCATTTAAGAGTAGAAAGCACCAGGATCTCCATTCTCTGGATAGTTTTGGCCTCGAACACGTATTTGCTGTCCTCCACCTAAGGAAGTCAAACAACATACACACATTAATGAGCAAATCGGGCAAACAAATTAATCACAAGAATTGAACAAATGAGCCTGCAGATTTATATCAGATCGAATACACATCTACCTGAAAATCCAATAGAAGGGGCACTTGGGTCTCCTCCACTTTGGCAGCAAGTGAGAGGCAAGACACAGCTGCAAGTTGGGACATCCATGGCTTCTCTTTCTGAAGGTGGACACTGAATAAAAACCTATCAAGATAGTTCACTGCCAAAACTGCAGTTAGAGCGGTGAAAGAGTAGTGTTCATTGACCTTTAGAATCCACTCTACAGCCTCACAGCGAGCCCTAGCCAAAGATGGGTTGGTTTCTAAGTCTTTGCACAGCTGATTTTGCTCCTCCTTGGCAAACAAAGAGGAAAGCTCCTCATCTTCCCAGCTTAAGTCTTGTTCTAGCAATATTGGAAAACTGTTTAGTTTATTGCTATTGTTGCTACAATAACTCTCTCCTTCTAGTTCATCTTGAAAACAGTCCTCTCCAACTTCTTCCACCAAATTCTCTTCAGAACAATAGAGAGCATCATAAAGTAATGTAGGGTTTTGTTGGTATTGTTGTTGGTCTTGTACCGCACTCGTTTCTGGGTTATACATTGATGGCATCTTCTTCCAGGAAGAAGGGGTGCAGATCTTGGTTCATTGTAGGCAAGAATAGAAAGACATGAGCAGGGTAGAGAGACAAGAAGAGCTAGCTTGAGCCATCTCTCTTACTCTCTCGGTTCGAAGTAAAGAGCGAGAAGGGAGGGGACTGAGACCTAAAAGTTGTGTTTTATTTGAGGGTATCGAGCTGGTGGGTCTTGTTTTATCAGGATTTCTCGGGTCTATCGTCCCAGACCGGAATCATGTAGAGCAATTACTCGACACGTCACACAATTTTACCTCGGTTTTGCCTGGCCCCATGGTTTGAAATTTATTGGCCCCCCTGCAGTGTGGTTTTGCTCTCCCGTCAGTCATCATGCCGAAACCAACACATGTAACTTTAATGTTTTGTTTTTAGGCTTTAGGTTGTGTTTGGTTAGAGAAAAAAAAAATTGATGTTAAGTAATAAATGTTAATAATGTAACAAAATAGTTGAAAGAAAAGGAGTTAAAAGCATACTTAAAAAAAATCTGAGCTGGTGGTATGATAGGTGGACTGGAGACCTGGCCCGGCCAGCTTTCAGTAAAATAAAAGAAAGCTCATCCTTTATGGTCCGTCTACCTGTAGCTCGGTTCATCCCATCAAGACTAGTTATTTTTTTAAAAAAAATAATAATATTATTTTGATTATTTAGAAAAATGGGTTAAACTCTGTACCAAATTACAATGATGTTTTTCCATGGAATTGTAAAAATTATATTGTTTTGGTGAAAAAATAAAATCATAATTTTAATTAAATACAATAAAACAAATTGTATAAAATATCTTGAACCACCTCGCTTGAGTTACCACTTGACTCGATTAAGATTTTCGTTCTCTAGAATTTTCCAATCGAGGTTAAAAGGATTAATTGTTGAGAAATTAATATCCGTTTTATATTTTTAATCTAGAACTAAACATGGTCACGGATTAAGCAAGTATCAAGTACATGGAAGTGTAGTAAATTATGTTTTTATGTGTTTGCTTTTAAAAAAAATAATGTTTTTTATTTAATTTTCTATATCTCTAATGTGTTAATGTTAAAAAAATATATTTTTAAAAAATATCTACACCTCTGTAATATCGAAAACACTCTTTTAAATAGTATTGGATGTTAGCTTCTTGATATTCAACCCAATCTTATTCGACAGTTTTTTGAAGGAGGGGGTAAATGTCAAGAACCATGACAGAATTAAATTACAACATCTAATAACCGGAATTCTTTACTCTCTATCCACAGGCTTTCGTGTAAAATTTAAAACACTTCCAAATTTCTATTATTCATGAATAAATCCTGATCCAATTTATAATTTTCGAATATACCCTCGACATTTAATTCCATCCTTGATTGTTTTAATAATAATAAAAAAAAGGTAGAATAAAGAACGAACATGCAAAACCCTTGTTTGTATTTCATTCGTGTCCCCGAGTCTTTAAATTCAATTAAAAAAACTCTATTTGTATGCGGAGTGGGAAGTCATACTTTTTTAAATGAGAGGGTAAAATATATGTATTATATATATATATATATATATATATATATATATATATATATATATATATATATACATATATAAAAATTAATTTAAAATATATGTACCAACTCAAGCTGAGCAAAATTAATTTTAAATTTTTTTTTAAATAAAAAAACTTATATTATAATTATTTTTTTTGAGATTTTATATTTTAAAAATACTTCATAATGATTTTATTTTTAATCTCATTAAAAATATATTTCTCAATATATACAACAAACTTTTATTTATTTATTTCTGAATCTTCCAAGGACTAGGAAAGTTCTTGACAACAATTCTATGATGACATATGGTACATAACATCTAAAATCATAGCTTAAAAGGATTGTTATAAATTAATGATGTTCTTGCTGACTTGTTGTTTTGTACAAGTAGATTAAACATAATAATAAATATTTTTTTAAATTTATTTATTATGTCTCTATTTTTTTTAGTTGTCCTGCATTTTATTTTTAATTATTAGTAAATTTATTATCATTATTTTTCATATAAAATTTATAATAAAATACTTACCAATTTATCAAAACTCATATCCATTAGCATATAGTATTTTTGGAGCTTCATAAGGATGGGTTTGAGAAAAGAATTGGCTTGTCCAGCACTCATATTTTTATATTTGTACTGTTAGAGACTTTATCTCTTCCCTTATATATATATATATATATATATATATATAGAATTCTTGGGATATTAAAAACGAAAAAGAAAAATGAATTTCAAAATTCTTGGGATATTAAAAATGAAAAAGAAAAATGAATTTTCTTCTTTCATTTGATTGATGTGGGGGGCTTCGATCTCATTGGGGTGAGGAGGGGGGGCAATTACCCCTTTTTATTCTTATGTGGCTCCGTCACTGTATATGCTCATAAAAAATAATTAAACTGAATTGTTTTTATGCTAATAAAAAACCCTCAGATATAATTTTTTTGAGCCTCTTGTTCAATCTCATCTAGAGGCCTTTCATAGATCATTTTCTTAAAAACCTTCCCCAGTCTCCTATGTATTTTTATTTATTACCCATTTATTATTTGATATGGATGTTTATCTATAAAAATACCATAATGCTCAATTTTATATGAGAAAACTCGGAAAAATAACTTTGAAGAATATTGCGTGTACAGTTTTCTATATTATTCCTTTTGTCTTATCCTGAAATTGAGGAGTCATGGTGTCCTCGTCACTTGAGCAATTCTTCTAGGTTGCGAGGGCAAAAACATACTGTATGTTAGGATGCTAAAACTTACTGTATATTTAAGAAATTGTTTGTGTTCATGAGATTTCTGCACCAGGATGTACGAATGCATTTATGTATACCGAATCTTTGAATTGAGTATGTGTGAATGTATGATTTCCTACCGAATCTTTGAATTGAGTATGTGTGAATACATGATTTCCTTCTCGAATGGAGGTTAAGGGTTTTCCCCGAGGGAGATGGAGTAACAAGAGGTTGCCGGGGAGAGCTTGGAAGTTTGTACATTTTTTCTTCTTTTC
This sequence comes from Populus simonii, assembly GCA_007827005.2. Classification (NCBI taxonomy): domain Eukaryota; kingdom Viridiplantae; phylum Streptophyta; class Magnoliopsida; order Malpighiales; family Salicaceae; genus Populus; species Populus simonii. The sequence continues at coordinate 2,317,233 of CM017477.2, forward strand.
AAATTTAACATCGATTTCCCTTCCTTTTCAACCACATCCAATAGCACCCCACATATTTAATTTCAATTTTAGCTTGAAAATATCTTGGACCACCTTACTATAAATATTTTTTATCAAATATCCTTAACGTTTTGTTTTTCAATTACCTTTTCACGTCAATGATAAATCATAGGATGATGGTTTAAGCAGATAGAAGGATTTATTTTCATGGTAAACATTAGAGTGGAGTGAAAAAACAATTTCTTGAGGATATATCAATTTCAATATGTAAAGTTAGAAATATTTTATTTTGATAAATTAAACATATTTTATCCTGATAAATCATAAAATTTTATTATAACAAAATAAAAATATTGTGCTGATATGTGAACTCTTTTCCTTTCTATAAAATAATATATAAAACCTCATTTTTTTTCTCTACTATAAATTATATATATACATTGGTTTTTTTAAAAAAATGATTGTTTTTTCTTTTAAATAATATTGATTTAATTATTGAAAAATTTTCAAACTCAAATAAAAAAATTTCTACATATATCGAGTATAATCTATTAATCATTACACCAAAAAAAAAAAGAGGATAGATTAAATTGTTTTCAATCCTGTATAATAGAAACTGTTATAATCACCAAACAACTCAACTCTATTTTGCGAAATTATTATTTTCTTTATTTAAAAAAAAATAAATTCATGTTATCCCATTACAAATAAGATTTTTTTTTTGTTGTTGTTGCTGCGTGTGAATTGATGGACTACTCTACTCAACCATATCAATTTGCAGACAATGTCGGATGTCGAAAACAAACAAAACAGACAAAAAATTATTATAATTTTTCAACGTTAAATTTTTTTTTTTCTTTTGAAAAAAACAAGCATGTTCCCACCAAGGCCAAGGCAAACGTAAGGATCTACAACAGAAGATTGTGGTGTCCGAGTGGACCATACGCCAGACATTTTGTTTTAAACTAGTAATTGCACTTTGACATTTTGTCCGAGGGACGAGTGAGAATGGTGTTATTAAAAAGCAAAAGCATTTTACTCTTTCAACCATGAGTCGGAGTCCAAGTGTAAATTCAAGACAACATCAACATATATTTTTAATGATATTCAAATGATTAACAAGGTCTTGCAAATTCTCCAGCCTGGCTACGTACGTCCACAGATCAAGACATTGAATCGCAGACTACACGTAGTTATCAAAACCGAATCGCAGATGGGTAAATTTAAAGACCTGGAATTGACTCGAGTTGGATCTCATTTCATATTATTTTTAATATTAATTCAGTGAAATCATATATAACTAAATAAGTTGACTTATAACTTGATTCATCTGGTCAAATATAATTATCACCCAGTTAAAACTAGTTTAGACATTGTCCAGTTAAAAGTAAAAAATTAAAACAACATTATTCTAAAAAAAAATTTAATTGATACCACGATGTAATAACTCATATCCTAAAACTGAGCTTGACCCTGTTTTGGATTTGATAGATAGCTGTGAAATTGCATTGAATATGGTGGGATCGAGTTGCGCGCAACATGGCAATTTTAGAGATAAATCCTTACAGCTAAAACACTATTTAGTGAAAATATGATTTTTTAAATTATTTTTTTTATATTTTTTGATTTTCTAAATACGTTGATATTAAAAATTTACTGCTAACACAATATCTTAATCACTGCAATACTATGACTAGAACAGTGCTGCGCATGCCAGTAAACAACAGGGGGTGCGTCCTCTAAGAGACGAAGTCAATGTGTGTAATTAATGCTCTTACATCTATGTATTTTTTTTTTCTCCTGTCTAACAATCGTGCCTTTCTTCCATGGATTATTAATTACTAGGTTATGGGATAGAACAGAACCTCACCTCTGATGAGCAAAATTGGAATCTACTTAAGATAGTTTTTGGAGGTAACAATTTATTTTTATAGGGTTTTTATTATAAAAATATACTAAAATAATATATATTTTTTATTTTTAAAAATTTATTTTCATACTAGCGTATCAAAATAATATAAAAAATTATAATCTTGAAGCAAAAAAATCAGATTTTTTAAAAAGCACGGCGTGATCGTGTCATTACAGTGCAAAATATTTTTTTAGAGTGTTTTTTACTTGAAAATACTTCTAAATATTTTTTTATATTTTTTATACCAACTTATAAAAATTATTTAAAAATACTAAAAAAAATACTATTTTAATATTTTTTCATATCAGACACACTTTTAAAATATCGTTTTAAATACAAAAACAAACATTTTAGATTTTATTTGTTCATGTTATAATGTGTTGCAGGTCTTGTTTTATCTTGATCACAATTTTAAAAATATTTAATTAATCAATATATATTATAATTTTACAAGGATCACACTAAAAATTGATTATCAAGACCTTAATTAATAAAAAAATATAATTTATAGCTTTTATTAAATTTACCTTTTCAAATCAAAATTACAAAAGTTACCCATCATCATGGATTAAAATTAAGGAAGCATTAATTACTCACACCATAGATGTTCTGTTCCGCAGAGATTTTATAGTAAATAACCAATTAACGAACTATTTATTGAGTTTGGAAACATGGGAGACCTTGTTTAATCAAGAAAGCGATGCCCTGCAAGCAGAACTTGTTGATTATTAACTGATTACTGTGAGTCAGTACTCGTATCAAATGCTTTGTCAGTTTGCTAATTACTGTTAAAGAGTAATTAATCAGTTCGATTACTGCACAAATCCTTAGATTTACATTTTTTCTGCACATTGAGTAATAATGACCTGCAAACTAGCAAGAGCAGTGCTCTTTGCCTTCGAAAGGTACAATGATAGGAAAATAATTTTGCTACACAAGGCATGAATCAAATCCATCAAGGATTTGAGTTTCCCATGCAACTTTAAAACAATGCTGTTTTAGATAAAATAAAATAAATTTAGAGTTAATTTCTTTGAATCTTCACCTGAATTTAAAAAAAATTAAAAAATTATTTTAATATATTTTTAAATAAAAAAAATATTTTAAAAAACATGTAATTACTAGCAAAATACTAAACACACAGGAAATTGAATGCTAAATAAAGAAGATTGATTGACATTAACAGGACAATTATTTCTCTTTTCATTTTGTTGGATTCATTCTCCACTGATTGGTTTCAAATAGATCATCAGAGTTGGTACTTCCAGAGGAAAGGAATTGGAAAATTCAGTTCCCAATGTGATTTTTTTTTACTACAATCCCAGCAAGACAAGTCAGTTCGTTCCTTGGAGGTCTCTGTCTGTCTATCTCTGCCTAACCAATGACAGGAGGGGTAAACCCGAAGAGGGCAATTCAATTCTCATCAGAAATCTATAAAATCTTTGCTCCATTGCAAGCACAGAGGAAATCTGGCACTGTTCGCGTTGTTTACTTTACCTATTAAGAAGCGTGTAGGGTTTCTGCCGTGAGCCTGATTTGTTGCTTTCTTTTCTCTCCTTTCATCTTCTTTATAGGGCTCGATATCCAAGAAATGTCGCTCTGCTAGACAGATAGTGAGAGTACTGAGAGGACATGAAAAAGAGGGGTAGTGCTAGCAGGTAAGATGGAATCACTTGAGGAAAGAAATTGAAGGAGGAGGTAGATGTGTAGTGGTGGTTGAATTGGTTTCCAGTTCACTACACAGAGTAAAAACTCTCGGGGAAAGGGAACACAATTGAGAAGCTTGATCTTGTTTTTGCATTATTTACCATTCAAAGAAAACTCGTTTCTTTCTTACCCTTTTTCCTTTTCCTTTTACCTGTTCATCACAGCTCACAATGGCCATAGTTGTACCGCTAGGGAGTATTTTATTTTACATCTCAAGTTTCTCCATCAATTTTCGGATTCAAAAACCCACGACACCTCTTCAGAATCAGAAAAGACTTTGTACATTTCAATCACAAAAACACGAATCAACCAGAAGGCCAAGTAACCCTCGATGCCCTTTATTGGAACTCTCCAAGCCATTCCCTATTGCACCAACGCCGACCTATACCTACACATACTATTTAGCTCGTGGGACCATGCTTCAACATGAGGAAGGTTTTGATACAAGAAATTTGTTGTATAAATGGTGTCTTTTGTAATTCTAACATATTTTAATAAAAGTTTTGAAAAAAAAAAAGGTGTTAGAAAACTATTTGTAAAATATCACAGTTTCAACCGAACCACTATTAAAAATAATAATTGTTTTAAAAGTTATTTCTCAATTAAATTAATTAATAACTATAAAAATCTATCCAAATTTTAATGAAAATCCAATAGTTAGAAAATAAAATTTAAAATTTAATGGCCAAGAAAAAATAAGTCGCCAGAGATACATTAGAAGCTCCGTTTTTGACATATCCATTATTGTTATAAATATTTTGATAAGATAATTCTAATTAAACTTAAAATTTTAAGTTGGTTTTTAATAAGATTAATTATCTTGTAAAAGAGCAAACATCACATACAACCACTATTCTCAATCGTGTATAAAATTGATATTAGAAAACGTTGATATTAAATAATTATTTTTAATAGTAATTGTGTATAAAATTAATATTAAAAAATATGATTGTGTTAAACTATTATTTTCAATAACGATAGTATATAAAATTAATATCAAAAAATACAATTATATTCGTACTGTACTATTTCTCCTATACTTTTACAACCCATATCATTCTCTCAATAATTTTACCTAACCATGTTATTTTTCCAAAAAAATAATAATAATCCGTATGAATGGGTCACGAAAGAGAGAATAGTTGTATGAAATTGAAAAAACTCATCATGGACTAGGGGACTGTTTGGATTGATGACCCACGTGGATTTCTTAAGTCCAGCTGGCTGGAGGACCTCCCAGGTTGAGGTCCACTTCTGCTCGTCTTAGTCTAATGATCATGTGTAATCATTGCTTAGCACATAGAAACTTTTTATTACTGATGCATGGCAACTGCTAAAGATTGCAATATTGTAAGTTGTAGCATGATCATGAAGGGTTGACCTTTGATTACTCACCCACGAGCCATGGATCGTTGCTTTTTCACCCCACTATTATTTCATCTTCATCATCTACACATGCATCTTGATTATAATAAGCTTTCTCAAGTCTCAACGCCTGTTAATCCCCACCAGCGATATGATCTGGCCGAAGTAATTTTCTACAGCTGATGTGGTCAAAGATTATTGTGATGAACAGCTCATCCAGGTCTTAGCACACAGCCCAAGCAAGGCTTGTGATCACACCGTGTAACCTATTATACCATCCTCATCAACAGCTCTTACTCTTGCATCTTCAATGATTTATGTCTCGCATCATTGCATGGGAGTTGCGACATTGCTGCTCTCACAGCATCTGCGATTCCGAAAATGGCTAGCGTTTAAACGTATGAAAAGAATGGCCAAGCCCTGCTAGTTTTGCCATTTGTAATCACACTGAGCTCCAAGGACCAAATGCATATCATGAGAGTCACACGTAATTATCTCTAATTGTTACGGGGACAAGCTCCTCTCTCAAGAAGCTTCATACCAGCACTGTAAATCTAGTAGTAACCAACAGATTCTTAGCTGACAAGAACCCTCCTAAGTCCAATCTTCTGAATTAATCTTATAGTTACAGATGGTTATTTAGCATATACTGCCAAGAACAGCACCACTTCATTCAAGGGCAGTTTGTTTTGTGGCCCAGCAGCACTTCTTCAAAAAATTTGTTTTAATCCTTTTACTTTAAATTATTTTTTTAATGTTTTTTTATTGTTTTGATATGATGGTAATAAAAAATTATTTTAATATATTTCTAAATTTTAAAGAATAAATTCCTGCCGGATGGTATTTCCAGGTCCCCGCGTGCTTTGACTACTCAAAACCTACATACAGAAAAGAGAGAGATTCTTGTCTTCCAAATTTAACACATTGTGTAGACATTACAGATGTTAGACAATGATAGCTCTCCAGCGTTTTGACCAATAGAAGCCCACAAACCCAAACTATTCAACATGCCAGCTACGCTCGACTCCTTTGACCAGCCCAAGTCCAACACTCAGTGTTGATCACACCCTCTTCTTTTTGGGGTTTTTGAAAATATAATATTAATTACTTTTCAAAGTAATTTTGCTTATAAATATATTAAAATGATACTTTTTTAATTTATTAAAAATTATTTTTAATATGAACACATAAAAAAAATTTAAATTCTAAACAAAAGTAAAATTCTTATTTTTGAGAAACTCCATTCTAAACTCGTTTCAAACAGCCCACAGACCCTATTGGTTAAACATCACTTGCTTAGTCGAGCACCACCCTAGACAATGACTACTCGGATCGAAATGATGCTCGAGGTGCGAAATCTTGTCCCAAGAGCCACAGGACCACATGGTCAACATCAAAACAAGACAGAGATCTGCATGATAGACTAAAAAACTGGAGGAATATAATTGATTATGTTGAGCACCTGTGCCATGGGCTATGATGCTTATTGACTGCAAACATGACCTTTTGAATCGTTTGCCCGATTGGCGTGGTGCAAACCTCATCCACGTTCACATTCTCTTTTCCTACACAACCCTCCTACTTTATTCTATCGAATCGTAAACAAGTTCTTGACATGTTTGGCGTTCCTGCCAAAGAAGCCAAATATGCCAAGGAAACAAAAAGACAGACGCAAGTCAACAAAGTCGAGAGCATTTCAATCATTTTGTCATCATTTCTATAAGAACAAACTTGGAAGGGCTAGTCGAGGGTTATCTACTATTTCTGACAATTTGAAAAGACCTAGGATGCATTTAGGTCCTAGAATCAGTACACAATCCGGCCCTGATGGAAAACTTTAAAATATGTCAATCTGAATGATCTCTAATAGACAAGAAAAAAGAAAATTGCAGATGGAGTATCAGGTAACCGCCCGGGTTGTAACCATCATCAGGCCATGTTTAAAATGTTCTTTAATGAATCTTTCTGCATGAGTTGGGTACTTGAATTGAATGTATGCTCGCAGACACTTCCTATAGGAGAAGTCTATCCATCCACCATCAGATCTTACAACAAACAGGCACCTTGACGTTTTAAAATGGGAATGACGATCAACCTTCAACAAGAGTGGTTCAACTGCTTATTAGTATTCTCATAGACCAACAGGATAGCAAACTCGAAAACATTCACAATTTCACATAGCACATGATTATCAACACACACACAAAGGAGAAAATGACGGTTGAGTCCAATTCTGGCCACAATAGCTGGCATTTGACTTGAAGCGAACAAATAGCTCTACTGGTACAAATGCCCTCTGCAAACAAAAAGAAATGAGGGACCAGCAAAACAAATGAAGGAGGCACCTGTTAAAAGATTTTTATCTACTGACCTACATACATGCTGACCATGTGTGGACCAAAACCCTGCAGATCTTCTAGGCAAAAGGTGCACGCAAGAAATTAACAAGAACAGAGAGACTGATGCATGTATCTGTCTTTCTTCCATGACTTTTCACTTACGTTGCAAGGGACAACGAGAAACCCAAAAACTGGGACTCGGGTGGGAAAATTCAAAGAGATAGATAGCATAGTCAAGCAAGAAGAATCCAACTGGTCACGCATCAAAAGTTTCCAGCTGTGTTGCAAAGACGCATGGGAAATTCCAATTTTTAAAAATCTCATTACCAAGCATCAAAAGAATATTAACTCTCTATGGAGTGCCGGACAATTACACATAGGTCACTCCAAAGGGATAGGCAGCATAGTCCATATGAAAAGGTGAAAGCAAAATATAATCAATTTGGGGCAGAAAACATCCATTATACATTAGGAAAAGAATAACAATGGATTTGTGGTGAGCTATGAGCAATAAGTTTTAAGAACTGTTTTGAAGTCTATTTAATTCTATTGAGATATAAAATAGAAGCAGTATTCTACTTGCATGCGTCCATATGATGGATTCTTCCAGCCTCTAAATTGTTATGTGCATGCAAATGTCAATAAACCAATGGTGGAGAAGCAACAGAAGATCTTTAAGAATATTATCTAGGAAAGCTCAAGATGTAATTCTATTTTATTTGCATGTAATGTAGTGAATCTAACTGTTTAGATTATTATGACATTTGGTATTGATTAGAGTTTTTATTTTGCTTGGAACTTTATCATATTATTCTAGTGTTTCGTTAGGGTTGAAGTGCCTATATGAAGGCCATAACCTAGTATTAGTAGTGGGGTGAGTTGGATGGTTATTAAAAATTGAGGGTGTTTTTTTTCCCCCCTGCTATTCTTTCAATCTTTCCCTTCCCCTCTTCATCTACTCTTGTGCCCCTTTCTTCCCTTTCTCATTTCTATCTTTATCCTGCATCAACCAATTATGTCCACAGCTAAGCAGTTAACAGAAAAGGAACAGAAGTGCATTAAACTAAAAGGAACATAAAATTGAAACAAGAAAAGAAAAAAATTGAAAACTTGAAAACTAAGGAAAAATATCAGAAAGTGAGATACATACCAAGCCAAATTTTCTAGCAGTTCGATCTCATAAATGCCTCAGATATTTGGAGTGAATTACAACAAAAATTAAATCAGTAATAATGGATCGTGAATTTGAAAATTGTAAGGATCTGTCCCATCCTTAAGATAGCAACAAAGAAATACTACAGTGCTGCCCCTGAAAAATATAAATCCTCCAAATTTAATGGGTTGTAATTCGTATGCTAATGAGACATCTGTTCGTTTCATTTGTTTAAATTTCTTTGGTATCCTCCTAATTGTCAACTCAAACTTTTCATTAAATCCTGATGACACCTTTGGGCCTATTAGCATCATCTAAATGGACTTAGAAAAGTGGCACCCTTCTCAATAGGCAAAACCAGCAGTAAGCATGTAAAAAACCTTACAGCACATGCAAGCTATACATCAATAAAAACAAGGTAATTAGATGGCAAAACCTTAAATCTCATCATGATATGCAGAATGTCCGTGTATACTGCAAACAAAGCATCCCTGAGCCCTATGCCCACTAATATGGGTCACTTATCAGTATGAATGATGCTCGAAAGATAGAATGTTGGATCATAGAGATAAAGTAAATCATCCTAGACCTTCAACATTTAAGTAATGACATCGCCTGACTATATTCTTGTCTTTTATGTCTGACCTATATCACTAGCAACACACATGTCAGACATTTGGAAATTCAAATTTAAAACTCACAAGGACAATCACCATGGCAAATTCTAGATTCATTCAAACTTTGGCAAAAGTTCTCTACTCAAAATTGAATCAGGAGTCTTTGATAGTACACTTAGACAGCCTTACCACAGTGATTCTGAAATATCTACAGTATAGCCATTATGTAATAACGTGGGAAAATATGCCAGATAAATGTTATACCAGTTAAGATAAATGGTTGACATTTCAAATTTACATAGAAAGTCCTCCGATATTGATCCATTCCCATGGGCTTACCTATGCACGCTACCATCTAAAAGGGATTCGACAAAGACAACTTTATAAACGACATTCATTCTCAAGAGGTTAACACCTTTGAAATAAATAGTATCAGTAATTAGAAGCAAGAATTTAAATCCATTCAATCTATGCATAATGGAAAATAAAGCATTTTTGGGCACTGGACAGTTGGACCTAAGAATTTGGGGTCACACGACATTCTTGCTGATGTTTGGTGTAGTGGGATTAAGCAAATCACCTTACACCATCAAGATTTTAAGCAATGATATCACTTACTAACATTCTTTCTTTTGGTTCAGACAAACTCACTCATGACAATAACTTCATACTTGAGTCAGAAACTGGGTATTTCAGATGTTGAAAATAACAAGAACAATCAAAACAGAAAATGATAGACTGCATTCTAACTTGGCAAACATCCAATATTCAATCTAACACTATTAGAGAGAACAGTTCAAGAATTGAGTCAGGACATTAGATATGTAGAGAAGTATCAAAATATCTAATGCCCCCCCACCATTTCATTATATGTTGGAAGAAACCTTAGATAAAGGAAATTATATCTCCTTGTAAAATTAAGAAAATAATAGCAAGGAAAAGGGAATGAAAAGAAACAGATGAGCATCCTGCCATTAAAACCAACACGAGGAGAACCATGGGCATGAGCTAAAATGCTAGAAAAACCAAGGAAACATTAGAACGTGGAATAAAAATCGTGGGGCAGTGGCGAGACCTAGAGAGTCAGGAAAAGACTCAATGTTTAGCATAACAATCTTATCTCTACCAAAAATAAATTTCGGACCCTCCATATTGAAACAATCAAAAAGTTGATGTTTTATCTCTAAGTGCAGGAGTGTCAAAATAATTAATAACCTGATAAGACCAGGATCAGTCCACATGAAGGTCAACTATATAAATTATAAATAATAGATATAATTTAACAAAGAGTTAAAGAGATCTTTAAGATATGAGATTAATACGAGGATTATACCTACATTTAAAATGAGTATTTCCCATAAATTAAAGCTATCTTATACTATCATATACTATCAGACTTGTTATTATAAAACATTTTCAAGTTAAGGAATTTCATAATACTAAAAGTACAATGATATACTAAAAACCTTAATAACAATTTTAAATACTAATAACGTACATTAGCAGAAAACAAAATTTCATAGCATGAATAAAAATCTTGTGTTTACCAAAAATAAATGTCGAACCCTCCATAAATTAGCACACAAAAAAAAAGGTTTCATGGCATGAAAACAAAAGCGGAAAACAATTAAATGCCTTTTGGAAAACTACGCAAACTTACCGCTATAGAATCAAGCCCACACCCTACTTTATCATCACAATTCGGGTGATAAACAAGAAGCCTACCTGCCACAGCTTTCTCATCTTCGTCTGTTAGTTGTTCTCCATCCTTATATCTAGCAGTAAGTAAGAAAATCAGAAGAAAAGTAGAAATGATAAGCAAGGAAAGGCAGACGACATTATAGAGTAAAGGGACCTGTTAGAGTGGAGAATTTCTTTAGCGAGGTGAGCTATAGGTTCTATATCTCTCCAAATCTCTGCTTCTTCATCTTTCCACTTTCGGTAATTTTGCTCTTCCCAACTTGAATACTTTGCTGCCTCGCACAAGCTCGATACTGTGTCAATCAAAACAGATATATCATCCTCTTCCATTCGAATATACTCCGCATTCGAACACCATGATCTCCGAAGTGGCACTAGTAATCCGGTGGCGAAGCGGTGGTGGTGGTGGAGCCGGAGTCGCAGGAGCTGACTGAGAAGTGCAGATGCGGCCATTTTAGGGTCTGGGAGTGGATGGTTACTAAGCTTGTATTGTGCCATTGGTAACTCGATGGACCCATTTATCTCTTCGTGAAATAAGTGGGCTCGTTTTGAGTCTGTTTCTATGTTTGGGTTAAAGACAATCTGGCCCGTGGCCTGTTTCATCAAATTAAAGACAAATTGGTTTTTGAGTATTATTTGTATTAACCAGCTGTACAATTATGAAAAAAAAAATATTTCTAAATTAAATAGGGATAAAAAAAGAAATCATCAATTTTCATGATGAAATGCTCCTGCAGTATAGGAATAAAGATTAAGTAACCGAGTATTTCTCTTTCGTAAAGATTATTTTATACGAGGAGAGAACTGAATTTTAAATGCAAGCATAGGAGAAATCATGGGAAAAGAAAAATAAAAGCACTTTACCTAATTGTTTTACAAAGAAATTCTCTACTCCATCCGACTAATTCCAAGTTTGAGTCTCGAACTGGTATAATGAAAATCTATATTCTATTTCTATGCGTGGGAATATAAATTGAATTCTAATTTTTAACCTACTTTGATTTCATCCATCCATTACTCGAAAAAAGGCTTGGATGATCAAGTAAACCCAAATCATTCCATCAATCAAAATCATTTATTTGTATTAAAACAACATCAATTTTTTTTTTTGACTAATTACATTGGAAGTTACGCATACATAGAACTTGAAAATGTATCAAATGGCTGTTCCAGAGCACCGTAATTATTGGCCAAAAACATTAAAAGACTTGGATAAGAAATACTTGCACTGCAGGTTTATCCTTTTCTTTCATTTCCTCTTTGACATTTGATTGAATTTTTATAATTTGTTTTGATTTATTTTAGCTATAATGAAATGGGACACACAAAGACTTGTCCAAGGTTGAATGTTACTACTGCAATGAAATGGGACAAACAAAGCACAATTGTCCACAATTGAAAAGGAAATCAGACATGCACAGGAGAGGGAAAGTTGCTGTTGTGATCACCTCTGAAACAAACCTTAGCACTGAAACAAATGTTGTTTCAGGTAAAACTCGAGAAATGATTCGACAAGCTATTTCTAATGTGGGTTGCTCTAGCTAGGCTAATAATACCATCGCGGCATCTGTTTTGACAACTGCCCCAGGTACTGATTCTCCTGATTGGATTGTCGACTCTGGAGTGTTCAACCACATGACATCTGATGAAAACCGTTTTTTACTCTTTAAATCTTGTTCCTTACATCCACTCCATTCAAACATCCTATTTTATCGTTAGAATTCGGACGGTAAGCAAGAAGCCACCCTGCCACAACTTTCTCATCTTCAGCTGTTAGTTGTTCTCCATCCATATATCTAAATAAAGGTAGAAATGAACATTAGAGAGTAAAGGGACCTTTAAGAGTGGAGAATTTCTATGGGGAGGTAAGTTATAGGTTCAATATCTCTTAAAAAATGATCGACAGGTTGACCAGGTGATCAGTGATACGATCTCTTTGCCAGGTTAGACCCTCGAATCGGGTCTAACACCTATGAGTTAAACATACTTCGGGTCTAACACCTATGAGTTAAACATACTTGCTTTACTTATTTACTCAGCACCCTAGACAATGACTACTCGGATCAATATGATGCTATGATAGGAAATGTTCTCCCAAGAGCCACAGGACCACACGTTCAAAATCAAAACAAGAGAAAAAAATGGCACACTGAAAGATCTGCATCATTTACTAAAAACCTGTAGGAATATAATTGATTCTGATTGATCACCAGTGCCATGGGCTATGATGTTTATTGACTGTAGCCATGGCCTTTTGAATAGTATGCATGATTGGCGTGCAAAACCCATCTACGTTCACATTCTCTTTTCCTACAGACCCCTCCTAGTTTATTCTATTGGTGTGTAAACAAGTTCTTGACATGCTAGGTACGACTAATTTGGCCAATCTGCAAACAATCAAATGTGGGTCCTAGGATTTGCGAAAAAAGCTTATTCCTGCCAAAGAAGCCGTATGTGCTAAAAAAAAAAAAAAAGACAGATGCAAGTCAACAAAGTCGAGTTCATTTCAATCATCTTGTGTCGTCATTTCTAAACAAACAAAAAAACTTGAAAGTGCAGACAAGGATTATCTACTACGTTCGACAATTTGGCAAGACCTAGGATACATTTAGGTACTAGAATCCATACACAATCCCCTGCACTTGTGCAAAACTTTAAAATATGTCGATCATAATGATCTCTAATTGACAAAAGAAAAAAGAAAATTGCAGATGGAGTATCAAGTAATCACCCGGGTTATAATCATCATCAACTGCCACGTTTAAAATGTTCTTTAATGAATCTTTCTGCATGAGTTGGGTACTTGGATCGAATGTATGCTCGAAGGCACTTCTGATAGGAGAAGTCTATCCATCCACCATCAGTTCTTACAACAAACAGGCACCTGGAGTTTTTAAATTGGGGATGACGGTCAACCTTCAACAAGAGTAGTTCAACTGCTTATTAGTATTCTCATAGACCAACAGAATAGCTAACTTGAAGACATTCACAATTTCACATAGCACATGATTATAGACACAAAGAAAGGAGAAAATGACGGGTGAGTCCAATTCCAGCCACAATAGCTGGCATTTGACTTGAGCGAACAAATATCTCTATTAATAGAAATGCACTCTGCAAACAAAAAGAAAGTGGGACAGCAAAAGAAATAATGGAATAGATTACATGTTACAGAGAAATGAAGAAGGCACCCGTTAAAAGATTTTTATCTACTGACCTACATACATGCCGACCATGTATGGACCAGAACCCTGCAGATCTCCTAAGTAAAAGGCGCGTGCAAGAAATTAACAAGAACAGTGGGACTGGTGCATGTCCCCGTCAATTTCTTGCCTGACTTTTCGCTAAGTTGCAAGGGATAAAAGGAGAAACATAAAAACAGGGACTTGTGGAAAAACTCAAAGAGATAGAGATAGATAGCATAGTCAAGTGAGAAGAATCCAATAGGCCGTGCATCAAAAGTCTCCAGCTGTGTTGCAAAACTGCTTGGGAAATTCCAATGGAGTGTTGGACAGGTTTAAGACATAGGCCATTTACTCCAAAATTGCTAGTTTGACACAAAAATGCCTTGGGAAAGATAGGCAGCATAGTCCATATGAAATAGTGAAAGCAAAATATAATCAATCTGGGGCAGTAAACATCCAGTACATTAGGAAAAGAACAACAATCGATTTGTGGTGATTGCCGAGCTGTGAGCAATTACTTTTAGAAACTGTTTTGAACTCTATATAATTCTAATGAGGTATAAAATCGAAGCAGTATTCTGCTTGCATGCGTCCATATGATGGATTCTTCCAACCTCTAAATTGTTATGTGCATGCAAATGTCAATAAACCAATGGTGGAGGAGCAACGGAAGATCTTTAAGAATATTATCAAGGAAAGCTCAAGATGTAATTCTATTTTGTTTGTATGTAATAGCGAATCTAATTGTTTAGATTATTATGATATCTGGTATTGATTAGGGTTTTTATTTTGTTTAGAACTTTATCATATTATTCTAGTGTTTCGTTAGGGTTGAAGTGCCTATATGAAGGCCATAACCTAGCATTAGTAGTGGGGTGAGTTGGATGATTATTAAAAATTGAGTTTTTTTGTTTTGTTATCCTTCCCACAGCTATTTTTCCAATCTTTCCCTTCCCCTCTTCATCTACTCTTGTGCCCCTTTCTTCCCTTTCTCATTTCTATCTTCATCCTACATCAACCAATTATGTCCACAGCTAGGCAGTTAACAGAATCGGAACAGAATTGCATTCCACTAAAAGGAGCACAAAATTGGAACTTGAAAAGAAAAAATGAGAACTTGAAAACTAAGGAAAAATATCAGAAAGTGAGGTGCATACCAAGCCAAATTTTATAGCAGTATGGTCTTATGAATGCCTCAGATATTCAGAGTGAATTACGACAAAAAATTAAATCAATAAAAATGTATCATGAATTTAAAAATGTCCCATCAATAAGAAAGCAAATAAGGAAATAATAAAGTGTTGCTGCTAAAAAATGCAAATCCTTTAAATTTCATGGGTTATAATTCGTATACTAATAAGAAATCTGATTGTTTCATTTGTTTAAATTTCCTAGGAAAACCTCTTCACTGTTAGCTGAAACTTTGATTGATCACTGAGGACCCCTTTGGACTTGTAATCATCATCTAAATACGGTTAGCAAAATGGCACCCTTCTCAACAGCCTACACCTACAGCAGCAGGCAAATTAACTTGGAGTTGTGCAGTGAAACTTCCAGCACATGCAAGCTAAATATCCAAAAAGACAAGGTACTTAGATGGCAATACCTTACATCTCATCATGATATGCAGAATGTGCGTGTATACTGCATCCTTGAGCCCTATGCCCACTAATATGGGTCACTTATCAGTATGAATGATGCTCGAAAGATAGAATGTTGGATCATAGAGATAAAGTAAATCATCCTAGACCTTCAACATTTAAGTAATGACATCCCTTGACTATATTCTTGTCTTTTATGTCTGACCTATATCACTAGCAACACACATGTCAGACATTTGGAAATTCAGATTTAAAACTCACAAGGACAATCACCATGGCAAATTCTAGTTTCATTCAAACTTAGCAAAAGTTCTGTCCTCAAAATTGAATCAGGAGTCTTTGATAGTACACTTAGACAGCCTTACCACAGTGATTCTGAAATATCTACAGTATAGCCATTATGTAATAGCGTGGGAAAATATGCCAGATAAATTTTATACCAGTTAAGATAAATGGTTGACATATCAAATTTACTTAGAAAGTCCTCCAAAATTGATCCATTTCCATGGGCTTACCTATGCACACTACCATCTGAAAGGGATTTGGCAAACACAACTTTATAAATGACATTCATTCTCACCAGGTTAACACCTTCAAAATAAATAGTTTGGATTAACACATTGTATACAGGCTGGATAACACAAAAAAAAAATGTAGCAGTAATTAGAAGCCAGAATTCAAATCCATTCATGCTATGCAGAGTGGAAAATAAAGCATTTTTGGCACTTGGGCAGTTGGACCTGAGATTTTGGGGTCACTCAGCAGTCCAGCCGATGTTTGGCTTGGTGGAATTAAGCAAATCACCTTACACCGTCAAGATTTTAAGCAATGATATCACTTGCTAATATTCTTTCTTTTGGGTCATACAAACCGACTCGTGACAATAACTCCTACTCGAGTCAGAAATTGGGAATTTCAGATGTTAAAAATTACACAAGAACAATCAAAACAGAGAATGGTAGACTGCATTCTAACATGGCAGACATTCTCTATCCAAAATTGAATCTGATACTATTGGAAAGAACAGTTCAAGAATTGAGTCAAGACATTAGGCACATGGAGAAGTGTCAAATTAAGAAAACAAGAGAAAGGAAAAACGAATGAAAAGAAACAGATGGGCATTCTACCATTAAAAACAACACGAGGAGAACCATGGGTATGAGCTCAAATGCTAGGAAATTGAAGGAAACATTAGAGCATGGAGAAAAAAATTGTGGGGCATTGGCAAGACCCAGAGAGTCAGGAAAAGACTATTTGTAGAATAAAAATCTTATCTTTACCAAAAATAAATGTCGAACCCCCCGGAAATAGCACAGAAAAAAAAGTTTAATAGCACGGAACAAAAGCGGCAAACAATTAAATTCCTTCGAAAACCATGCAAGCTTAGTAGCTTACCATTATAGAATCAAGCCCACATCCTATTTTATCATCAGAATTCGGATGATACGCAAGAAGCCTCTCTGCCACAACTTTCTCATCTTCATCTGTTAGTTGTTCTCCGTCCATGTATCTACCAGTAAGTAAGAAAATCAGAACAAAAGTAGAAATGATAAGCAAACAAAGGCAGACGACATTAGAGAGTAAAGGGACCTGTCAGAGTGGATAATTTCTTTAGCGAGGTGAGTTATAGGTTCAATATCTCTCCAGATATCTGCTTCTTCATCTTTCCACTGTCGGTAATTTTGGTCATCCCAACTTGAATACTTTGGTGCCTTGCGCAAGCTCAACGCTGCGGGAGTCGAAAGAGGTACACCATCCTCTTCCAGTGGAGTAGACTCCGCTGTAGAACACCATGATCTCCGAAGTGGCACGAGTAGTCCGGTGGCGAAGCGATGGTGGTGTTGAAGCCGGAGGCGCAGAAGCGGGGCGCCCCTGATAAGTGCAGAAGCAGCCATTTTTTGTGTTTGGGAATGGATGGTTACTAAGCTTGTATTGTGCGATTGGTACTTAATGGGCCCATTTATCTCTTCATTAAAACCTGGGCTCTTTTAATGGCAAAACGTTTGTACGTATTTATTAGGGCCTGTTTTGTGGATCCACTTGTATTGGGCCTTGTAGGTCCATTACTATTTGAAACGTTTCAGAATTTGAAAAATACAAACCAAAAAAATTTGACATATATAAAAAAAAATTGGGATTCTCTGCCAACAATTTCCAATTTACTATTCAGAATGCTTCTCCAGTTCCACCACTGCTGATTCTTCCTCGTTGCCCCTTCAACTAAAATATTCCCTTTTCTTGAAAATTGAAATTTCATGATCTTCCCAAAAGTCAACAATTTTTCGAAAGAAAATTATTCCGTCACATTGCATTTTAAATCGTAGCTATCAAATCTAGTTTGGTTAATAAGTTGACGTGAAGATTCATAACCTAACCTAACTTGAATTTTAAATTCAATTAAAAAACATTGAACAGGCTAGAATCAATTTAAATCATTGTGTCGATATTAAATGATTTTTTTTATAAATAAAATAATATTATATTAATGAAAATAACTAATTTACATTAGCTCATAAATTAATGCAATAATCTAATAACTTAATTTTTTTTTTCATTTGGATAAAATTGAAATCCAATCCAATTATGAGTTCAATAGATAAACGTTACGATGACTCCGTAATAAAGACGTTGCAATCATATTTCGTGAAGCAATGGAAAGATAAATATATTGTTTATAGTGCAAGCAAAATAAATAAATACTGGCACAAGATTCCAAGCGGACGACATCACTCCCCCTGTCAGACAACGTCCTTTTTACAGTGCTGTTATGGTATGGTTATTTTTAAAATATGTTTTTTTATAAAATAATTCAACCAACCATAACCTCCGCCTAGTTTTTCACAATAATTAAATAAATGAAGATCAGAAGATGAAAATATATTAATTAAAGATTAATGTTATTTAAACTGAATATAACTTGAGGTATGTATATTTATATTATATGAATATATACATGAAATATTTATATAATTCTAATATAATATATATTCTTAATATTAACTTGGTATAAATATGTTTATATATATATATATAATTTTTCATGATAAATATTCAAAATAATATATGAATCTTTAATTTTATTATTCAACGAATACATCAAGTACATTCCAAAGGATGACAAAAAAAAATCCGGTCAGAAAGAAGAGTCCACGGTAAACAAATGAGAACGCATTCACTGTACGTAAACTCAACAGTAGAGAAGCCTATTCAATAAAAGAAAAACGAAATTGTAATCCATTTTCAGATCCGTCTTTGAAAAAAAGAAAAGAAAAAAAGGCAAATCAAACTACGCGAGAGGGCACCGTGCTCCTCCCTCAGAAGCTGAGGCTGCAAATCTCCACCGTTCAGGTTTTAATCAATCAGTCGCCGTGGATGGGCCAGTCAGCTTCGACGGCTTTAATCACAAGCCGTCGAGATTCAAATCGCAGCAGCCACCGGTCAAAATCTAAATTCACGGTCCCGATCATTCCGATGCAAGTAGAAGAACAGACTGAATTTATATTCTGTGAAGGACCTGATTACATCTCAGATCTTCCTGATGAATGCTTAGCTTGTATTTTCCAGTCACTCAATTCCCGCGACCGGAAACACTGCTCTTTAGTCTGTCGGCGATGGTTAAGAATCGAAGGACAGAGCCGTCACCGACTCTCTCTCAACGCCCAATCAGATCTTCTCCCTTTAGTACCGTTTCTCTTTTCTCGCTTCGACTCTGTAACTAAACTTGCTCTAAAATGTGACCGCAGATCTACTAGCATCGGAGACGAAGCGTTAGTTGCAATATCCAGTCGTTGCCGTAACCTCACGCGCCTCAAGCTCCGCTCGTGTAGAGAACTCACCGACGCAGGCATGGCAGCTTTCGCTAAAAATTGTAAAGCATTGAAGAAGCTATCTTGTGGATCTTGCACTTTTGGAGCGAAAGGGATGAATGCCATACTTGATAATTGCGCGTCGCTCGAGGAGCTATCGCTAAAACGGCTTCGAGGAATTACCGATGGCGCGGCGGCTGAGCCCGTAGGACCGGGTCTAGCTGCGGCTTCACTTAAAACTATTTGCTTAAAGGAACTTTATAATGGACAGTGTTTTGGCCCGCTTATAATCGGGTCAAAGAATTTAAAAACTCTGAAGCTTTTTAGATGCTCTGGCGATTGGGATAAGCTTCTTCAAGTAATTTCGGATCGGGTAACGGGTATGGTTGAGATCCATTTAGAGAGGCTCCAAGTTAGCGATACTGGCCTTGCGGCCATCTCTAATTGTTTGAATTTAGAGATTTTGCATCTCGTTAAAACCCCAGAGTGTACTGATATGGGACTTGTTTCCATCGCGGAGCGTTGTAGGTTATTAAGAAAGCTTCATGTTGATGGTTGGAAGACGAATCGGATTGGTGATGATGGGTTATCGGCAGTTGCTAAGTACTGTCCCAATTTGCAAGAGTTGGTGCTCATTGGTGTGAATCCTACAAAAATTAGTGTAGAATTGTTAGCTTCAAATTGTCAGAATCTAGAGCGGTTAGCATTATGTGGGAGTGATACTGTTGGTGATGCGGAGATTTGTTGTATTGCAGCCAAATGTGTAGCATTGAAAAAGCTTTGTATTAAGAGTTGTCCTGTTTCAGATCATGGGATGGAAGCGCTTGCAAATGGGTGCCCGAATTTGGTTAAAGTGAAGGTGAAGAAGTGTAGAGCAGTTACTTGTGAGTGTGCGGATTGGTTGAGAACGAAGAGGGGATCTTTGGCAGTGAATTTGGATTGTGGGGAACCTGAGCATCAGGATGCAAGTGCTAGTGATGGTGGGTTACTGGAAAATGTAGTTGAGTTTCATTCAGTTGCTAATCAAATGCCGCTGCCTAGTATTGCATCTAGCAGTACTGGACGATCAACTTCTTTCAAGTCAAGATTAGGGCTTTTGAGTGGGAAACATTTGGTGGCTTGCACTCTTAGAAGATGGTCAGGTGGTAATAGCAGTTCTCGAGGATAATGAGACCGTGAACCTGAAGTCTGCACTACTGAAAAAACAGTCATTGCCCTTGGTCTCTGTGGATTATTTTGGATTGTATTGCCTGATTCTATGTTTTATGTACTTAATTTGATGTTGTGTGCTGTTTATTGCCTTTCCTATGGAATCTTCACTATAAAAAAGTGATCATTTTCTTATTTCTTAGATTGCTGTTCACTTCAACTTTGTGTTTCTTTATGTTGCAAGTTGTATGACACGCTTCTGGTTTACATGCTAAGAAGATTCCCTGGGAAATACATCTATGCATTACACTATTGTTTGTTATACATTGTCTGTGTGGTTTGTTAATGTTATCCAAGTTTTGCCCAGTTATACATTTACTGTTTTGATGCCTCTGTTCACTGGTTCTATATGTATTATGTTACTTTTTCAGCGAGAAGCTGCTTCAGTTGGTGCAAAAGCACATGAATCCTTATAGGTTGATTTCACCACGGTGAATATAATGTTTGAACCTGAATTTTTAGGGGCTGCATTGTGCAAGTCAAATTCTAGAAGTGACAGATTTCTATCATCTGTTTAATTTATATGGCAATGACTCAATGGAGCTAGTTTCTGTGAGTTATGCCAGCTTGTCTTGATACTGGATCAATCATTAGCAGTTTATAAATCTCCAAACACCTGTTGTCTAGCATCCGATTCTTCCGTGTCTTTCTCAATCAATGGGAGATCAGGAAGTGAATCTCTCCTAATTGGTAATTTACCTCTGTTTTAGAAATCTCTCTCCAAAACACACATATTGACATCCTAACTAGAGTAATTAGATATTTGTTGGAATTTATTACCCAAATAGGCCTAGATCCTTTATTTTTTTGCATGCAATGTTGTCTAATTAGTTACTTTTAAGAACAATTACTTGCATTCCATGCAGTGTAGTATAACTACACCCACAACCCACACACTCACATAATAACCCAAAAAGGCCTTGACCCTTCAGCTTCTTGTGTGCAGTGTAGTACAAGGATCTTTTCTACATCGAGTATATGGTACAAGTAAGCTCTGCGCAGACTTTATCATTTCAGTTGGGATCGATAAGCCATGGCAGCTATTTCAGCAATGTAGATTAAGTGCTACTTCTCTGGCTACATGATGGCATTTAATTCAACCACAAGGTACAGTTCACTTCAGCTCTTGTGTTTACTGCACTATGAGCTAGTTTGCATTTGATTTTACTAAACTTGCTCAGTGTCATACTAGAGGACGATGATTTGCACCGTTTTTCCTTTGAAATTAATTCCTCCACATTTTGATGAGTAATTGTAAATGCAAGAGCTACATAGACTGGCAGTTAGTTGAGTTTGTGTGAGCTTGATCTTTTCATAGAAATATTCATGGATACCTTTTGATCTGCTCTAGCTACAGAAGATTACTTATCCAAGCATCCTTTTCGAGTATGTATAACGGCTGTGTTCTGTGATTTATTGATTTTCCTTGTTCTCGAGATTTTAGTACGGGCTCTGAACTCCGACTGAACTGATTAAAAGAGTTGGACTTTGTGGGCAGGTCTGAGGTTTGATTGTTATCTTGAAAGGGAAAACAGTAGGAGGGAGAGGGAGAGAAGAACGACGGTAATTAAAAGATTCTCCTTTGTGTTTAGAGGTGGGCCAATCTATTAACAAAAGAAACGTGGTTTGCATTCGCAGAGAGATATGGTGTTTGCGGGCATGGGAAGTGGGAGATTCTCATTCTTGTTTGTGGGGGTGATTAAAGCATCAGCTAGCGAACCAAGTTTTGCATTCTTGGACTCGCAGACTTTGGTCATTCCACACCACAGGGATGGATTATACTTCAAGGTAACCCCAACTTTGATGCTATTGATTAGTGTTCTTATACGGTGTCAAATCCTACGCCTATTTATAAAACACGCCTGTCTCGGCAACGAGACGCGCTATCAATGATTTTTTATTTGTGCCAAACAATGTCGTCTTTGATTTTTTTTTTTTTCTCTAAAATAATATCTTTTCTTTATATAAAAAAAAAACCCAATAGATACGAGGGAACTTTGAACTAGTCCAACAAGCAACATGGATCTTAGATATAGATGATCCGGGATCTGATACAGACTGAGTTTGCTGTTAAACCGTCAAGGGAGTTGATTTGGTTAAAATCAAAATAAGACATGATCTATTATTGTTTTTATCTAAAATAACGTTTCAATTTTTTGTATGAAAAAAATGTCTAAAATCACATTGTTTCATAAATAAATAAAAAACCAATAGATCTTGGTTAATCCGTTACGCATGAGTTGACTTGTTCAACTTGCAACATCAATCTTATCTTAAACTTGTAACTATGGTCTCTGAGCATCTCCGAGGAAGATGCTAAATGAAAAGTCAAAAATAATAATAAAAATATTATGTTGGCTTTTCAATATTTAATTTACATGTTTTAAGAGGAGTGTTCAAATAAAATATCATTTATCATTTCTTTTATAAAAGTACTATTCTTATATATCTTTGCAAAAATATCAAAACACTATCAATTATAATAATGTTTTTTTACTTGATTTTTTTATTAAATCTATTTTTTTTTTTTTTTGAAATTATCCTAATCTTGTATCATGTGGTTGACTAATTCATCTAGATTAACCCGATATATATTTTTTTGTTTTTTTTAATTGAATTTTTTTTATTTTATTTTTTAATATTAAGTTGATTGAGAATTGTTCGAGTTGTTTTTAGACCTATCAAGTTAATTAAATTATATCAAGTTAAATAGTTGTGTATCAAATATACTAAAATATAATAAGCTTTTCTAAATAAATTTTTACTATTGGAGTGCATATAAAAAAAAAAAACTATATTTATACTATTTAAAAAGTTATATTACCAATTTCACTATTCTATCTAGCTTCTTCCCTGGGCCATATATATATATATATATATATATATATTGGAATGAGTTTTATTTTTACAAAAAAAAATAAAAGAGAGTATTTTGTCATTTTATTGGTGTGCGTAAAATAGAGATCAAATGAAAAAAAAAAAAAGGAGGCATTTTTCGGTTTCGCTTCTCATTTAGGATGCCCTAATGCCTTGAAAAGACATCGGTCATTCCTCTCATGAGGCGACTTTATTTTTCAAACAGGCTAGGGTCTGCAAAGACATCATTCATTATTTTCCTGTGTTTGCTCCACTGCAGAAAATAAACCTTACCTTTGAGGGCAAGACTTTCCGACTGGAAGCAAATGTGTTTCTTTGTTAATTGGATGATACCAGTTTGGGAGCTGTCATCTAAAGTAAATGGGCAGTTTGATCTTGAAGGTGATTTGTAAGACCTTATGTAGTGTATATTTTAAAATAATATTTTTTTATTTTTTAAAAATATTAGCATATTAAAATGATTTTAAAAAATTAAACAAAAAATATTAAATCTTAAAAAACTGTCGTGTAGGATCATTGGCGGCATTTTCAAGAATAGACGTGTCTTTAGCAATATTTACCTGCCGTCAAAGAAACAACCTTTTATTGTTAGACATTTGAGGAAGCTTGCCCTTTTAAATGAACACTTGCTTCTGCTATTAGAAAATGGGTTTTATACAACGCAGTGGAACGTTTTGCAGGTTGGTGATGGCTTTTATGCTGTTGATGTAAGGATATTTTATAGGGCAGTATTAATTGTATTTTAAAGTATTTTTTGTTTGTAAATATATTAATATAATATATTTTTTATTTTTTAAAAAATTATTTTTCACATCAACACCTCCAAACAACTAAAAAGCACTAAAATAAATTAACTTGAAGTAAAAAAAATACATATGTAAATTATGACAAAAAATAAATTAAAACTCAATGTCAAACACCTCGTAGACTAGCCATTGCTCTTTCAAAAAAAGAAATTCTGAAAAATTGTTGTAAAATTATATTTTTCCTTAATTTATATTGTATTTATGAAAAATATTTTTAAATTAATTACTTGATAAATATCAATCTTAATAACCTCTATAAATTAATACTTTTAAGACTATAAAAAAAAATATTAATTAATTGAGATATTATTTAAATTTAAAAAATATCAAATAAAAACATTATTTAAACAAGATTTTTATCAAGTTATACAGTTTATTAATTAATTCAAAAAATAATAATTTTAAATTCAAGTTTTAAACATTTTTTATACAGTAATGTTTGTCAAGCAAGATTTTAAAACAATGTTCACAAGTCTTAAACTTCCGTAGTTTTCTTTCCTTTTTTTCCCTGAGCAACACACACTCATGCGGAGGAATTTAAACTTCATGAAGCTGTCCGGAAACGCGGCACAAATACCATTTCATAAAAAAATAGTTTTTAAAAAAAATATATTTTTTTATATTTTTAAATAATCAATATTAAAAATAAAAAATACTTTCAAAAACATCCACAATATATTTATCTAATAAGCTTGTGGAAGTCTCGTGCTGCATTAGATGTTTCTTTGCATCATTATTGTATTTTCAGATTTTACCTGCCCGTCTACTTTAATCAGGGTTCCCGTGCTTTCCAACGCTTTATTCACTGGTTTGCAAATAATTAATTATAGTCATAAAACTCGAATAAAAACTTGAATCATTTGGTCATCATATCAAAAATAAAACGATATTATTTAAAAAAATTTAAAATAAAACAACATTATTTTAAATATATTTTCCAAAAAATTCTTTTAGATTGATCAGATAAAGATATAACTCACTACATCACCTAGGTTTGACTCAAACAAGATGAAAAGAAAACCCGCATCAAGTCAACTGGGCAGGCTATGTTTAATAACTATGCTAACAGATGCTCATATTAACTTCATCAATGCCCGATTAAAAAAATAAAAAAAGACTTCAATAAATGCCCAACTCCGACTGGTTATGCTCTCTTTCAATTGGATGGGAATTGACAACCGCAAGATCTGGCTTAAGTAGATTACTACTTTTAAGTGTGCATTTTAGAGTGCATGCATGTATGTAATCACTAACCTCGTATAAGACTCCAACATGCGCAATCCTCCCCTTGCATTCCCGTGCAAAGCACCGTCGCTTTCCATGGACTAACCTGATTGGTAAAACTCACAGCTAACCAAGTCTTTAGGGATCCTTTGCATCGTGGAGTTCATCAAACAATACAAATAAACCAACGCATGCAGCGGGAATAGATTATGCAACTAAAATGAAAGATGTATATAACATAGAGAGTAAAATATAATTCTACTAGTCTTTAATACACTACAAAGAACGAAGAAAAATAATAACTACCACCTTTGTCTTGTGCATTCATGACCATGGTTAAGCAGGCTTCCTTGCAACCCTAGCATAAATGTGAGTTCAGCTGCGCCTAATAGATTTGTCTTATTGATGGATGATAACTTTCCCATCTTCAAATATTGAAAACATATTAAAGGTCTTGCAACAATGGCTCACTAAAGGCACCTGCTGAGTCTTATATTGAAGCAAAGCTCATGTCACCTGTCTCCGCTTAGTTTATTTTTTTCTCTTTCTTGGTTTCAGGCTTTCGGTAGAAAATTATCTGACTGAGGATGGTACCATTTGTGATCATACCAAGTAGGGAGCCCAAAACAACTGCAGAAGAATTAAGGACAGAAACTATACGAAACACACGCAATGAACAAAGAAATGGTACAGGCATCTTACAAAAAGAAAAGCAAAATAATTACAAGCACAGTTCATAAAGCTGTAGAGAAGGGTGAGGTGAAAGGGAAGGCATTACTTAAAGATATAGCATCTCGACATTCAAATTTACCAAAGTATGCATATTTGACAAGAATATCTCCAAGAGAAAGATCATCTTAAGAGTAATGCTTGCAAATCCATGTCCATATTCATCTATCACCTTCATAAACATACTG
This sequence comes from Populus simonii, assembly GCA_007827005.2. Lineage (NCBI taxonomy): Eukaryota > Viridiplantae > Streptophyta > Magnoliopsida > Malpighiales > Salicaceae > Populus > Populus simonii. The sequence continues at coordinate 2,343,652 of CM017477.2, forward strand.
AATTCAAAAACATAACCATTAATGAAATTTTGTCTCACTGTACCACTTCATGAAAAATCATATTCTCAATTATATCCTGGCCTAGCGGCGCATAAAACATTCACACCAACACGATTCATGTCCCACATCAACTTCTTGAAGGAAAATGTTTTTAAGTGGAAATGAAATTAAGTTATGAAACAGGCTAATGCCCAAGAAACAGGACCAAGCGAAATGATAGTTGAATTTTTTAAGCATGGAAGCCAGCTTGTTAAAGTAGAGTCAAATAATTTTCTCTGTTCAAACAATCAACTGCAGATGTTAAAATAAATCTCCAAAAGCAAGGAAAGTTGACAAGGATACCACTTGTTGGCGCCTTCTCTTGCATGCTGGTAAAAACTCTCACTGCAGAACAATTCAAAATTTCATTAACTCCACTCAACATGTCTACTCACAGTGGAAACTGTTAAATTTACAATGTCTCTCACCCAAACCACCACCAAAATTCATGAAGCATGTTAAGAAGCTGAGCTCCCCTGTGCTTTTGTTCTGTTCAAGGATAGCCATTAATTAGTAACATGAGAGCAAAGAACATACATATCACTCATCATAGATAGAAGGTTGCATATCAGACAGCATAATAAGAGAGCTGCTACTAATTCTACTCATCCAAAGATCTTAACTCTTCTCATGAAAGCAATGAGGAGTAGCCCAATTCAACACCTCATGCACCACTCACTTACATGTCCAATAAGTACAGCTAAAACCTAAATATGTATGTGAGGGATGATAAAGGCACCGGTGCATTTTTGTAAATGGAATGAATTAGGAGCTCACCGATGTCCAATACTACAACAAATGATGAACAACATGTGGCTCGTAATAACTAATAACTACGAAATCAAATACAGACAATATCCCTCTCACAAGGGCAGTATTTCCTTGTTCGTAACATATAAATCAGCAGCATTTTTTGGAGAAAAAAATGCCGAACCACCTACAAGGTCAATTTAGCAAGCTACAAGTTACAGACATCCTATTGGCGCATATACTAAAGTATGGGAACTTGTTACTAGTATCTTACAAAAGACTTAGGGAAAGGTGGCAAAAATATATTTGATAACAGTGAAAGTTCACCCCCCATGAAAAATTTCTCCCATTTTCTAGTGCAAACAAACACTGAAAAATTATTCAATGGAAAAACTTTTCCCGTGAACCCTTGCATAGTGACATTTCAGAGGAAAGTATTTTAACCAACTCATAATATTATTCATTAATACCATCACTTAACCACCTCTAACACAACCACCATCCCGTTGCCATCGCCACCGCCTCCACACCATCATATCACCAACACCACCACTCCCCCATTTTATCACCATCACTATCTCTATGATGACTCAATTTTTCAGGAAAAATAATATTTTCTACAAACAAACACACCCTTAGTCGGAAAGTTCTCTCAAGTAATTGCAGAACTAAAACAAATATGCAAAATAGAATTTCAAACAGATTTCATTGAGACATACCCTACAACTTAACAACAAAACATAAACTTGATCTTCTAACTTACAGAAAAGTTCTCCCATATCTGTGGAATCCTGGCAAAGAGAAAAATCGCATGTTGGGACGCCTGTAACAGATTGTTTCCACATTAGATTGCTTCATATATGCAATAGAAGAAAGAAATGGAAAGAAAAAGAAAAGAGTAAAATTTCCTTAACACGAAGAGTGAATATGTGTCTACATTTCGAGTCTGGGCGACACAACTATTAACCTTGTGTATGGATTATCCCTTTATTTTTATAATATCAAAAGAAGAAAGAAAAGATGAATGGCAACAATTCCCGATGAAAATTTTAAAATGCAGAGCATACATTAAAGGGCCACTTACATAGAGCGCTTCAAAAAGAAACGGCTCAATTTGACCGGCTAAAACAGTTGGTGCTACAGCACAATAACTGAAACAGTGTAATAAGGAAAAACGTTGACTGCATTTTAAATTTTCACAGTTTGAAAATATCAAAACTAGGAGATAGTAGGATACAGCAATGCCCTGATCCATGTAGTGGTTCGCACAGGTTGTGAGAAGTAGTAGATAATAGCAACTAAAATTATAGCTGCAAGATACAAGCAAAAGAGGAAGAAAGTTAGATCTTTCAATATACTAATCAGATCATAAAAAAACTAATCAGAGGAAAACCTATAGCCTAATTAACCATTATGGATGTAGAAAAACTAATGCTTCAGTCTCAGCTATATTGAACAAAAAAATGTGTACTCAACAAGATACATTCATTAAAGGTGTAATGAATAAAGTCTGACTTCATTACCACATCAGAGTTAACATGGTAAACAATGTTAATCAGAGTATCTACAACTAACCCACGAATTCTACATAGATAGACAATAGAATTCAGATTCATGGAATAATTTGTAGCGATTAGTTTCTCATCCATCAAATGTTACAACTATACCAAATCATTATTTGACAACGATCCAGTTTGAAATCATTAACACAAACAATTGATCAGCCTAGAACCAAAATAACAGATAATGTCCCCCAAAACCAAGAGACGCTCATGACAATAGTAAAGTTAGACCTACACAATCATGATCATCAACTTCGAGAAAATTCATGATAGATTTCAAAGTAATTCATCCCTCTAAATTCAATGCAGCAACATTTTCACCTGGCAGCCTATAAGGAGAAGTCAGAATAAAGAGAAAAGAGTGTAGCACGCACCTTGGATCAAAAGAAAAGCCAATTCTCCATAAGCAGAAAAAGGAAGGCCTTTGTGAAGACAGTAAGCTAGGGCTATGGTATAACCAACCACTTCAAGCTCAAACCCTACAACACTAAGCCCTCTCACGCTTTTATTCTTCAAAATTTTCAGTATCTGGAATTTCAATAAATAATTAAATAAATAAATTATATCCGAATACTATTATAAAAAAAAACAAATGATTTAGAGTGAAGAAAACCACCTACCTGGGGGACTTTGACGGTGGTGGAGGCGGCAACGATGGCGTAACCGAGAAGCTTGGAGATTAGTGGAAGCAAACAGTCTTTATCGGGGAATTTACCGTCGCGGAGAGATCCGGTTGCGCAGCCGAAATCCATCCCTAAAACCTTCATTTTCTTCTCTTTTCGGTGTGCTATGGGATTGTGGATCTGAACAGAGCTATGCTGCTCGTCTACCTGAAGTTTAGAACATTTTATATATAATCTGGTGCGTAGACTTTTATATGTTTTTTATTTGAGTGTCGTTACCTTTATTATTTGCAATTTAAGGTGTTAATTTCTAGATTCTTTTAATTAAGTATGCTTGAACATTTTAAATTATTTATGATTGAGTGTTTGTATTTTTATTTTTTAATTTGAATGTATATTTTTTATTTTTCTAATATATAATATGTGTTCTCAAAATTAATCAATTGAGTGCTTTTAATTTTAAAAGCTAGCAAAAATCTACATTGTATATTATGAAGAACATGTTTGATCAAGTTATATAAAACTAAAAATAATTTATTTAAATTAAAAAAAGAAAAACAAAAGGCGACTTGCATGAGAAATAAATTTGTGTGGACAATAGTTGATTTATATATTTATTTGGCGAGTCCATACATTTTATTGATAAATTGAGATGTATATAAAATCATATAAAAGACTTTTTTTTGTATAATGAGTTTATATTTAGAATCATGAAGTTGTAAAAATAATTTAAGTTTTTCATCTTTAAAAAGTTAGAATCGAAGATTTGTTTTGTTTAAAAGAAAGTGAATAAAATTAAATCAATTTAAGTTTTTTCTATCTAGATAAGTCCGTGTTTACTTTAAAAAAAAACTAATAAAATTTACTATCATAAATATTTAAATATAAAAAATAAAAACTAAAATAACAAAAAAAAGTACACGTACTCAATTAAAAATAAAATAGAATATTTAAGGACAGGCAACATTTTTGTAAGCATATCATGTGTTAATTTAATGGTTATGTCAACACATGTTTGATAAAATCTAATAAAAGCACTTGATTAGAAAAACAATATGAAAAATATATACTCAAATAAAATAAATAAAAGTAAAGACACTGCTATGTAAAAAATGAAAAGTTGGCACCCCAAATTTGTAATAATCTCCTAAAGTTAACCACTCCTTCAACTACACGCTTACAGTCAGAGTTGTTTGATAGCTTGTGTAAGGCGTTGTTTACTTGTTATGAATCAAAGGCTGCAGCCGCTGCACAAAAGTGTCCAGTAGCAGTGCTATTGGGCTACGAGCCAGCGGGTTTAGTGAAGGAGCCACCTTTTCATCTTTTCCTTTTAAAATTTAAAATTAATAAAACATAAAATGTAGCAAAACTATAAATTATGCTGGGTCACCTTTTCATTTTCTTTTATATGCATTAATTCTTTCTTATATGCAAAAATTAGAATTTTTCAAATTCTAAAATCATAGTTACATTGCAGAGAGAATTGTAATTTGATAAATCTTGAATATTAATAATAATAATAATTTCAATAATTTATCTTAAAGTTAATTTAAAAGACAACATATAAACTATTTAAATCATAACTAAAATTCACCTGATTAATGAGAAACCAAATAATATCTTGAGATATAATTAATAAAAAATCCAAAAATAACTTAGAAAACAAATAAAATTTTAAAACAACATCTCGGATTTGAGCTTAAAATCATGTCAATCGATTATAGCTATTTAAACCATTATAAAACCGACTTTATAGATCCGATCTAATATTTTAAATTAAAAATTATATATGTTTTCATTAAAATTTGATTTGTCGAATCTTCTTCTTGGTATCCTCTATCTAACGGGGATGATCCTGGATGTGAGGGTGCACGGGGCTTGCTTAGAGATACTCATGGTCACTTTCTTGCTGGCTTATGAGCAAGTATTGGCGTTTATAGTGCTTTCAAGGCCGAGTTATGGCCTGCGAGGATTGGTGTGGAGTTTACATGGAATATCAACGATAGACTTCTGCAATCGGAGGTTGACTCCCGGGAAGTGGCTTCAGTTCTGTCAAAAGACACAGAAGAGACAACTTGGTTCCGTTACAATGGAGCAATTAATGAGCTAATTAACATTTAATCAATTTTTTGCATAAAGACTCTTGACTTTCGAGAGTAATCTGGCGAAGCAATCTGCTTATTTCTACGTTTTCTGAATGAATCTTCAGCACTAATTGTTCAAAGCCTAGCCTATCAGCCCAAGCCGTCGCTTTAACTTTGAAAACAGGCTTTTGATTCTAAAAGCTAAAACAAAACTTTGCAAAGATCGATGGGCCTTTGTCATCCTACATGTTATATGTTGTATATTACTCACATGTCCGGTTACCAAGTCTCCCTCATCTATCTCTTTATAGGGTGGGGTTTATGCATGGTTATAAAATCTGTCCGGTTCAAGATCTGGATTATAGATTAAATAAGTTAAATTGAATTGACTAATGCTTTTTTATTTATTTTTTTTAATAAAAAATCAAATTATGTTTCATTTAAGTTTTGATTATGTAACAGATTAACTCGTTCAATCAATCAACTTAGATCTGATTGAGTCAAATTTCACTTGATTTTGAAATTCAACTCTTGTCGACTAGTTTTAATAAGATTGGTTTTAAGAATGTAGCCGACCGGAGGAAATAAACCGGGTGTGGATATGCCTATCCAATGAGATGTAATAATAAGGGATTCAGCACCAATTGAAGGCTAATATTGGAATGTCCTATCCAAGAAGATAAGGGAAGAGAGAGATGATTGTAGGGTGGGAGGGCCGTGCCAGTATCCTTTAAGAAAGAAGGGGATGCTCTTTTTTGCCCCTATTATTTGTAGCTGTCATCCAATTGGGCTGCCCCCCAGCCGAGGGGTGCCATCCCTATCCTATGTTTTTCATGCTGGACCAATTTCCTCTGTAATTTCTACCGCAAGATGTGGACGACACCAACCACTGGGCACCACCAATTCATTTTAACTACGAGCGACTAGGTGTTTGACTGCAGCAGTGTGGGGACTGGGGGTCTATATGAGATCACTTTGGCGAGTTGGTGAGATACCTTTTGGTTATTAAATGTGAATTGATTGGCGATAATTTATGGGTCCACACCACGATTGGTATAAGCCAATGAAATGCTGATTTTATACCTATTTCAAATTAGGTTTTATATGGTTAACGGTTAAATTTAGGTAATCCATTAGATTAATCCGTAAAACAGTTAACTTACATAAAATTAAGACATGGCTTGACTTTTTTTTTAAAATAATTCTAAAATAATATCGGCCTTCAAACAGTATCATTTTAAATTGACCATTTAACCCATAATCCAAGTCTTGTAACTTTACATGCAACAAAACTTGAATGTTATTTCTGTCGTTGTAGTCAAGTGAAGTAAATTCAAGACAAAACTAAAAGATTTATAAGAAATCACAGCATCATAATTGATAATTTCCCTCTTTTATATATATATAAAGACTAGGATGCAGCTTGATTACCAAACAAGATTTCTAGGAAAGACATTCCAAAGATACCCGGATAGTTAGATTGAGGGTGGTGAAGGACAGTAACCCTTAGAGAAATTTTATGGTGATCGATGTATAACTATCAGAATCCTATTAGAAATTACAAGGCCTACCATTCTCTAAACACCTAAAACTAGTGTCTATCGAGCTAGGAGCAACCTTGACTATCATACAAATGATAATTATCATTCCAAATTCGATTCCCATCTAAAACAGAGAGCGAGAGAGAGAGAGAGAGAGAGAGAGAGAGAGAGAGAAGGGTGCTGTGGCTGTGCAGCGTTAGAGGAAGGGAGGAGGGTGGTGCTGTGAATTTTTTAAAGCAGAGAGATGGAATGAGATGTGGTTTTTTTAGGGATTGGGAGTTGAGGGAAGAGAAGAGGAGAAATTTTTTTTAAAATAAATTTGGAATGGTTGACATGTATGATGACATTATATATCATTGAATTCATTTTAATCGTGATATTGATTTGAGATTATCTAATTTGATTCACTCTAATGAGCACTTTCACGGTGTTCTACTTGTGACATTGCACATCAAATCTATTATATCAATTTAAAATTTAATTTGAGTTGAGTTTATTTTTGAATTGTATAGAAAATTAATTTTAACAGATTAATTTATGAACGGAATGACTCAATCAAAACTGGAGTAAGATTATATCAATTATTTTTTTCTTTAATTTTTTTATCCAAAACAACTTTATTTTATTAAAAAAATCATACATCTTAATCAACTCGCCTACCCACAGTTAAATTGACAACACAGAACCTCCTTCTTGAGTCGGATTATGGATCGGGGCAAGTCATGAAACAAGTTGTGCCTTCCAACTATGATTAAAAGAATAGGCGCATTAGTCTTGAAGTAATTGAGTCTGGGTTAATATTAAAGAATGAAAAGAAGTTGTTAATAACAAAGATCTCAAGTGCGTTGCTATACTTTTCCTCCACAATCAGTTCCATTGAAATTAATTATGGAGGTGTGGGAGAAGGGCAGACTGTGCATGGAATCTAGCTAGCAAGGAAGGGAACAGTAGAGCACATGTCGAGGGAGAGTGGGGAAGTATTGGTCAAGTTCATGATGCTGCTCTCCTAATTGCATAAACACGAGGTTCAGGACCACATTTTCATCCCTCTGCTAGTTTTTTTTTGTTTAATGGATGATTTATTAGATCTTGCACTGCAAAGGAGCTGATCGTTTTCTATTCTGAAAATATTCATCTACTCATTAGAAAGTTCAATGCCCGGAAGCTCGTCTCTTCGTGTTTGTAAAATCAGCCTTATTGCCAGGTTTCACGGCCATAATTACGCCTTCTCTGCACCGTAGAATTTGAAACTTCAGTGTCATTTCATGTGTTTTTTATTTCATGTGTTTCAACTTTAAAGAATTGATAGAAACAGCGATACAGCGATAAAAGAAGTTTTTTTAAGTAGCATCTAGGAGTTCGAAAATAATTAGGAAAATAAAGAAAATTTCAAAATAATAACTTATGGATAGATCCCGACCTCGTTTAACAATAACTTGCCAAACTCGTATATAATTGAGCTTGTAGAACTTCTCGATGAAATTTCAATATAATTTAACAATTAGATAAAAAAAATATATTTTTTTAATTAAAAAAATTATTTAACTTGTTGAAAATTTTTTAGATTTAAAACTATTTACATAACTTTCAATATTTATTGTTTTTTATTTGTTTGTTTGAAATTACTCTCAAAAGAACTTATAATAAAAAGATTACGACCCATTATTTTTTGGGTTCGGCCAAGTGTGTTAGCCATACATTTCCTAATGAATCATAAATATTAAGAGGGAATAGTGGTCAGATATTTGCAGCGAATTCGAATCTGCCGATGGAGAACAAATTAGCTAGTTGGTGTAGATTGCTTTGATGTTAAGACTGGACGATTTCTCATTTTCTTCCTGAAAAACATTTTTGGCGCAACTTTTAAAAGCTGGAGCTGAGAACGTAATTGCCCCTGACAGGATCTGGGCGTGTGGACTGTGGCTGATGCTGGGGAGGTTGGCTAGGTCTTAAATGCTTCGTTTATATCCCATCAAAAGTTCCCATCTCTACCTTTATCGGTTAATCTCCAGGATTCCACGGTTATATTCCTTCCACACTACCCTCAACAGCAAGGTAAATTCATCCAAATCCCACGGACGATTACTCATGTAAATGGTTCATGTCGCCGTCAACGTGGCATGGCCCTTCTGTCCAGTTACCTCCCATGGCTAGAAAAATTATTGCAGCTAGGTTCTTTTCTCTGTGGGGCATGTGTCCATTTTGTCAAGGACATGTTGTTTTCCTAGCTACATGCACCCACCTATCTACAACATCCCACGACCATATGCATGCAAGTTGATCATCTTTCGTGTTTGTTTTACATAACCAGGCTTCATCTGAGATGTCAATGATTTAATTTTAGCCATTACTAGAGTGTATTTAAAACAAGAAGTTGTGAGATGGAGACGAGGACAACAGTTGTGTGTGTGTGTTTTGCGGGCCATGTTTAACTTCGATGATTAAAGCGTAGTGATAGAATAGAATCATGCTCTAGTTGTTTTTAAGTGCGATATACGTTTTACTTCGATTATATATTTAAAAATATTTAATTAATTAATATGCGCTATATTTTTTTAAAAAAATTATATTTTCAAACTATAAAAATCACCAAACACACTTAGCATCACTTTTAAGGACCAGAAGACTCACTGTTGTGCCGAATTTTGCTGCTAATGATGACTAATCAATGGTGCGTTTCCCAGCCTCCCAAATACTATATTAAGTTTATGGTTTATATTTTCAAGTATGACCCCATGCCATGCATATTAAGTTTATAGTTAGGAAATGTGAAATTTTCTTAAAATTAACTTGAGTAGTCTGCTTAGTCATTTTAGGAAAGCAATTAATCACAATTACTCCACAAGTTGGTACGTCAAAAAATTATTCTTCTAATTTTAATTTATTTATGTTGGGGTAATTTTATCTCGAGATATTGGGACATCAAAAAATCAACTAGATATTTTATTGTAGATGTAGTTTTAAAACTTGATCAGAAAATTGATCTCGGATAAAACATGGGTCATGGGTCAAAAAAGTTAAACATATTTATTACAGGATAGATGGTCTTTCTTTTACTTTTATTACCAACGACACTAACAACATATTTTTGTTGCAGTACACATCAGTTGAGCTGAGTTATTGTGAAATAAAATAAGCTAGCAAACAAGGGAAGAGAAAAAAAGAAATTGCTCCTAATTAAGAGAAAACGAGATGCAAAAGGACACTAAGGACAGTCCCATCATGTTTCCTTGAACAAACAAACAAAATGGAGAAGGTTCTGTCATGTTTACAGCTACTTAAGCATGCTTTCATTTAAAAGCATGCGGACATGCCCTTAATAGTAGTAGAGCTTGTAGCTTCAAGTTTGGTAATGCAACCACCTGCTTTGGCTTGGTGGTGAATTATCGAGTTGATTTCTGGCCGTTTTTAAAAAATCAAATTAAAGTAGATCTGATTAACCCTGTTGATTACACTCGTGATCTAATTGATTTTATCAAAATTTAATTTATTTTTTTATTATTTTAAAAATTAAAAACTTTTATCAGGATCTAATAACTTCGAATAAAACCTTAAATACCTGACAGAGGCGCCGTATACAAGCGGGTTAAGCAGGAGCGTGCTTTTTCACTCTCGGTTTTCTTATTTCCCGCGCTTGGTTTGTGCCATTTGTCATGCTTTTTTTTGCTTTTTTCCCTTTTATTAACCGTGACTCTTAAACTAGAACTCCTTGTCAACTGGTAGCTCACCCCCCTCTTCTCTCTGTGCGTGTCTGGCTGGCTTTCTTTATCTATCTTTCTGTGCTTGTGACAATGGAAGGTGGACTCCCGATGCTTAACTGTCTCTTACAGCACACGCTGAGAAGCCTGTGTTCATGTACAGATTCTTCTAATCCTTCCAAATGGGTGTATGCAGTCTTTTGGAGGATACTGCCTAGGAATTACCCTCCACCAAAGTAGGAAACTTGAAATTGAAGTTATTTGCTCACTATAAAGGGCCAAATTATTATAATTTGGTTATCAGAAAGAATTTCAAAAGCTAATATTTTTCCCCAAGTGCATGCATGCCTAATGCCAAGGGGATACATTGTTTTCTTGCAGGTGGGATTATGGAGGCACTGCTCTTGATCGTTCCAAAGGAAACAAAAGAAACTGGTAAGAATGACCAAAGTCCCTACTCATTTTTCTCTTAATTTTGGCCTAATGATGTATACCCTTCTTTTGGTGACTTTTCAGGATCCTAGTTTGGGAGGATGGATTTTGCGATATCTATGAATGCGAGAGGGCAGGAACTGGGTACATGAAGGGAAGATTTGGAACAGATGTCTTCTTCAAAATGTCTCATGAAGTTTATAACTACGGGGAAGGGTGAGAATTGATATTTCTAAAATTATGACTTTTATTGGTAACGATATGGTAGGCAAGTGAATGAAGGACATTGTATGGAAACTTATTGCAGATTAGTGGGGAAAGTTGCAGCAGATAACAGTCACAAATGGGTGTTCAAAGAAAACCCAAATGAGAGTGATCCGAACTTAATCTCCTCATGGAATATGTCAATTGAACCTGTAAGATGATCAGTACAAATTTTGCTCTAAAAGACTGAAAGCAGATAAGAATACTGCACTGCTTTTACCTTCTAACATAACTTTCTAATGTGTCTTTCCTTTATACAGCAGCCAAGAGCATGGGAATTTCAATTCAATTCAGGCATTCAGGTTGGTACTTTGATCACAATTCATTAAGCATAAGAAAATAGAAGCCAGCCCAATCACCAAAAGTTAATCCATGGAAGCTCATTACAACTTTTTCTTGACTAGCAGACAATTGCCATCATTTCAGTCAGGGAAGGTGTCATTCAATTGGGTTCTTTTGATAAGGTACTTCTCTCCCCCTCTCTTTCTCTCTTGACTTCTAAATTTGTGCATTAACCAACAGGAATTTACTATCTTCTAGATTGCGGAAGACCTTAATTTGGTAATCAGTATACAGAGGAAATTCAGCTATCTCCAGAGCATACCAGGAATCTTTGCAATACAAAGACCATACCTGCCAATTCAGCATCCATACATTATCAAACCCAACACCCATACGATCGAAAACCAAGAAATAGCCTTCTCAGTTGATGACAAACGCCAAATAACAGGAGTTAAGAGATTGTTTCATGAAAGTTTAGATGATTTTCCAATAAAGGCAATCAACATGGGCTGGAACAGTCCCCAAAATGGAATCCCAGGACCCCCCATTTGGTCAATACCACCTCTTCTGCCCACCATGTCTTGCAGTCTCGGAGCTTTGTTATCAAAGTTACCTTCTGCGACCCCTTCCTATAGTAACATCGAAGCTCTTGGCACATCTCTTCTTAACAACAACAACAATAATCGTAGTAGTATAAGCCAGAGAGTCAGGGTTGATGATCTTGGAGTAACAAGAGAAGGCCAGCTAGTCTCCTCTAGCCATTTAGATGCTGCTCGAGAAGAAAAACCAACTTCCATAAAGCCTAGTTTAAACTTACCGGACAAGGTGGTCGGTTTTGGACATCTCAGAGAGGGAGAAAGTGCCTTGAGTCTCAACTGATCCGGAGAACCAAATTGCACTTATAATTGTATTTCATTGTCTTACGCACAAACGTGGCGTTGTTGATAAATTAATATTAGTGCATAATAAAACTCTCTTGATTGTATCCTAAGCTAACATTACATCACAAGCATGAAGTCATAATCAAATTTAGCCCACGTAGATTTGTGCATTAGAATTTAGAAGCTGAACGCAACACACCTGTCTGGTGTCTACTCTTTGGAGCAGAAATACAAGCTCAATACAGCCTTCATAATGAGAGATGTTAATAGTTGCGAGGAGGCATCCCCTTCATCAAGGGCAGGTATGGGGTGGCATTGTGGGGTTGCGCAATCGTGGTCTATCCCTATCCTTTTGGGCAGTGGTACTCAAGCATATGCAATGGTCCCCGAAAATCGAAGTAAAGATGAAAAATGACAAGAGATATTGAGTGTAGGATCGAGATGTTTTGTGAGATATTTGGTATCTAACCCCCGACACTAGGGATGGTCCCAACCTCAATTTGTTGATGATTTTCTTTTCAGTCGATGTGCTCTCGTATTATGTCTTAAGAGAATGAGTTGTGATTTGTGTTGTGAAACATTCATCTGGTCCCATTTGCTAGGATAAGACAACATGTTAAGCTCGGTTGTGAACGGTCAAAAATAGAAAATAAAGTGAACTTGATCAACAACCTCGGAATTTGAATAATGCTGACAATTTTCTGAAGGTAAGAAAAAAAATGGTTGTTTCTAGTTTATGTATCTGATTTTTCTGTCACGAGAAACAAGTGTTGTTCACAAGACAAATCACCACTTGCCAATTCTCAAACTTTTAAGTTGATCGAACTTCGAGAATTTTTGAGATTGGAAAATTTCGTGGCATAAGTTTAGAACTGGATTGAGGTAACACTCATGTTCTCATGTGAGAATTAAAATGCTCAGCAATCAAGGTTCTTAAATGCTTGATGTTTGCTATTATCCATGCCTTCTCCTCCTGGTCTGGGATCTAACCTAGGAAAAAGTTTTGTTAAGGGGGTGTTTTATACGGTTTTTATTTTTATTTTTAGGTGTTTTTTAAAAATATTTTTGGTTAAAAACATATTAAATTAATATTTTTTTGATAGTTTTGATTTTGCCAATTTAAAAAAATCTAAAATATATATTTTAATTTATTTTTAAATAAAAAAATATTTGTAAAAACATTATACATCACAATCCAAACTTCGGTCGCTCATGATCACCTAGTACACAAGTTAATTATTTTAATTCAAATAATTAGTTTAATTTTAACTCAATCAAATTTAAATTGAATTTAATTGAATAAACCAAGTTTAATCAAACTAGTTTAAATTAAAACTTGATTTCAATAATTATGTTTTCTAATAAACAGCTCGTAAAATAAGGTTGATGGATATCATCCGCCCTGTTAGTTAGAAGTATGAACACCCAGATCATGAAGACATGCCTATGAGAACAGATTATATATAAAATTGAGCATAAATGTTTTACGTGCATGAATATGGCATTGGTAAGTATAGATTATTTTTTCCTTTACAGAAAAATAAAAACAAAAAATGTTCTTCATAGATGATTTACAATGATAAAACTAAATTACTATAATAAATTAAAAATATACTTTATAAAAATAGCTCAAAACATTTTTTTTAAGAATGAACAGTGTCAAGTTAAAATCCATAAATTAAAAGTTAAAACATCTAATTTTTAAAATTAAATAAAAAAATTGATTCAATTTTGTAACAAATTTTCGATTAAATCAGAAGTTATTTCCATGTAAACATACTTGAAATATTTTTAATCAAAAAAAAAAACTTCAAAATCATTTTACAAGATCATATCAAAGATAACCTTTAAATCTCATAATTTCAAATCCTGGGACGGGCCATGTTTTGATTAATAGGCTTATTATGCTGGTCTATTCTATTATACCCCATAATTTCAGAAAATGCTTTCCTTCTGTGTTGGAATAGGATTCTATCCTTTCCTTAAACTTGCATGAGAAAAATCGAAATCAAATACTGATCATATTCAAATTTGTGTCTCATCGATATAACAAGGAACTGTGATTGTTGATTCATCTAGGGAAATAATTGAACTTTTAAATATGAAAGGCACGGATACAAGAAGTGCAGAGAAAAGGATAAATGCCATTGATGCTTAGCATACCACAATATACAAGCACCGCGGATGGTGTATTACAGACCAAATTCATCATAGTCATATTGCTAGATTATGACAACATTTACAGAAGATATTGGAAACAGATAACAAGCTGTCTATTCTCCAGATGCAATGCAGATAAATATTAAATTATTTACACAATCAGCATCTTAATGATCATTTAATTATCATCCATCTTTGGGTGTCGAATGATGCAGAAATTAAGGTCTGCAGCATAATAAAATCAAGAAGATAAGCATCAAAACCAGCTATGATTCTTTTCTCATTTCTTTGATTCTATCGACTGCTGCTTCTGGGCGTGAACTGATGCTCAAGCAACGCTGTTTTTGCCTTCAGTTCCGTGAGCCCAGTGAGGCTTGGCAGGAGTGCGTCGCAATGCCTTCACTCCAAATGGGTTGCCCTTGCTCTGTTCAGGAGTTCAAATAATCAAAACATAAAATTAGATTTGTATGAATGATGATATGCATAAAATGGTTGGAGAAGCTAAGTGTAGTTTGTCTTACAATCAAGCAGGTTCCTTCATTAACGTTGCAGACTGGGTACTCATGAGGGCAGCAGCTATAATGGTCATCACAGCAGGTGGCACCCTCGAGTGGGCAGCATCCCCATGCAAAGCAATACTTTCCATACTCAAAGATGCAGCAGCAAGTATTGCTATCAGGGCAGGAAAAGTAATTATCACACACGGAAGGAGGTTTTACTGGAGATGGAGGCGATGGACCAGGATTGGGGGGATTTTGGCCTTTCTTGATAGGGTAAGAGGGTTCTATTGCAATTCCACATTTTCCTGTTGGACTAGCAATGTTTCTCTCCATTCTGATATAGCCGCTCTCTCCCCAGCTCTTGCCCCATGAGTTCCTCACAATCCAGTAATCTTTACCCTTTTCAGTTCCGTAACCCACGGCAGCAACACCATGGTCCAGACTTGTCCCACATTCTCCAGTAAATACACCCTGGAAGGTAAGGAAATAAGATGTAATTAATTATGATCGGTTCTTGTAGTCATTACTCAATTGAACTGCATGTTTGGCACTTCAACAAAGTTCTACTGTGCTTTAAGACATCAAAACCATCATCAGGTCTTGTACATAATACCATGTCAGGGAGAGAAATTTCTTACCGAATTATACAACTGGAAATTTCTGCCACCACCTTCAATTGCAACACTCACTGGCTGATTTGCCACTGCCTTTTTCAATGCAGTCTCATCATTTTCAGGAACATCTTCATAAGAATCGATTGAAACAACTTTGGCATTTTTCTGCAAGCACAAACATCTATTAGGAACCATCTTCTTGAATGAACATTTCATTATCTGCATTAATTTATTCGTGTTTCAGTTTCATCTTAAAGACCAAAGAAGGCTCACCCTGTACGTGTCACATCTACCATCACGACCAAGGTAGGGATAGTCATCTTCAGTGTCAATGCCACCATTGTTGATGATGAATTCAAAAGCGTAATCCATAAGACCACCATTGCACCCTTCATTATAACTGGTATCACAATCCACCAACTCCTGCTCAGACAAAACGATCAAATCACCAGTGACGATCTTGTTAATCCCTTCCACAGCAGCAATCGTTGAGAATGCCCAGCAACTCCCTTTATATCAAAAGAAACGTCAGTAATTTATCCTTTCACGGTGTATATAAAATCAAAACGTTTCAAGACTCAGTCTGATGCCGGCAAGCTCATTTACTAACATATCAATACACAAATTTTTAATCAAATAAAAAAATTAGATTCTTTGCCTAATATCGCTCCTATTTTGCTTTTCTGGATTAATCAATGAGTAAAATGTATCATTCAACATTGGCTAGTAGTTTGCCCTTTTGCTGGAATCAGTGGATCCAAAAATTATCTATACCAGCCGCAATTATGACTATTAGTTTGGAGCCTTCTCACACATGACGAAACCGAAACTAAATTCAAGACACGGCCGAGATGAAGAAATACAGTTCCTGGTATACTGAATAATTTATCGGGTAAAGCGATATTACAGTCGTAGAAAAACATGAAGAAAACTACACACACGAGGAACCAATTTCCTAAGTACTGCATCAAATCTATAGGCAAAAGTGTCTAGCGATCCCTCAAACCAAAAAAAAATATTAAAACAGTAGTAACTTTGACGATCACGTTTTATCCGGATCGATTTATATATATATATATATATATATATATATATATATATATATAGTGATGTGTGTAAGTGAATTTTTCCCCCCTCGATCTCCTCTTAAATGCTATCATAGAGGAAAAAAATTCGTTGACCAACAAAGACAAATCAAACGTTAATCAAAATATTTGGAACACGATTAGATAATTCCAAGGAAATCAAAAACAAATACCTACCAAATAAAATCGATTCGATGCCAGAAAAAGTTTGACAAAAAATTTTAACCCTCTAGTTTGAACTTTACTCTTCCTTTTCTTTTATGATTTACTGTAATTTCGGATAGGCCTCTAAAATCTTTAATAAGAATTAAAAGGGAGCAGGTCTAAATATTTGCTTCACTGAAAATAGATTTATATTTTTAATAAAAATAAATATATTAGCAAAGAGCAATCCTGGTAGTTAAAAGAAACTTACCACAGCCTCCCTGATCTTTGACCTCAGCTACGGCACCTTCCTTCCTCCAGTCAACGGAATCCGGCAAAGAGTCTCCAACACGCGGAGCATAACGATCACTTGTCTTAGGCAACCTCTTCTTATGACCAGTTCGAGTACCCAAGTACATGGACCGGTACTCCTCGTTGGTCAGATCAGCAAATCGGTTCAACCCGACTGTGTAGGTCCGGTTCTCTGAATTATGCTGATCAATAAACATAAGATTATCCTTAAAAATCTCAAATCTCTTTTCTTTCTCTCCTAGAGCGTTGTAGTTCTTTCCATGCTTTACAAGCCACTCCTCGTACATGGCCATAACCTCATCATCAGTTCTCCAGCTTGATTTGGTACCATGAGTTTGGTCATAGGATATGATTGACATGTCGAAGGCTGACGATAAAGTATAGACTAGAAACAATAGCATCAACATGAGCGTTGATGATCTAAACAACCCCATCTCTGATTATTTTTTTCTCTCCTTTTTTTCCCTTTTGAGAAAGGATTGGAGAGGAAGACAGGATGTGAAAATGGAGGGGTGGGGATGGTAGGCTTATAAAGAAAAAATGGATGAGATATTAGGGTTAGATACAACAAGGTGAGGGATTAAATTTAAGGGAAAAATAATTAAGCCTTGAGGTGGTATGGTAATTTAAAACTGGAAGATGAAAATTTTGGTAGATGACAAGTGAGAACAGAAAAGCTACTGTCCATGCGGATGAGATTTGATTGGTCAGGAACCTGAACGAGAGTCCAACACCGTGAATATCGGAGTTGCTGTAATGGGGACTGATTTTCACGCGCGGATTTTTTCTGGGTAAACTGGCCAGCCGTATTGGTTAGAACTTAGAATCATAGCTATTAAACCTTATTCGAATGGACACCTTGACTTGAAAATTTTAGAATTCAGAACCTCATTCCATATTGGTTTTTTTTTTAATCAAATAAGATATTAATCTATTAAAATTTTATTATTTCATATTGGTTTTTTTAGTAATTCAATTGTTCTTCCCAAACCCAACTGAATCAACACCTATGAATTGATTTAATGATTTATGGATTAAAAAGATGATTTGTGAATTAAGTGTGTGTATATTTTAGTAGTTTTGCTGTTATGATGATTTGAAGAGGTAAGGTTTAAGAATAATTACAAATTATTTTTTATTATTAATTAAGATTTCAAAAATAATAAATTAAACATATAAAATTATAATACATCTTGGTTAGTCAAATATTTTTTAAATTATGGTGGATGCATAACCTAGTTTCAGACACACCATGCGCTCCCAACTGACCCTAACTTGATAATCCAGGTTACAGATAGAATATGTTTAGAATGCGGTACAAACATGTTTTTAAATAATTTAATTTTTTTAAAAAAAAATTTAATATGTTTTAGAACGTTTTGATGTGTGAATGTCAAAAATAATTTTTAAAAATAAAAAAAATATTATTAATATATATTTTAGCATGAAAAATTATTTAAAAAACAACTACAATTAAATTATCAAATAATTTATAAGAGAGAAGGGTTAAAAGGTAAAATGTATTGTTTTTACTTGAAAAGATTATGGTGTTGAGAGTGGTTGATACAGTGTGCGAATTAGGAGTGACCACGTCATCTGACTTTTGTGTGGGTGCCTTGGGCTGGTGGGAGACTGAGACCCCTCTTTTTGTCTTTCTGTGGGACACCACTAAAAGTTTCAATTGATTCCTCCATTGCATCAATAATTACAACCCCTTTCCCTTTCACAAAACACAATTGCTTCGCTACCCTTCGGAGTCATAGTTTGTATTGGTCCTCGCTTTTTATCTAATCTAAATTTTGACACTTTTATTTTTTTTATCCTAATATTATCCATCAACTCCTTGTTTCTCTATCATTTGGTACTTTTGTCAGCTTCCTCGTAAAAATTTTGGGTTTAATTTCAATTTATCTCCTTAGATTTAGGATAGATCTAGTCTTTTTTTCTAAGATTTTAATTATTACAATCAAGTATCAGCATCCTTTTAAACTAACCCAAATAATATATATATATATATATATATATATATATATATATATTTTAAACGTCATTTTGTATTGAATTTCAATTTTTTTATATATAAAAAGAAGTTGAAACTCGATACCATGCAGCTCTAAAAATCAAAAATTTTAGTGTCAAATCAAAGAAAAAATCTAGAGTCAATCTATTTTGTAAATCCCAACTATGTAATCACTTTTCTTGGCACCAAGCCGCTCAACCAACTAAGTTCTTGGTTGGAATTCAAGAACTATGTAATCACTTGTCCTGGAACTAGGGAAATAACATTAGGTAAAAAAACATGGGGATCAGATCGAAACAAAATTAGGATCGCAGGGCTCAAATATGCTATGTCTTGCAAGTGGTGACGGGCTACTTTTCTTGTTCTTTTGTTTAATTCGAGCCCTTTTTTAATTCATTTACAAAGTCGTCGGTGAAAAAATTACAGAAAACGTGAAAGCTAATCTTCACGACACACGACAGTCCTAGAAAACTGCGACTGTAGAAGGGAGATGGTGTTTACGTGCTGGATTGAAAATCTAAAACGATCCTATGGATCAAAGCAAGCAGATTTAAAAAAACAAAAGCATATGCATTGATTAATTATTCTGATATTTAGACCATGTGCTTGGCCCTAAGAATATTTTCAAATGGATTAGTAAGCAATTTGTAATCGAGCGAATTCAACTTCGAAGATCGAGAGGGAGAGGGAGAGGGATGAAGGTTGCTGTGCCGAGGACATTAATCAACGAAGTAAACAAAGTCTTAACTCTTAAGGGTCCGAGTAATTTTGTTTTTCGAGACAGATTTGTTTCTTTTTTCTTTTATTTATCTGTGAAATTCTTTGAGAGAAAAAAAAACTATAATTAAAGCATGTGGTAAATAGATGTCTCTGGCTTACTTCCCGTGTTCCTCTTGGCTGCCGAAAACATTGAATTTGAGAAGATATAAAGACATTTACATATTTTTCTAACCAAACAGGTAAAATAGTAGTTATAGTTGCTTCACCTGGATGGTGCCTCGACTATTATTAGATTAGTACGTGGATCGTCGGATCAAACTGGATTATAAAACAATATTATTTTGGATGTAAAAATTAATGGAGTTTATCTTATCTAATCTTACTTATATTAGGTTAATCAAATCACGTATTAATTTTCAAAACGGTTTAAAATAAAACATAACCAAGAACAAGTGTTGGGTAGACGGGTCATTATAGAAACCGACATGTGAGGGCAAATTTGAGATTAGAAAAACGTTAGCTGATGTGCATCCACCATCCAGGGCTTTTGAGATTAGAAAAACGGTGAATGGGCCAATCCCATAGATTCCTTGAATCTTATAATGGTTTTAATTGACAAAGGACGAAAAAGATAAAGTTACACTGACAAGCGACAGCAACCTTTGATTAAAACAAGAGATTTTTACAATTGTTGAGATATTTTCATGTTGATTGAGTGTTTTGCAGACCCAAATTATCTGGTCATGAACTCACGAGAGGAGAGAACCAGAAATTTTCCAGTTGAAGACCTTTCTAATTTCTCTTACGGACAGCATTAGTCCACGAAGCAAGTGTACTTGTTTACGAACCAAGGTGAGAAAAAAAAAAACAGGTTCTAATTAGATTTCCAAATAGATCCAAGACACCTGGTTTGTGATTCGTTTGAATTTGGACACGACCAAGGAGATTGGCGGTGGAAGTTTCCTTGGTGGGAGTACAAGAAGGGAAAATAAATTTCTCTTTGATAAATGAAAAAAAAACAAAAGATTCCAGTCAAATCATTACAACAGTTTGGTAGAATTTTTAGAAAAATAATAGCTACTATAAAAATTTTGAATAAAATAGTATGGTTTGAATATATTCATGTTTTTTAATATTAATTTTGTATATAACCTCCCTATTAGAGATATTGATTGTTTAGTTTATGAGCCTAATGTATATCTCAAGTAAATTAATTTATAAGTGCAAAAATCAACTCATTTTTTTTAATGAAAAATCAACGGTCAGGATATTATATTATACTATATACTAAAAGAGGTATCAATTTTTTATTATATGAATTCCTAATGAAAAGCTGATTTTAATCTTTAATGGACAAAGTAGCATACCTTGTATGGACATGACGGTATTTTTCATTGAACACAGGGGGATTCCAAGTCATATCGTTCTAACAGTTTGGCAACATTTGTAGAAAGAGAAAAAAATAAAAAATAAATCATCGAGAACATACTATAATTTTATTTTCTATATGTATTAAAAAGATTTAAAAAAATAGCTTTAACTACAATTTAAAATATTAATTTATGATATCATAATTAATTAGGAGTTTGATTTGGGTTAATTCGATTTTAAAAAATAGCTTTAACTATAATTTAAAATATTAATTTATGATATCATAATTAGTTAAAAGTTTGATTTGGGTTAATTCGAGGTTAAACTAATCTAAAGGTTTGTTCATGGTTAATTTAAGATAAGAGTTGTTTGGTGTACTTTCATTAGAGTTATTTTATTAGGATTATTTTAATAATATCAATTGTATAAAAGATAAAGTTTTAATATATGAATCATCAAGAACACGCTATAATGTATTGTTTTGTATAAAATTTTATAACCATTAACATTTTCCCGAAATTCCAAGTAAATAACATCAACATCATCTTTAAAAAAAAAAACACCATATTTATGTCCTCGAAACTCTGTCATGATCAATGCATAGGAGCTGCAATCTTGTATCAAGCACAGGTCATTGGATATGTCACGAATGATTTCTCTTTTCTATACCGAACCTGTTTATAAATACGTGCTTCGCTCTGATAATTAACTCCCCTTCCATATCGGGAAGCAGAAATATATTGCCGGGGCAATTTCTTTCATAAGGCAGAGATAAATTATAGCTGTCACGTCGATAACTGAATTACCGTATCTATTTTTATAAATCATTTTTATTAAAACAAATATCTTTTTTTTAGTATTTAATTGGTCAGGTTTTGATAAATGATTAAGATCTGGTATTCCGTTATCATTTATTTTTTAAAATGTTTTTTATTTAAAAACATATTAAAATAATAGATCTATTAAATTTATTTATACACTAATAAAAATAAATATATATATATATATATAATTAATTTTTTAAAAATGATTTAAAAAAAAAACATGAACACGCCGAGTTGCCCATCATGCCCTGAAAACCTGATAAAGCCAGCCATGATTCATTGTATCAATATTGTTTTTCTGTTCAATTTCAAATCTGTTTTGCGTTTGTCTGCTTAACGATTAAAGAAAAACAATGACGTTAGGATTGACTTCTCGGCATCTTCAAGAACTGAATCTTTACGAAACACTTAAAATATACGGAAGTCACATCACAAAAAATGGAAACAATCTTCCAACAAAAAGCTCCAACCTTGTTTTAAAGAACGATATTTTTCAGTAGCAGAGATTCATCCTGGGCAACAAATTGTCATATGATTAACTACCCTGGAAATCCAAATCATAATATACAAAACTCAATAATTTCCTAATATCTATGATGAAATTTCTTTTCCCATGTGAAAATTTCTCAAACCACTCTGTCTCGAACAGTATCTTATTATATGAAAAATACAAATTTTTATTTAAATCTTGATTATTTTTATGGTTAGAAAATGCTTTTATAAAAAAATAAATTTGAAATTTATTTTTTAGTATTTTTAGATTGTTTTAATATACTATATTAACAGTGAAATGATTTTTCTCGACCAGAATTATAAAACTACTGATGCTATCCACCTACGATTAAGAACGGTCTCGAGAGCTGAACATTTCCTTAATGAACATTTCCTTGACGCAACTACTGATGCTATCCACCTACGATTAAGAACGGTCTCGAGAGCTGAACATTTCCTTAATGCAATTTTAAGAGAAAAGGCATCATTAATGTACGGCTGATATGTTGTTTTCAAAATATATTCAACAATCCCAGATTTTGTATGTGATGGGGCACTCAAAAAATAAAAATAAAATAAAAAAGTATGTTACCAGGCGTGCTTGCTGCCAAGCTGCCTGGCCCAGACCTCGGTCCCTTCAGTTCTCTCTCTCAATTTGCTTTTTTTTAATCTATCTAAATGTTTCTAGTTTATTTGTTAGGCACAAATGTCAAATATATGTATAAATCCCATAATGCTCTCCCTGGAGCATACCACACTACCTTTATTAGCCAATAACCAACACTTTATTTTTTTTTCTCCACCACCGGATGTAGCCTCTAAAAATCTAGTTATAGCTGATGTGGTCAATCATGTGACTTGTTCCACTCCCGTCCCGGGTTCGATCCTCTATATACACGCCTATCCCCCCGCGGTGCCTTACCTACTCCTGGGCTTGCAGGATGTCCAGTGGACCGTGGGGAATAGTCGTGGTGCGTGCAAGCTGGCCCGGACACCAACATAAATAAAAAAAAAAATCTATAAATAAACATGTCATGAGGTAAGAAAAGAGACTTTTACATATCGTACATTACTGCTCCAATTAAATACTCTCTTTTATGTATATTTTTTTTTTATATTTATGAACTTAAATATTGAAGATTTCCGATCCCGATAAAGACTTGTTTTACAGGTTAATGATCGGCCTAATATCACAATCATAAAAAAAAAACTCAATTTATTTGAGGTTTTCCACCACTTCATCAATTTATATAGAGTTATTTGTATAATGGTAAGTAATTAGCCTTTATTTTTATAATTAAAAAAAGCTTTTATTTGGCTATATTTATTAGAGAATCTATCAAAAATAACAATAAAGCAAAGTAGAAAATAGATGATTTTTTTTTCCTTTCTTCTGATCAAGATTGAAAAACTTAATTATTTTTAGATCAAAGCACTCCAACCTTCACTATCCATATCAAGAGTAAATAATAAAACCTTCACTATCCATATCAAGAGTAAATAATAAATCAGACCCGTAAGACTAATCGAGGTATATATAAACGTGCAGGACACCTGTATTAAAAATAATAATGATAGCAATAATAATAATTCAACTTTATCAATTTATAACAACAATACATCAATAATCAAGAAGTAAATACGTTTGGATATTAAGAAAGGTGGCGCTGTTATGAATTAATGGTATAAGTCAGAGGAGTGTCCTTGTCACCATCCCACCCTCTCCAATCCTTGCAGGTTGAAAAGCTCGTGAATTCAATCAATGGAGACAAATTGAATGTGACAGGTTATATTTTTTTAGTTCCATGGCCATAACCATGTCAAGGGATCCATTATTCTATATCTTATCCTTTCCTTATCTTCTCCGGGCGTCATTTAACCCCAGATGAGATACGACAAAGGCAATCAAGGCAAAGATTCCATCTAGATGCAGAAAAGTGAGGGATATGCAAACTGATTCTCTGTGTTCTAAAACACAAACAAAACAAAAACTGTGATTCTCCCTGCCATAAACCCTAGCTGAGTATCTTCAATAATAATAATAAGCAGCGCAAAAGCTCATTACGCACGAAATCTTCTATGTGAAGCAGAGTAGCATGGGGGAGAGCTAGTTCCTCGGCAATTGGATATTTAAGAAATATGTAGAAATTCAATGTGGGGAAAGGGGAGTACATGGACCAGGCTCCCACGTGAACTCATTAGACGACGTTACAGCCATGGGTTAGGCGCCGGGTCCACAGCTCATTATCTGCAAATTTCTTTAAGATCCAAAACAGTTGTAACTTGCCTAGTTGCCTGCTTCCATGCTGTGACCTCACTGGCTCACTCCCATGGCACAGGCAGCCAGATTTCAACAGGCTCTCGCCTGATTATATGATAGAAGCTAGTTTCTTTTTGGGTATTTTTTTAAATGAATTTTTTAAAAATAAATTATTTTTTAATATTATCAGTGTCATGAAAAATAAGTTAAAAATAACTTATTAATGTTTTTTAAAAAATTTATTAAAATAATAAGAATTACATCTTACAAAATAAATCATCATTCCTAAAATATTTTATGAACTTCTTAAAATTTAAGTTTGAAGATTGATTATAAAATATTTTATGAAAAAAAAACAAAAAATACTTTTTTTGAAAAAAATACAATAACATTTGTAAAGAAAATTCTATAAAATATGTTATGCAAAATAAATGGAAATAACCTTAATGTATTCCTCGTCTATGCTGGTTTACTAAAAAAAAATTCTGTTCTATTTTCCCCTTGCTATTCGAACTAGTGGGATCCAGCCTGTGTTGACGGTTGAAGAATTCATTAACCGTTGCTGTGATAAAATAAGAATTGCAAGCAGGGGTAAGTAAAAAAACTGAAAAACTGATTAAATTGAGAAAACTAAAAAAAAAAAATCGAAAAAACCAAACTGAAAAAAAAACTGATTAAACCGATTAAATTTTTGAAAAAACCGGCCGGTTCGGTTATGTTCGGTTTTATAAACAAAAAACCAAAAAAACCGGAAAAAAAACCGAGCCAAAACCGGAAAAACCGAGCCAAAACCAGAAAACCGAGCCAAACCGGTTTGAACCGGTTTTTGCCCTAAAAAACCAAACCGAACCGAACCGAAACCGGTCGGTTTGGTTTCGGGTTTTTTTTTCAAAAAAAAAATATTTTAGTTTGGTTATTTTTTTTTATAAAAACCGAACCGAACCGAAAATAATTACCCTTAATTGCAAGCAACGGCTCCATACCGCTACGGTGATGGGCGGTGCAAAGATGCCATGCCCGTCCTTCTTCACATCAACTACAATAAAGTCTGAATTCAAGTCCCATCCTCTCGGCGTTATTAGGCAACATTGTAATAATACGGTACAGCTCATTAATTCAGCAAAAAAAATAAAAAATAAAAATGAAACACCAACAATGTTATTAGAGTGTATGCCAATGCAGCAAATTGCATTTTAAATTGTGATTGGTCACGTAAAGGATATAAAAAATAATATTTTTTTATGACCAACGTAATTTTAAATGTAATTGGCTACAGACAAACAGATCCTTAATTAAAATAGCTTCTTGTCTTATTTTTTCTTTTAATATGCTACATGTAACACAACAATAGACAATAAATAGTAGGGTGATTGATATATATTTGTTTTTGTACAATCTTGGAGTTTTAAAATCTTGTTTGTTTTAGATGTAGGAACATTGTTTTTCAAAAAAATTAATATTTTTGCTTAAAATTAATTGTTTTTTAGTGTTTTTATTATTATTTTAATGTGCTGGTATTGAAAATAAATTTTTTAAAATAAAAAATATATATATTATTTTGATGTATTTTTAAACAAAAAATATTTTTAAAAATAATTATTACCAGAATATTAAATACCAAACATGCTCTAAAGTTACCGATACTTTCTTTATGAAAAAAGCCATTATCATTTATTTGATATTTTAAGGTAAAAATTATAAATATGAAAAGTATATAATTCTTAAGGTACTTCTATATAGAAATATAAAAAAATTATATTTTTAAGATGCTTAAAAAATAAATCATATTTACTGATGGAACCATGTTAGTCTTCCATGATTTTGGAACAAAAAATGGCACAAGCAATTCATTAATCCGAACAAGGTCAATTGCGTGTAAAATCACAACATTTGAATTCTCATGTAAAAATAAATCATATTTATTAGCATTAATTTCATGATCTTAGGCTTTTTCTCTCCTTCTCTATTTATTACTGTCATCCGTGAATAAGAAAAATTCGAGACAAAATAAACAAAACACACTCAGCGGTCATTAACCATTTATATGAATTTTTAAGAAATGAATACTGTACTGGCAATTTTTTTCTGTCACTCAAGGTAATGAAGAAAGGACTTCAAGTTTTTTTTTTTGAGATCATTTAGCAATGTTTATTTTAGGCAAAATATTCTTCCATAATTTCTTTCATGTTCTAGTCAATACAAAATCCTTTATAGTGAAATGAAAAGGAAAAAAAAAACTAGCAATATCATGTATAAAACTATGTAATTAAATGAATGTTTTGAAATGAAATAGTAGTTATTTTTGTTTTTTGCTCGAAAAAATATAAAAATAATATATTTTTTATTTTTTAAAATTTATTTTTAACATTAGTTCATAAAAAAAATAAAAAATACTAAAAATAAATTATTTTAAAATTAAAAAAATTAAATTTTAATTAAAAAAAGATTAAAACTCACTCCAAGACGTGCTCATGTCCGAAGCTTCACCCAGATTGATTCTTGTCCCTTTCATTTAACGCATATTTTCAATGCGCACCAAACATCAAGTAATTCAACTAGTTTTCATTGACAGAACTGATATTGAAAAGTCATATTTTCCTCCGAGGACGAGTAATCTTACAAGGCTATAGTAATGTCTCGAGGTTTGTTTTTGTTTTTTTTGGTCTTGGAGTGACAGATAAGGCCGGTAGATTGCTAAAATGGCTGATCCAAGCCAATGGAAATGAGAATGGAGTCTATAGTGTACATAAGGCCCAGGAAGTGATGAATGGTAGATCGAACGTGCACCGTGGTAGAAATTCCAATCAAGAAACTAATGAGACCTTTTTTTTTTTACGAATTTCTTATACTAAACCGATCATAGTTATCGGAATTGATTTAGGATGTTCCTCCAAAAATATTATTGAATCATTGAATCAACTTGTAAGCTATCAGGTCAATCTAAATTATTATTATTTAATTAAAATAATATTATTTTATATTTTTTTAAATTGCTGTTAGATCTGATTTGGTTTGGTTGAATCAACTACATTGCTAAGAATATGATCGTGTCAATGAGTTTCACCGGATTAATGTTTTATTTGGTTTAACTAAAAACTATACCTGGGTTAAGTTTTGAATTCCAAAATTCCTAATTCATGGGGTGTTTAAAATTATTGGCATACTATTTTTTAAAATAACTTTTCATTTGAAAATATATGAAAGCGGTTCTTTTAAACAAATTTAATATTAATACATTAAAATAATATCAATTCAATATATTTTTTTATAAGTCAAGAACACCTGAAAACAGAACCCGAAGTTATGACAAACACCTCCTTGAGATGCTGGGTCGGGTCAAATTTAATAGTTATGGAATTGATAGAGGCAATGGGCCACTTTAGTGTCTACAACTTCTCAAATAACCTCTAACATGAAATCCAAAGGTGTCGTGAGAAAAAGAATAAAAAGAGACCATGAAAGATAAGCCCACCTCCATTTATGTTATGGTCCAAATTCGAAGACACACGCTGTAATTCAAACCGCGCTTATCGGGCCTAGGGCTGTTTGAGATGATAAGCCATCGAAGCATCGCAAGTATCTAGGAATTTCCATGGGCTGCCCACCATTAAACTAGGAGATACTGGATCTCTCATGTTCCTGGAAATATGTTCTGTCATGTGTTACTAAATTCGTGTCTTGGATATCGTTTAACAAAACTCCCAGAGATAAAATGGAGTTAAAATAGAAATAAATATTTAGTAAATATTATTGAATAAATGTTATATAACTCAAGTATTAAGATAAGCCTAAGCTATAATTATAGGAGTAAAATCAGCATAAAAAAAGAAGAAGAAGAAGATACTAAAAATGAGGCTAGAAAAAATATGTAAAATCTGAAAATTTCGAATTATAAATTATTCTTTCACCTTTTTAATATATAGTAAATTTTGAAAAATAAAAGTTGAAGAATTAATTTTTGTTATTATCAGCATTGAATTAGTTATTATAAATCTATAATAAAATCTAGAAAAACAAAGAGTTTTTTGAAATTAATTTCAAGCGGTTCTTTGCGAGCTTGAAATGCAAGGCAAAGTATCCTGTCCAGAACGAACCTCAATTCTTGTTCACAATACATTACTTGATTTAAAATTCATCACAAACCAATTAATTTTATCTTAAATCTCTAGAAATAAAACAACGTTGCCCTTCCGGAATCCTTGTCCAAGGAACACGTAAAATACTTACAATGCGCTCGTAAAGAGGTCGTGCTGTCTAATCTGGAGCACGCATTGAAGAAAATTGACAGAAAGTATTAACTGAGGGCAGAATGATATTTTTCTTCTTTTATTTTAAAGTATTCCAAGCGATGATCAGACTGCTGACGGAGTTAGTGTGTGTGAGTGTCTCTATATATATGTATATCCTTGAAGCTTGGTCGAATGATTGTGCCAAAGCCATCATTAGTCGCCGTTGCTGTTCAAACTGCTATCTACTAAAATATGTAAAAGATGTCCGAGGTCTCACGTCACCGAATGCTTTATGTATTTATTTGTTTCCCGACAAGAAAAGAAAGTCTCTTGCTTTGCAATAGTTTGGAATTACGGTCCAAATAGAATTTAGTTGAGATTAATTTTTTTAATATACTTTTATATAGTTTTGATGTGTTAATACAAAAAAATAAATTTTAAAATATAAAAAATTTATTATTTTAATATATTTTTAAATAAAAATATTTTTAAAAAATAATTATAATCACACTCACAAACATCTTTTACTCTGTTTTCTATCCTTCGTTATCTAATAAAACTTTAAAAATCACTATTAAAACATAATTGGTACTTAGATTTTATTTTAAATTGTATCTGAAAAATATTAATTAAATAAAACTTGATTGGCTCAGTAAAATTCAATCTAATCTAAAAGTTGGATTAGCTATTTTTTTAAAAAAAAATAAAATAAATTTATTTCAAAATAAAACCACCAATAAAAATTGTTTCACCATCCACAAATTGATTCGATAACTCGTATCCTTTCGCATCCATTATCTGTACAGAGGCTGAGAAACATGCAAGGATACGCAGCCCTTTCCGATTAGTTTGTTCAATAGAGACTCGCACGCCGAGGAATAAAAATAGGAAGAAAAGGAGCATAGTGGTAAGTATCCAGCCATAGTAGATAAACAAATATCGGTCCATGCACTCACGGGGGCCCAGAGCCGGATTCAAGTTGAAGATGATGTCCAGGGAAAACTCAAAGATGATAAATCAACGGTGCGAAACAGGTTAACGATACATCTCAACGGTGAAGGGACCATAGAGAAAAAAGAAAAGAATCCCATGTGACTTGAAGGTAGAGCTTTGACGCTGCTTCTGGTGTCCTGTAAAAGAGGAACCTTGTCGGTCCCACCCAACTCTTCACTCTAACATATACTTACGACTTTTGCATTAAAAGCTGTTAAAGGTCAACTCCACCTCACTGTCTCCAACCCAAATCCCTTCACTCCCTCCCTTTCTCACCGATTTTACCGAGTCATCTATCCAACGGCTCATCACAACAAAACCTTTTGACCTTATCCCTCCCTCCCTCTCATCATTTTACACGTTCTCCAACCGGTTTCAATAGACCCGCTTCAAGACTTTGATATGAGGTGGTCAAATTAATATTGCCAGTTGGCGGATAAATCTAATTTTTTTCACTAGATAATATCGTTTTAAACTTTTTTAAACAAGCTAAACATGTTGATTTGATTAAAAAAAATAAATTAAAATGAAATTAGACTAGAGTTAAATTTCAAGCTAATGAATTAATATGTATTTAATATTGTAGAAACTTTGAAAAATTAAATTTTAAAAAACTTTAAATTATAATATTGGATCAAGAAAGAGTTTTCATCACCATTTATATTAATATAAAAAAAATATTTTAATATATTTTTTTAAAAAATAATTTTGAAAAATAATTTTTACTGTAATATCAAAACACGCTCATTTTTATAACTGTGTTTTTAATCCCGTTAAGGGGACCCACCTTTAAAGAGGCATTCAAAGTCCTGGAAAAAACCTCCATGTGGCAGAGACCCATTAGATAGGGAGTTTGACGGCAAGGTAAACAGAAAGGACAGGATAGTGACCTTTGATGCCTTTGGCATTTGAGAGAGGAAAGGGCATCGGTTTGACTCTAAAAATAATATAAAATAAGCACTACTTTCCTTTATTTTCTCAGCATCTTTCTCCTTTCCCTTTTGCTTTTTCTTTCCTTTTCTTTTTTAATTTTTTTTCCCCATGTTTCAAGTTCCGTTGAATTGAATCCCTTCTGTTTATGTATCTACCTATTTCTACAATAATCACAACAAATCTTTTCTCACCCCTCTCGTCTTTTTATATATCAGTCAATCAATCCATAGAGAGAAAGAGAGATTCAGTCTTGGATGGTGTAAAAGACATGGCTGTGGAGCTTATGATGGGGTATTCTGGTGATAGTTTTGCTACAAAAATGCAAGAGAATGATGTGAGAGAAGCCGCAACTGCTGGGATACAAAGCGTCGAGGAAGTCATAAAACTACTCAAACAAAATCAACTGGAACAGCAACAAAAACAACAATACTACCAAGAGTTGTCTGCAGCCTCTTCAAGTTCCAATCTTGGCACGGATAATATCATGGCTGTTACTGATATGGCCGTGAACAATTTCAAAAAGGTTATTTCTTTACTGGGTCGCACCACAAGAACTGGCCATGCTCGATTTAGAAGAGCTCCTGTTGCCTGCCCTCCTCAACAACAAATACAAGAACCAGAACCAGAACCGCAACAGCAAAAACAGCAAGTTCAAGAGCCAGTACCATATGTTCGAGCAATTAATTCGCAGCCAACAGAGCAAGGCTCTGCTTTTAGAGTTTATCAACCGACCCCAATTCATCGTCTCCCTCCTTTGCCTCACAATCAGCAACAAAAGACACTGCTGGTTACGAAAAATGGATTATCAGATCGGAATGAAATGGCTACTACGATCAATTTCTCTAATTCGCCAACAATATCTGCTCCTACTTCTTTCTTGTCTTCTTTAACAGGGGAAACTGATAGCTTCCAGCGTTCTATGTCTCCTGGGTTTCAGTTTACCCAACCTTCTGCTGGAAAACCTCCTTTGTCCTCTTCTTCTCTTAAGAGAAAGTGCAACTCCATGGATGATGCTGCTCTCAAGTGTGGCTCTTCTTCTAGTCGCTGCCACTGCTCCAAGAAAAGGTTTGTCGTCTAAACTAGCACAATCAAATTTCATTTGCTTATTTTTTTATGGAATTGTTTGAAACGGTGCTGATTTCATTTTTCATAACCCTTTTTTCATTAATTCAGCAGGAAATCAAGAATTAAAACGGTGGTTAGAGTTCCTGCAATTAGTAGTAAGATGGCTGATATCCCACCTGATGATTATTCCTGGAGAAAGTATGGCCAAAAGCCCATCAAAGGCTCTCCTCATCCCAGGTATCCTATAGTTGCCTTCTTTGTTTCCTTGGTTCTCAATACATTCTGGGTATTGTCGGTCCTTCAATGTTCCTTTCACGTTTCGATTTATACTTGGATAGTCGTGGGCAAGTCCAAAAACTCAACCTTGATTCCTTTTGTTTCAACTTGTTTAGGGGATACTACAAGTGCAGTAGCGTGAGAGGATGTCCGGCACGCAAACACGTGGAGAGAGCTCTAGATGACTCGATGATGCTTATCGTGACCTATGAAGGGGAACACAGCCACTCTCATCCAATCGATGAAGCACCCGGTGCTCTTGTCCTTGAATCATCTTAAGTCAACTGATCAATCGGCATGGAAAAGATCTTCCCCAGTTCATTCACGCCCGTGTAAGACAAGAGACTAGTGCTCAGATAGTCAAAAGGACAAGGCTAGTGGGCACATTAGTTGCCTAAGCTACAAAAAAAAAAGGAGAAAAAAACTCCATAGGATTCCTTAGTTTCTTTCATGTGGTTGAAGACTTTTGTTTAGAAATGAAAAAGGTAGGAAGAGGGTAGATATTGTGGATTTGGTGGGAGTTGAATCATGCAAGTAGTGGGTTTTTTATTAATTTTTTTTTGTCAAGGTCCTACACTGATTTCTATATTTTTTATTTTTACATACATATATGCTTGATTCCCTGGTGGATCTTGCAAGGTTTTCCCACTTATTTTGTTCCAATTTCCACTCATGTTATGTGCATTGTTTTTTAAATGAGAGGCAGTCAATGGGCAGGAGAAGGATTTGTATTTAATAGGGCATGGTTGACCCCCTTCATGTCCAAAATAGTTATGATGCTCGCGATGGTGGATGAAGGGAAGTTGTGGCCTTTTGGGTGGAGGTGTTATCCTCTTCTTGTTAGTTTATTCCACTTGGCAGGCAGTGTTTTCTCCCATGTTCTGATTGAATTTGTGACAATGAATATGCCTGGATTTGGGTGTTGTGGAGAATCCGTAAAAATTATGGTATATGGTATGGATGACTTTTGAGAGTTCATGCAAGTGACCCACCTAAATTAATGAAAGTTTTGCGAAGTCAAAGTTGCTTGCTGGGGGTGATGATAATAATTGTTCCCCACCATTATTGGTTTTTCAACTAGATTTGTTGTATGTGTTCTGCATCGGGCTGGATTCGTATCTATGACAAATTAGATGCTAAATTTATGATATTGTTACCGAAACAAGTATAGAATGAACAAATTAGTTGAGTGCATGCAGTTATTTCTTGAGCAAGAGTTTATAAATGAAAGGGTGAAGAATGAAATGATAATTTCATTGTAATTCAAGTTATATTTTAGTGTATTGGTTACACTTGCACCCGGACAATTCTTTTTCTAAACTAAAAAAAAAAATTGAAAATATAGAAAAAAAATTTACAGCATTATTAAATTTAATCAAGTTGTTTGATCTTGAAATTTGTCAACCTGATTCTTTATTTATCTTGAGCTTTAAATTAAATCATGTAAAAACTTATTTAAAATGAATTATTTAATTTAATGGGTTCAAAAATAACTTGAATAACTGATAAAAATATGACATAACTAAAAAAAAATTAAGACAATTTTTTTTTAAACATTGAAACGATGCCAGATTGGATCTACCTCGGTCACCCTGTGACTTGGGTCATAGACTCCAATGAGTTTAATAACCTTGCTATTTTTATAAATTATTTTTATTTAATTTATGATAGAATCAGATACTTGCAATATTGAGCACCTAAAAATGATGTTTATATGGGATCGTGATAACTCTATGAGCACCTAAAAATATTGAGCACCTAAAATGAAAAGTAAAAAAAAAAAAAGACTATTAATTTCATTTCTCGACCAGTCCAGTATTGATGAAGAGTGAAATAAAAAAAATAATTAAAAAAATTAAAGAATAAAAAACTAAAATGCAAATATATCAAGTTTGATGGTTAAATCCGCTAAATATATGAATCAAGTAACCTAAGTCAACACATTAAATCCGCAAACTGGGAAATGAACTATATTGTGACTAATAACTTGTTTTTTTGTAAGCTATTTTTTATTTAACTACATAATAACAAAAATTAGCAGTTGCAAAATTGAACGTCAAATCAATACCAGGACTTTTTTTAAGATTGTGATAACCTCATAGAAAGTATAACGAAACTCTATTATCAATCAATTTTAATATCGAATGATGAACAAAAAAATAAAAATAAAAGTTAAACTCATTAAACTCGTCAATAGCCCATGGACTTTCTAAAATTTAATAACATGTTTTTTTCCCGAAACTTTATTTTTCTAACCATATGATAAAAGTAAAAATAAATGATAATATAATCAAGTTTACTTGGGAAAAAAAAATCATTGCTAAACCCGTGAACCAGGATAACCAAGTTTACCTTACCAGACTCACAAACTGGGTTATTGATTCTACAAAGTTTAATAACCTAGTTTTTTTAAAAAAAATAATTTTTATTTAGCTATTTTTTTAAAAAATAGATTATACTACGATACCGAGATACTTTTCTGATACTAACCCGATGTTGAAATATTTTTTTGATATTGCGATAGCTATATAAAAAATAAATTAAAGTACATTATGAACTTTAAATCCCTATAAACACATTATATAAAGAATAAAAAAAATCAATAACCAAATTAAAAAAAAAGATCAAAATGCAAAAAACAACTAATAAAATAAAATAAAATTGTGAAATATTATTTAATCCACAGTGCTAATAATAAGTATGGAGAAGCAATTTTTTTCCCGTACCTTTTAATTTTATTCTCAACTATAATTTAATAATACACATTTAAAATCTTTTATATTTTTGTTCAAAGGTAATACACAAAAGGTAAAAGAATAAATTTTGTCGATATTTTTTTTATAGAGTTGATAGCTGAATATGTTTTTTATATAACGGAGTAAATTATAAACTTAAATTATGTTGAGAGATCAAATTAATTTTGGTCTCCGAGTATCTTATATTTTATAAATGAATTTTTGAATATTATATTTTGTAATTTTGATCAAAACAAATCTTAAAAAACAAATAATAATAATAATAATATCATGAAAAGCAGTAATTACAGTAGAAACTCGTTATCTCTTTCCGTACTAACTTCTCTCCTCTCTCACCTCAATCTATAAAAAATCTCCAGCTCCATCCCCATCCGAAATCCCACTCGGGCTTTTCCATCAACACACAGAAAGTCCAAGAAACTTTCCACGGCCACCATTGTTACATATCATCAAAGGATGAATCACTAGTGGGTCAGCAGATTGAGGATCACAAGTCGAATGGACTTCTCTCATGCTATTTATATACTTCATGACTCTTATCTACTTCGTTTTTGCTATTCTCGGTTCCCCTGCTCACTGGCCAATCAACGAGAAGGCTAGACCACTTTTAGAATTATTTATTTTAATAAAAAATATTTTTTTATATTGTTATATCAGAATTATTGGAAAATATTAAATTAACATTTTTTAAAAATAAATATATTTTTAAAATACATTTAAATACACTCTCAATCCTGCATTAAAAAAAGTGTCTGAGAATGTGTTAATTATTGCTTTTTAATTTTTTTATTTATAAAACATTATTTTTTATTTTAGCGATGCGGAAATATAAAAAATATTAATTTAAAATTTAAAAAATAAAAAATATAATGTTTTTAAAAATACTTAACAAAAAAACAAACAGCTAAATAAGCATGATATTGTGGCGGTGGTTTATTATATTTGTTTTTGTTTATGTTTGTACAGGATGTGTTTTGAAAAAAGAAAAAGTTTTTTAATATTTATTTAAGATACAATAACAGTTTTCTAAATTACTATATATTTTTTATTTATTTTTCACGCTAACTTCCAAGGATATGAATACTATTCGTCTTTGAATATCAAGTTACAAATATAATATACAAAAACTTAATTATAAAATAAAAAATCACCGAACCATAAAATACTGAACGTAATTTATGTTGTTAATTTAATTAAAGATATAAAAATAGAATTAAGTCATCAACCTTTTTCTCTTCTACGCTGAAATTAAAATGGTCACTATCCTCAATCAAGAAGTTCTTGCAGAGTGGTCAAATCATCAATTAAAGTAATGGCACTTTCTTGTTACAGTGCTCGAACAACAGAGCATCAAGCCAAAACAAGATAAGATCAACGTCAAAACACTGACTTTTACTGCGTGAGCTTTCAGATCTGATTCTAGCAGTCGTTAAAGCCTTCAGGCTTGCAGCTCCTGTGGTGGTCCAGTGTCGTTGGACTAAACCCGACCACAAAGATCCTGTAGGCCTTTAGATGACATGCCTCAACCTGCGCCATTCAATCCACCTCTGAAAACTTATCCTTTCTTCGTCTTCTACTCGGTCGAGCCAACAGATAATTGTCTAGAGGATGAGGCATGGCAATGCCGCCGTGGTAGCATTCTGTTGCGGCCGGGCTCGATTGGAGTGGTGCCTGTACGGCAGTGTGGTGAAAACTGTGATTTATTTTAACCATTGTTTTAAAAACATTTAATTATTGACTACATATCTAGTTTTATATAAATTTAATGAAAATTCTCTTTTAAAATATTAATTATGAAATAAAAAATATATAACTTATAATTTTTGTAAACCATGTTCTCAAAAGATACTACAACGACAAACGTATACTTGTACTAGCTCAAATTTGTCTAACAATATATTTCTCGTTTTATTTTTTATATTTCTTCATAAATATATTACTCTTTATTTTCTCAACAAGGTCAAGTTTTTTTATTAGTAAAATCATACCTTCTTGCATGAGCAATATTTTTAAAAGTTTGATATTTATGTCTTTCAAAGTTATAATTTCGTTAATATTTTTTTTATTTTTACACTAAGATCTAAAAAAATGAAAAAATAAATAATATTTCTTCACTTTTACATTCATAATTACATGTGATCAAAACATCAAGGTCGACGAGTAGATTGGGCGGGCTTCGGACATACTTTCAATTTACAAACTCAAACCCACGTTCGAAGAGAATACAAACAACAATGGGTTTCACAGCTTCAACAGCGTACTTCATATTGTTAGGTCAATGGCCCAAGAACAATGTAATAAACACTTTTGAAATGACGATTATAACACTTTTGAAATGTGGAATTTGGGCTGGTTCTCCTCCGCCGAGGAGTATTCCAACATTTCCAGATACCATTATCGTTCATACAAGAAAAAAACTAAAAAAAAAAATTCAACGTGAAAATGGTCGAGAGAATCATTTTAAAAGATGGCTGGTTAGAAAACAAATCACAAAATCAATTGAAGAGGCCTGAACATGATGCCATCTGGACGAAGTTTTGCCGTCTAGGGGTAGTTTAAACTGAAATCCAGTAGCTAAAGGTGACCTAAAAAATGGAAAAAAGAGTGATCTTCTGCATCCAACGCCCCATCTTTCAATTTTCATAAGGGATGGAACCAGTGAGTTTACTTTATATAAGAGAGATGAAGATATTAGAGATAAAAAAAGATATCTTTTTTTTGTACTTTATATTATAAATAAATATATAAGTTTTGTTTGGGCCACAAGCCCTATTTTATTAAAAAAAATTGATGGAAATGAAATGATGAGATTTTATAAGTGTTTGCTTGGTATTATATTGATTTATATTTTTAAATTTTTTTTATTTGAAAAAATATCAGATTAATACTTGTTTTTTTAGTTTTAATATATTGATATAAAAAATTAATCTATTTTAAAAAATATTATTTTAATATATTTTCTATTAAAAAATATTTTTAAAACACATTCCAATATACTACTATATTACCAAACATATACTAAGTTGAAACATTCATTAGATTCATTCACAAAGCAAGAGTAACAAGTCATGCACAACTTCATCAATGGAAACATCTCCTAGCTTTTAAAAGACGCAACTAATAAATTTTTCCTCTGGACTTCGTTCAAATCACAATT
Organism: Populus simonii; assembly: GCA_007827005.2. Lineage (NCBI taxonomy): Eukaryota > Viridiplantae > Streptophyta > Magnoliopsida > Malpighiales > Salicaceae > Populus > Populus simonii. The sequence continues at coordinate 2,381,719 of CM017477.2, forward strand.
GATACAGATGTGGGAAAGGATAACTAGGATTTCTTGAGCATAAAAAAATTGTTTTAATAAATTCTGAAATTTAATAATTCTAAAAACTATTTTAAAAAATAACAAATCAAATGGAAGTACGTAGCTAAATCAACCTATTCTATATATATATATATATATATATATATATATATATATATATATATATATATATATATATATATATATATATAAAGCTAAGCTAAAAATAATAAGAAAAAATAAGAAAGAAATTGAGAAATAACAAGAAAAATGAAGAAAATTATAAAACAACTATCTTTTGAATGGAGTTTGGACATATTTTTTTTATCAAATTTAAACTACGTCTAACAATCAGATAAAAAATAGATATTATTTTTTATTTATTCAAACTTTTTTATGGATTTGACCTTATCTATGAATAAACATTTCATGTCAACAAATGGTGTAATACTAGTAGGTGGTGGAAAGAAATATATGTTTCGATGACTTTTTTAAGGAAAAGTTTTGCTGTGCCGCTAATGCTTTTCATTTCCCGGGCATTCATTTGATTATGCTTGCTCCACTATGGGGCTATGGTGGGGATCATGCCCCAAGTGATAAATACATTAATATGAGTCCACGAAAAAAAGTAAAAAAAATATAATTAAAGATTATTATTTGATCACTTTCATGTCATCTTGTTTTACAAGCATTGTTTCAGATATCTAATAACTATTGATCTCTTTTGGTCGGAAATAAGGAATTCACTTAAAATAAATCAATTAATCCGTGAAAAAAATAATGTTATTCTCACGAGGCAATCTCTTTTATTATCCTCTGAACTTGGCTGGTTTCTCCTGGTACTGGTATTTGCTCTTGTTTGCCCCCTTAAGCTGGTAGAAAGAAGAAGCAGACAGTACTTCTACGTAAATAGAGACAAGAAGGAGCAGTATGTCTACACTTGTCTATGTAATCCTCACTTCTCTCATTGCCAGCACTCTATCAAGTGGCACCAACGGGGAGACACTAGAGTTTCTCATCGGTAGCAGAGGTAGAGGCCTAAAGAACGGTTGCAGCTCTGAAAATCACAGGAAATATAGGGCAACTCGGTGTTCAAAATTAGGAGATGCTGGAGCTCCACCAGCAGCTCTGCCTGTGAAAACAGAACTGTTGGTATTTGCAGACCAAAGGCTGGCTTCGGTGTATCCTATTATACAGAAGTTCAAGTCCTTAATCACCTCGGATCCTCTTGGCATCACCAAAACCTGGGTGGGCTCGGATATATGCAACTACAAAGGGTTCTTCTGTGACAGCCCCCCAGATAACAATTCTGCAACAGCTGTTGCCTCTATTGACTTCAACGGATTTCAACTTGCTGCCCCTACTCTCGATGGATTTCTTGATCAACTTCCTGATGTTGCACTTTTTCATGCCAACTCCAACAACTTTGCAGGGACTATCTCTTCAAATATCGCCAGGCTTCCTTATCTCTACGAGCTTGACATAAGCAACAACCTATTCTCTGGTTCATTTCCCACAGCTGTTCTTGGCATGTATGGCCTAACATTCCTGGACATTCGGTTCAATTTCTTTACCGGGGCAGTACCACCTCAAATATTTACACAAAATCTCGAAGTTCTCTTTATCAACAACAACAATTTTATGACGACGTTGCCGGATAATTTAGGCAGCACTCACATTCTTTACCTCACCCTGGCAAACAACAAATTCATAGGTCCAATCCCAACAGGCATCTTCAAAGCATTTTCCTCTCTGAGTGAGGTCCTACTCTCGAACAACCAACTAACAGGCTGTTTGCCTTATGAGGTAGGGCTTCTCAAAGAGGCCATAGTATTTGATGCTAGCAACAATAAATTGACAGGTCCATTGCCGGTCGCCTTGTCTTGTCTAGAGAAGGTGGAGCTGCTGAACTTTACTGGCAATCAATTATTTGGAATGGTTCCTGAGGTGGTCTGTGAGCTGACAAAATTGAGGAACTTTTCACTGTCCGATAATTATTTCACAACGTTGGGGCCAATGTGCAGGGATTTATTTTACAAAGGAGTTCTCGACATCACGAACAATTGCATCCCTGGTCTTCCATTCCAAAGATCAGTAGTGGAATGTTTAGATTTCATTGCACACCCGAAGTCCTGTCCCCGGATGTGGTCTTACACTTTCATTCCTTGCAACTCCCCCTTCAGCTCTGGCTCTATGAATCCTGGAATGGCTCCTTCATCTTGATTGCGTTACATTAAGCTCATGTCCTGCGTTGGTTTTTGTCCATGTTTGGAACTTTCGATTATATTGTTTGTGAAGACAACCATTCTTTCACTTCATCCATGTCCATTCTATATAATAATCCGTGTCTTTAGTTTGCCATGTTCCATGTTGTGTATTGAAAGGGGCCACATAGTTTCTGGCTTTCTGCTGCATAAATTGATGAGCATACAACACGCTATTACATGAAGTGTAGCAGTTCGATTCATCAACAGGACACGGGTCTAGCCGTCGGTGGTTAGTCCCTTCACTCCTCGAATTTTGATGGAGTCCATCTAAAATTCTTATTTTTTAGTTTGAAGAGGATAATTTTTTAATTCCATTAAAATAAAAGGTTTTGGACTTGTTTCTTTTTGTTTAAATGTTAGAATTATTATTTATATTTTTAATTATAAAGGGACAAATATCAATTACATTGACTAATTTACTATATTATATACCAAGACTCCATCAAAACAAAAATCAATAAAAAGGGCATCAATGAACGATGGTTAAAAAGTAAAAACCCCATGCATCAATCTCCTCCGGTGGTATGGTAGAAAAGCACCGATCTAATCCAATCCAAGATGAAGAAAATCATTCTGTCAAGACCACCATGCTCGCCTCATTATATCCCATCTTGTTATCGTATCATTTAATAATCTAACAAAACTGCTAAACCCATGTTTCGGTTTTTTTGCATAGTTGTTATAACCAGTATAGAGTCTGGGATATTTGGGTCTTTGGATTATATATTGAGTTGGTTTGTGGGTCAACTCAAGTCAATTTTTTATTTAAAACAATGATATTTTAGTTTTATATATATATATATATAGCTAACTTAACTCTTGTTCGAGTTTGATCAGATTAATGTTCAAAACCCAACTTGAGTTGACCTTTAAATTGTTAAATTTCCAGATTGATGTGGCAGCTCAATCTGAATTTAAAAAAATAGAACATCATGTAATGAGAAACTAAAAAAAACTCTGGCTTGAGTTAGTTTTCAAATCACCATGTTTTTAGATTGATATGTTAAATCAGGAAAAACAAGATATTCTATAATGAAAAACCAAGAAAAAGACTCGGCTTAAGTTAGTTTTTGGATATAAATTTTTTAATTCAACTATAAAATCGGGCTGATTTTAATAACTACATTAAGGAAAAACACTTGTAATGAGAAACCAAGAAAAAACTTGGCTTCAGGTTAGTCTTCGTATCGTCATGTTTTTTGATTGATATGTTAAATCAGGTTGAATTTAGTAAGAATAGTAAGGAAAAACATGGCATCGTGTAATGGGAAACCAAGAAGAAAAAAACGAGGAGACCTTTGAAAAACAAATGGTCCTAGAATTCGATCATTCTGAGTGGGAATGTGCTAGCTCCTCTACGTGGCCATTTAAGTGACCGCTGGCTTCTGCAATTTACTTTGATTGGGCACAATCTGATTCCATTCCAAATGATTATTAGCCTGGAAGGTCTCAGCTGAGTTAGGGAAGACGCAACCATCCCACATTGCAGCATCTCCTGCTGCGACCATGTGGTCCAGCTCAAAAAGTCCCGCATTAAAGAGTAAGAAATGATTGAAAAAAATGCATGCTCATATTGCAGAGCCTCGTCACTGGTCACTGTTGTTGGTTTTATTAGGCTTTAAATGGGAGAAGGCGAAAATGGTGGCACTTAGTGGGAGTTTTCTGCTTTTCATGATAGGATTTAAGAATGTTTTATTGGATTGAGGAGGCCATGAGTTGGGCATGTTAATCCCGAACTCTCCATTAAAATGTTAATGAGTGGCTTGTTGGTTGCATCAAGGTTTCAAGTTCTTGATTATTTATCTGAACATTAATTTATCTATATCCATTAATCACATGAATCAAAAGCTTTAAATCAACCTTTAAATGGACGTCTAAACTATATAATTTTTTGAAAATTCTTTATTGTTAGGCTAACTTCATGGACAGAAATTAAAAGGTGTGTTTACACTATCAAATAATAATATAAATTAGAGGGATTATATTTAATATCATATAGTTTGATGCAAATTACACTTTATTTTTATAGCTTTAAGGATTACACTTTACATCCTGTAATTTAATACCTGAATAACACTTTATTTTTATATTGTTTGAAAAATCATGCTTACTTTGTCTCCCGTGGATTAATACCTGAATAATTTTATAGTTTAAAACAATTTTTTTAGGAACAAAACCAACCAACACAATATCTTTATTACAAGAGAGATATTTTTTCAGCTTAGGGGAGGGAGTACGCATGTTAAGAAGAAAATGCCAAAACAAATCTCTGTAGTTATTGTTTTTTTTTAAATAAAACAATTACAATGTTGGAAATATTTCAAAAAAAATTTATTGATTTTTCAAATTATAAAAATAAACTGTAATACGTATCTAATCATAAGATTAAGATGTTAAATATAATCTATCCTGTAAATTATATTTTAAAATGTAAGTTAAGATAATTTTTTAATATTTTTTAATCAATTCATATGTTAATTAATTTTAATATTTTTTCCAAGGAATTTTTAGCAACACGCCATCAACGATCTCAAATTTTTTTTTTCTAGGTACGGAATCTCTTCGCTCTAACTTTTCAATGTGGAAAATTCTTTTTTATAGAATCGTTAAATATTACTCTCGGCCACTTTGTGTTCGGTTGCTGTGAGGACTGGCAGGCCATTAGCAAATGGTATGCTCCTAATTATGGGCCATAAACTTCGCCTCTTTCTGGGCCACGTGGATTGCAAGGCTGTGTAATTTGAGCTTTGAGCCCATATATTACTACAGTGTTCTCCCAGGCCTGATAACGGCCTGCTCTGTGAACCAATTTCATGAGCTCCCAGGGCAATATACTTAAGAGATTAACGGCCCATATTCTCTGAGTTGGATCTCTTTCTGGGCTTTGCAGCATGATTCATCCCAGATATTGGGCCGCACGCACCAGTAGGCAACTCACAGCCTCATCACTGTAGCTCGGACAAGGAGAGAACTAAGAACGTGGTCCAAAGAGTTAATTTTCTCTTATTACTGAATTAGTAGATTGAGTTGCTAAAATGTTAAATTGAATTGCAATTGCGTGCAGATAATTAACTTCCCTTATTACCGGGCTAATAATTAAAACTATTAAACTTGACATAACACAATGCGCTTAATAACATATCTAGAATTATGATAATAGTTGTTTTTAAAATATATTTTTTAAAAAAATAAATTTAAATAATATTTTATTATTATTTAAATTTTATTTTTTATATCAGCACATTAAAATAATAAAAATAAAATTTAAAAATTTCAAGAACACGCCTCTAACTGCATCTTTAAACATCTCTAAGATGGTCAATCAAAACCATATGGTTTTAAAATATATATATTGCTTTGAAATTTTTTTTCATAAAAAAATCAATTTAAATTTTAACCGGAAAAACAGATTAACTTAAGGGTTGAAACCCAATTTAAGGTAGAGATTAAATCAACGAGTCATCGAGTTGAAAATCACTGTCCTTGACCATATCGAGGATGATGAAAATCACAGGAACAGAATAAATGTCAATCAATCCTTGTGATGACCGGTGATCGGTCAGTTGCGTGATCATTGCCCTGAAAATACGGATTAGTGTCAGCATGGGCAATCATCATCTACATATATTTCCTGGAGCAATTACACGGTGAAAACGCATTCACATGTGTACGGTGTACCTAGCTTGGACTTCAATCGGCAGCCTCTGGATTCCATAAATACGAAGTTTATGACCCTTGATTGTTGGGAGTTGCCTAGGGCCTTAGCACAATTTTATTTGTTTATGTTTTTGAAATTGTTTTTGTGCGTATTTTAAAAATATATTAAATTAATGTTTTTTTAATAATTTTTAATATACTAATATGAAAAATAAAAAAATATTGATAAATTTTAAAATAAAAAACTAAACACACGACATGAAACTAGTGTAAAACCTATTTACGGATACAGAGAAAAATAAATTAAAAACAAAACCAGTTATTTATTTTTCCTAGCCTCCACACTCCTCGACTTTTCATCTTAGTTAGAAAACCGGTTCAAGAACTGACGTAGTTCAGAGTTTGGGATGTTGAATTATTGGATCAACCTATGACACATGGAGTTAGCCCGTATTAAACGAGGATGTTTTGTACGTTTAAAAAAAAATTGAAACAATGTTAATTTTTATATAAAAAAATAGTAAGAAAAAACTCTTCAGGGCTTACTTGGATGCTCTGCTAAGATAAAACTCTACATATCTAGCCGCTGAATAGATTAGCCTAATTAAATGTCTCAAATGGTGTTTTAAAAAAATTTAAATTTTATTTATTTAAAATTTTCAAATTATTTTAATATGTTGATATAAAAAAAATAATAAAAAATATTTTTAAAATTTATTTCTAAGTAAAAAATATATTTAAAAAAAATAACCGTTATTATAATATCAAACATATTTATGCTTTCCATAACATTGATTTTTAAATAGGTACCCTAATCGTCCTAACTACATGATTACTATGTCAAATTTGTGATTCTATGAACAAAATTAAGTAAGAATCTAAAAGGCATGGGATTTCAAATATAGAGCCGACACTTTTCACACACACACACACACACAAAACATTGCATACCTATTGTGTATTTTTTTTATAATTCATTTTGGTCCTCAAAATTTAATTTTGGGCAATTCATTCATAATTGATGGCCAATTACTTTTGATTCATAATAAATGTTGGAATTGAAATAACAGGGACTATAATGAAAAGACTCCAAACATGGATGGTATGCTAAAAGTTTTAGGAAAGACACGCTTTGGTCCTCACGCTTAAAAATAACACAAATTATACAATTTTGGAACCTTAACATCTTTTCAATTAAATTATGTTATAAAAGTTCATTTTTGTTAATTTTTAGTCTTTCATTAAGAGAGGAGAGAGAGGTTACTGGATTCTAGCGGTAGAGAAAGAAAGATGTCGTTGACATCGATTCAGGCTAAAAAATTAGATATCTTTGTCAAATGATCTCATTTGACGATGGTTTATATTATATGTTTGTTTACCTTTTAAATTACGTCGGGGGGGGGGGGGGGATGAACTCGAGTTAATTTTTGTTTCAAGTTGATTTTGGTTTTGGGACGATTTTTCTATTTTTAGTCCATAAATAGATTTATTGCAATTACTAAAGTGTTTTGGATAAAAACATAATTTGAAAAACAATTTTTCAAGTAAAAGAAATTAAACTATGATCTTTTGGCCACCACAATGGATGGAATCTAGAAAAAAAACCAGATAACGTGTTGTTTATCTCAGCAAGCGATATATCATCTAATTTTTTTTTAAAAAAAAAATTGGGATGACAATCATTCTTCCAGATGCAAAAATAAATAAATAAGGGTCGGTTGCGCAGACCTTTTAAGACAGGCCAGCTCGTGGGCCCTAACAAATGGGGCAGCCCCCGTAGCAAAAACAATATTTAGATTAATACTCTTGTTTATAGTTCTTTTTTATTAAAGCTTCGTTTTACATGTTTCTTTAAAAAACAATATTTAGATTAATACTCTTGTTTTTTTTTTTAGAAAGCCTCTTTTATTTGATAATTATTTTCTTTTAATTTTTTGTATAGATAAAATTTATTTAAAAAATATTTTCAGATAATATTTATAATAAGTGTAACATTGCATAATATTTTTTTCTTTTATTTTATTAAATCAATTTAATACGCGTGTCTATTTTTATAATCGTCTAATTGAATAAAAAAATTATTTTAATAAAAAAATCTAGTAAAAATAATAGGATAAATATCTTGTCTTATGAGATAAAATATTTTGATTTACACTTGTTTCTTAATTTTTTAAAATTTATTCTTTAGTTATTATTCATGATTTATTTTTAAATTTATTAACACAAGCAATTCTTAATTTATATATATATATATATATGCATAAAAAAAACATTTTCATTTTGAATTTTTTTAACTACAAAAATATATTAAAAACAATTATATATAAAATCTTTGCTCTTAAAAAAAAATCCAACTCGCGGTTTGTTGAATTTTCACTCAAATCCAAAACTAAATAACTTCACAGCCACTCATGGACATGTTCATCACAGGAGTTAAGGACATAGCTATTTTTTTATCAGACAGCACAACGGGGAGGTTATGTAGAAAAAGACCGTATACAGTGCACAAGCATAGGCGTGTAAAGTACATTTTCTAGGCTCGGCTCGGCCCGGCTCGAAAATGATTTGGAAATCTAATGAGTTAATTAACAAGTCATTCAATCCAATTGAATTATTCTAGTCTAAAAGTCATATTTTACTCTTTTTAAAATATTTTTCAAGTTAATTTAAGTCTGGTTTGACGCTTTCATCTAACTATATTTAAAAAAATATTTTTTTATTTTAAATTATTAGTTTTTATGTTTTTTAAAAATTTTATATGATAATATCAAAAATAAATTTTAAAAATAAAAAATATTCTAATACATTTTAAAATAAAAAATACTTTGAAAAATAGGTTTTATCATACTCTCATATATGCTCTTATTATTTGTTTTGTATTACAATGCATAATATTTTTTAAAATTATTTTTTATTTAAAAATATATCAAAATATTTTTTTAAAAGTTTTTACATCAATATATTAAAACCATTAGAAAAACACTAAAACTTATTAATTTAATTTTTTAAAAAATAAAAAACACTTAAAAACAATTAATATCTCAATCAGATTTAAATCAATTTGGTAAAATCCATTAACAAAGTTTCACAGAATTAATTTTTTTTTTTTTTTATTCAGACGAGACGAGGACAATTTAATAAATATGGTGCAAAGTATGAAAAGTGATCGTTAACATAACTTGAAGTCATGGATGATTTATTTTTTACATAAAAATGTAAATAAAACAACTTTTCTTTGTGTAGTTCATTTATAGGAAAGAAAATATTTTTTAGAAGACAGTGAAACACGGTAACGTATTTGCGAAAGTAGCGGCTACTCTGCCGAGCCACCTCAGATTTTTAAAATTCTTGAGATGCTTCAAAGACTGGGTTGCGTAATGTGCCCAGTAGCAGACAGGTGTACGTACGTATACGTAAGCTGTAAGCTATGTGTCTGTCTTAGTTGTCCACATCACATAACAACTAAAACAGACAAAAACATCGTCTCCCTCGCATTTTCCTCCATCTTTACACTGCGGTAACTTTTTTGTTCTTATCAGGAAACTTGCTTCTTAAAACCAGAGGTATTTTCGTATTTTTATATAATATATTAATATATATTCAAAATATTTTTATTTATTCAATATATTTATGAACATTAAAAAAATCAAAATATCCCTCCAAAAAACAAATACTAACATTATAGGACATGAATGTTGTTGTCTTTTTCTTTTTTATAATACATTAAGATTGCATATATAACCTGGCGGACATGAATGTTGTTGTCTTTTTCTTTTTTATAATACATTAAGATTGCATATATAACTTGGCGGACGAAAACTTCATGCTATTAAATCAAGGATGATGGTGTCTTTTTTCTCACAGTTTTTTTTTTAAATTTTTTATATATATAATTATTGGTTTGTTTGATGATTGTAATGTAATTTATCATTTAATTTTCAATTTTTAAATGCAAAAAGTTATTAGCGCGTATCTTGCATACGCCACACATTAACGCACGAGAGACACCGCGCACTTTGGGTGGTGCGTGCGGCATCTCCCGGTGATATAAGATGAGTTTTTACCATCTCATTTGGTTATCCTACGTGTCCTCTTCTTTATTGGTGACGCATGACATCTAAAGGTAGTTTATTTATTGCCGATGACCCTTTTTCCCCCCCTTAATTTCTTTCTTTTACCCTGAAAAAACCAACTCTGATCCTTATTGTTGTTGGTGTTCCAGGTTTAGTACTTTTAATTTTGATTTTTTGTCTTTCTCTTTTTTATTAAAGTTTTATTTGTTTTCAATTCTAATTTGTAAGTGTATGATTTTCAGTTTGATCATTCTATTTTTGATTCTTTTTTTTTTGTCTTTTTTTTGGAGTTTTTATAATATTTAATTTTATCCTTAAATTAAGTTTTTTTTTTGTTATTTCAATAATAATAGTAATAGTAGTAGTAGTAGTAGTAAATCATTCTATATTCTAATTTAGAATAATAAATTATAAGAAATTATAAATTACAGTTTTTAATAAACTTTAAATGGATATAAATTTGAATTTTATTCAAATAAAATGTAATAAAAAATCAAATATATAAAAAGTAGTATATAAATTAAATGTATTAGATAGTTTAATATAATTGGAATGTATTAGAGAGGTAATAGGAATAGTCCTAGAAAGAATATTTGGCGTCATTATACACAATTAGAATTTAGGCCGTGCGTATCAATTTCAAGAAAAAAAATATGAATATAGTTAAATGATAAAATTTTTCTTTGTCAATAAAAAATGTGGTGATAATAGTGATGATAATAGTGATTATTATAATAATAATAATAACAACAACAACAATAACAATAGCCTTCAAATCAAGTTTATATTTTTTATTTTCAATAACAACGACAATAATAGTAACAATAATAGCAATGATACTATAAATATTACTAATACTGGTAATTATGGCAATGTTAATAGTTTATAACAATATCAATAATAATAATAGTGGTGGTGGTGGTGGTGACAATGATAATAATAATGGCGGAGCAATAATGATGATGATGATGATAACAATAATAATAAAACTGATAAAAAAAACAACTAAAAAGGAAGAAGATTTTCCTTTAGCCACATGGATAATCTATTATTCACTACAGTAGTCAAGTGAAGTCTATGAATTTGTTTTTTTTTTTAAAAATCTTGTTTCGGAGACAAAGGTATTTTTGTATTTTTATACCGTTTATTATTCATTATAGATCTGGATAAAGTTATTTTTATCTATTTAGTATTTTTAACTACATAAAATAACAAAAATATCCCCAAGAATAAAAGAACCAACACAACATGGGCAGGAGTATCTCAATATTTTTATTTTTTTATTAAATAGCTAAATTACATGTGCACCCTTGAATCAAAGAAATGCAAGTAATTGGGGTTATGGATATTGCAGTCTTTTAGCCTTGTTTTTTTTGGTTAGCTGTAGGCTTCATTAAGGGTGATAGTATAATTTAATATTTAAATAATATTCTTAAATTTTAAAAAATTAATGACATGTTAGGGCCACCATATATTTTAGACGGTATGTGAGACGGCTCTTCTCCATATAATTTTATTTCTTGTTATTTACTTTCTTATTAGAGGAAGGCCTATATACTTGTCAAAAAAAAAAAAACCATATTATCTTAATTTTAATTAGTATTATTATATATTTACCATGAACAGTTTTATATTATTTTTTAACTCCTGCTCAGTAACTAGACAATACTTTTTATATAAAAAAGCAATAACACAAAACACGGGCACCGAGACTAGTTAGCTAGCTAGCTATTGCCCCTGGAACGAACTGAAAAATAATGGAGTGATCATCTATAGACAAATAATCTGGGTGATAAAAAGCTTTCAATCATACAATTTACGCGGACCCACCCACCATGTAGCTCTCCCAATTCAACAGGTTTCCTTATTTCTTATCAGACATGGTAGGTAATCCATTAGATCCGGATTTTACCTGTTATATCTTGGATTTGAAATATTTAAATCTATTGTTTGTCTTCTCTTTTTGACATTTTTTGTTTTTGAAATACAACAGTTTTCTTGAAAGGTATTTGGATTAACCATGATTTCTCAAAGAATGTAAACAGAATCTTTTTGACTAAAATAATAATAATAAAATGATATATTAATTACTGAGTTTTAACTAGATCAAACTCGGGTAAATTAAGTCACTAAACTAACACGAGTTTTTTATCAAATTATATAAGTTATTTTTTAAAGATTTAGATTTCGAGTTGACAAAATCTTATATTCAATCACCAAGCAAAAATAGATTTTATAACAATGCTTCAAGATTGAATTTGATGGTATCTACTAAAAATACTTGACATAATCTAATAATTCTTTTAAATCAATTTTATGAAAACAAAATTTAAGGCTGGAAGAATTATAAAATAAAGCTTAAATTTTAAATTTATATATAAAAATACAAAAATTATTCATATATATATATATATATTATTGAAAAACAAATCATAGAATGAAAAGAATAGACTGGTGTCGTGCTTGGTGAAAAATCCTCGCTCGCTTCCAAATACAACCTTGATGAAATCGAAACCCATATTTAATTTACTCTGATCAAATCAAATAAAATTTCAATCAACTCGATGGAGTGATAAGATGAAATTATAGCCTCTGCTTCTAGTGATGATTGTAAAGTACAGTTCTTCGATAACTCCATCTGTTGAAGTGGAGTCACTTTATTGCGTGACGCCGTAAGCATACTTTTTTCCCTGGATGGCAACAGTGTATAGATAGCGTAACTGTTTTACACTGCTGTGAATGTTAGTTTTTAAAATATTTTTTATTTTAAAATGATAATATTTTTTTTATTTTTAAAATTAATATATTAAAATGATATATAAATAGAAAAATAATTTAAAACTTAAAAACAATTTTATTTTTTTAAAAAAATATAATTAAACTACAGTACCAAGATATCAACTAAAAGTCATTGACTCGGTCAGATTGTTAGCAACTGGATTCATTATTTCCCCTTGTAAACTGTATACTCACATGGCACCGTGGAGGAGTCATTAAAGTTCTTATAACCAATGCATAGCGATAAGTGTGAATTGCAGACTTCCTCTCAAAAGCAAAGAAATCAGAGGAAAGGTCAGTATAAAGGGAGAGGGAAATCGAAACTTTAAATTTGATCTATGTTGAATTTCAATTTGAATGAGAAAAGATACTGATTTAAAAATCATGCTATTCAACATATATTTTTCTAAGGAAGGAAACGATACAATTTTAATTCAACAATGGTAATAATAAATCCCATGAATTGTTTGGCAAACCAGAACAATAAATATAGCATTTGATGATATCTTAAAATATTCAAATTACTCATAAGCAAGGTTTATGTCTTATATAATTGGTTAATTTATTTGTTTTGAAAATCTAATATATTATTTTTAGCCAAGGTAGCTAGAGATTGGTGACTGATATCTGTAAAAGATCATCTTTAGTAATTTTAGAGATTTTTCGATGATTAAATTGATGATTTTTTAAAATAAAATATAATAAATATTACAAATAAATACTTTGAAAATAAATATGAAGTAAATAATGAATATTCCGAACCATTTATTTGTTGAATGATTCATAATTTATTTATAATTCACGAGTCTCTTTACGAAGGAGAAAGGGCTAAAACATAATGTTGCAAACTTCAATGAGAAAAAAATATCCTTAGCATGTGTATTAATGGAAGAGGATATTCTTGGTATGTATATTAATGTTGATAGAAGAACTTTTACACACTATCATTTACATAGTATTAATATCGATGAAAATATTATGAACTCTTAGAGAACTTTTATATACTTAATGGTACAAGGGAGATACCTTTGAAAGTCTTTGGAGGACTTTTACACTTTTTTTTTTTGTTAAAGGGTTTATGGTCCATTTATAACTCATAAGTCTCTTTATGAAGATGAGGGGCTAATACGTAATTGCTCTGATAGTTTCAATGAAGAAAAATATCACCGACATATTTATCAATGTGAGAAAATATCTTCAATATATGTATTAATGTTGATAAAAATATGATGAGTTATTGGAAGAATTCTACACACCATCCCTTATATAATATTAATATCGATGAAAATATAATGAACCTTTAGAGGATCTTTGTACACCTGAGTATAAATAGAGAGTATGATCCAGAACATAGTTGTGTCCACGAGATTAAGCTCTTTTTCCAGGTTGAACCCAGAAAAACCGAGTCATTCTCTTGGTTGTGCCTAAGGGAGTTGGCTATTCCATTGAGTCATTGAACAAGCCCGAGAGCTAAATATTTTACTGGATGAGACTAGGTGAGGCTAAGTCATTCTCTCGGTTGAGTCCAAGAGGTGATTTTTGGGACTTGTTAAATCTAGATTTATCAATATTTTAAAAGGATATCACAAGTATAAATAATAATTTAATCCAAACTAAATGAATACTAATATAAATAAGTAGATTTTTTAAATAATTACTTTACTTTACGAGTAATGAATATGATATAAAACTATCAAATGTGACCGGGACTCCACTTAAACATAACATGATATATATATATATATATATATATATATATATATATATATATATATATATTTAAAAAATAATAATCCATATAGATACTTGTAATTTAATAAATAGATTATAAATATATAAAACTCTCATGGAGTTTAAATATAAAAAAACCTTAACTAGGTGATACATTGCCACAACAATTATTTTCTTGGTTCAATCATGTTTTTGAATTTTTTTTAAAATTTTAAATTAATTTTATTAATATTTTTAAATCGTTTAAAAATAAAAAATAATTTAAAAAATAAAAAAATATTATTTTAATACTTAAAAAAAACATTTTAAAAAAATACAGTGACATTACCCGGCAAATGCTGCATTGGCAGGGAGGCGAGCACCAACTGCCAAATTTAAGAGTATTACTATACGGTAACCATAGTATATATCAAATAAATAAAAAACATTAATTTACACATAACTTTCTCTCTCCTTTTCTTCACGTGATTCTGAAGTTGCAGGTCCCGACAGCTGCTTTTCAGTCCTTACATCCTTTGTCACTTACCATTGCCCTAACTATACCATGGAATACCATCTCTTCTCCATCTCTCTCTCTCTTTTCTGGTCTTCAATACCATCAGGGAATGAAATGGACCCATCCCACCTACCCTTTTGAAGTGGAACCAAAGAAGAAAGAAACCCACAAAAAAAAAAACCAAACCCTGGGGGCTTTTCTCTCTTCTGTTTCTTTTTCCCCAACCTCACCAATCCCCTGGTGCTGCACAGCAACAATATGCTGCTTGTTTTGCTTTCGACTTCTCATTTTTTACTCTGTTTTTTCATCACAGTAGCTTCTTCTGCTGCTCCTGCATCAAATTTGCCTGCACCACCTGATGCTACAGCTCTTCTTGCCTTCAAATATAAAGCGGACCCGAACAAAAACCTTCCATTTTCTCAAAACACAACCTTCCATTTCTGTCAATGGCCAGGAGTCAAATGCTTTCAACAAAAAATCATCCGCCTAGTTCTCCGAGACTCAGATCTTGGTGGCGTTTTCGCTCCCAAAACTTTAACTTCCCTCGACCAGCTCCGTGTCCTTGGTCTCCAAAACAACTCCTTAACCGGACCCATCCCTTACGATCTCTCCAAACTTACCAATCTCAAATCACTTTTTCTTGATCACAATTCCTTCTCGGGCTCTTTCCCTCCTCCACTTCTTTCCCTTCACAGGCTCCGCACTCTAGATTTATCCTATAACAATCTCTCCGGTCCTATTCCCTCTGCTTTAATCTCTCTAGACCGGTTGTACTATCTTCGTCTTGACAGGAACCTGTTCAATGGCTCCATCCCTCCATTAAACCAATCCTCTCTTTTAACTCTCAACGTTTCTTTCAACAATCTTAGTGGTGCAATCCCAGTGACACCTACATTACTTCGTTTTGATCTTTCCTCCTTTTCATCAAATCCTAGCCTTTGTGGAAAGATTATACACAAAGAATGCCACCCCGCTTCCCCATTTTTCAGCCCATCTCCAGCGGCAGTGACGGTGGCTCCACCGCCGGCCGTTGTAGTTAGTCAAAACCAGGCATTACAAGGCGTTGACTTGGCACAGAGCAGTCAAAAAACGAAGCACAAGAAAAATGTTTTGATCATTGGGTTTTCATCAGGTGCATTTGTTCTCATTGGTTCGGTTATTTGTTTTGTCATCGCTGCCAAGAAACAGAAAACACAAAAGAAATCGACGGCTGCGACTGCCTCTGCTGGGATTATTGGACCCACCGCAGAATCAGTGGCTGTGATGCAGATAGATCGACAAGAGAATGAGTTAGAAGAGAAAGTGAAGAGAGTGCAAGGGCTGCATGTGGGCAAGAGTGGGAGTTTAGCATTCTGTGCGGGTGAGGCACATCTTTATTCGTTGGATCAGCTAATGAGAGCCTCAGCTGAGTTGCTAGGGAGAGGAACCATGGGGACCACTTATAAAGCAGTGTTGGACAACCGTCTGATTGTGTGTGTAAAGCGGCTTGATGCAAGTAAATTATCGGATGGAAGCAAAGAGGTTTTCGAACAACACATGGAATCAGTTGGCGGACTTAGGCACCCTAACTTGGTGCCTCTTAGGGCTTATTTTCAAGCTCGAGAGGAAAGGCTTCTAATCTATGATTACCAGCCCAATGGCAGTCTCTTCTCCCTAATTCATGGTAAGCTCTTCTACCACTACCAAGTCAGGCATTTAAGTGAATCTCTTTGGGCAAGTAGCTCAGTGATTAACTTGTTAACTATTAAATTTAGTTTGGAGTTTACTGAATTAGCAATCACATTTAAACCATGTCCTATCCAGTAGGTAGATTGGTTGACACGGCTTTTTAATTTAGGTTGGGTTCGGAACAAGATTTTGATCCAGCCAACCTGATAGGTCAATTAGAACAAAATTTATTTTGATTTTTTTTTTTAAAATTCTTTGAAATAGCATAAAATTATGTTGTTATGATCAGCATGAATTAACTTCAACTTTGTTAATAGGATCTTAGTTTTCCATAAAACAACAGAATCTTGCAGTTGACGACATTGGAACTCAGGAATTGGTCTTGGTTTTCTGCTCGGTAACTGTCAACAATTAATTAATTAGTTCGTTAATCGCTTCAAAGCACTCGGTTTCATGGGGGCATCTCATAGAGTGCATAAAATTAGCTGTTATAATTCTAATTAAGGCGCGTGCTGTATAGCAGCTCCCTATGGGAGTTGCCACTCGCGTTGGGAAATGTAGGAGCGGTGTGAGTCCCACAGGGGCTCGTGCTTTGATTGGATCGGCACCGATATCTTTCTGATCGTGCGGTGTAGCTCCATCCAACAGACAGCGGGACCCAAAAAAGTTTGCTTAAAGGTAATTTTCCTACGCGCTTACTGACATGCTCACTCCACTCGCGGAGGAATGTATTTGGAGGATATGATTCTGATTCGGGGGGGTCTTTTGGGTCCCGTAACACGACCACACGTGTGGATACGACAACACAAAAGTCAAAACTTCAACTGTACCGTCTCATTCAACGGTGTAGATTTCATTAGATTCTCTGTGTGTTGTTAAACCGGTCCGAGAAGGTGAACTGGTGATCCTCAACCTAGTACTTAGCTCGATCAAGGTTTCGTGTTATTAATTTTTTTAAAAATATTACATTGTTCAAATTATTTTTTTAAATTAAATTGGGTTTATAACCATGGATTCTATATTGCATTCCTCTTCTGATTGGGTTTGTTACGTAAATACTATATTGAATAAATGTGCAGGTTCAAAATCAACAAGAGCAAAACCACTACATTGGACATCATGTCTTAAAATAGCAGAGGATGTAGCACAAGGCCTTTCTTATATCCACCAAGCATGGAGGCTTGTCCATGGAAATCTCAAGTCTTCTAATGTCCTTCTTGGCCCAGATTTTGAGGCATGTGTGAGTGACTATTGCCTTGCCGTTCTTGCCAATTCACCGATTGATGATGAGGATGACCCCGATGCCTCGGCTTACAAAGCCCCAGAAACTCGCAGTTCAAGTCAACAGGCAACTTCCAAGTCTGATGTTTATGCATTTGGAGTATTATTACTCGAGCTCATAACTGGCAAGCCTCCATCACTGCTGCCTCTCCCACAAGATGTGGTAAATTGGGTTAGGTCTACTAGGGGCCATCATCAAGACGATGGTGCTGGAGAAGATAATAGGCTAGAAATGCTTCTTGAGGTGGCTATTGCTTGTAGCTTGACCTCACCTGAGCAGAGGCCCACTATGTGGCAAGTGTTGAAGATGTTACAGGAAATTAAAGAGACTGTTTTACTAGAGGATAGTGAATTAGACGTGCAAACTGGGATGCCCTAATCCTAGTTTATTACCGTACCTCAACACTAATGAATGAACGAATAGAGTAGAGAAATAGATGATGCTATAACATATGCAATATATGCTAGTTCCTTCTCACCGTTCCTTTTTTTTTTTTAAATTTCTGGATGAATGATTACAGTAGCTAAATTCATGGTAGCTTCCGGAGTTATGTTTTGCCATGTTGTACAGAACATCCAGGTTGATGTTAGTGTACTGGCATATGAATATTTTTGTTATGATAGATGTTGCTGCTCCCCATGATACATCTATATGGATGCTTTACAATTTCTTGTTCCATCAAGATTTGAAAGGTAGAAGAAGACAATCAAGAAGCTACTCGTTCTTGTCCACATTCTATTGGCCCAGTGTAGTTCATCTTTTCCCCCCTCAAAAGACTGTTACTCTTCTTTTTTGATAATGAGAGACAGGATCATGTTAGGTGCCTGTCAACGATTCCTTTATCAGAGGGAGTTGTAAAAAATCAACTCAAAATGCCTTTCTATCATGTTAAGTGCCTGTCAATGATCCTTTATCAGTGAGAGTTGCGTGAAAAATCAACTCAAAATGCCTTTCTTAGACACGAAATAAAACTAGTAAATTAAAATAGCTTACAAAACCATTCACTTGATAAAAGCTTTTTATACCTTGTGTACACGACTAACTAATTTAACGTTCCTTGATTCGCTTTCAGGTTCCAACCACCACCATCTGCTTGATGTAAGGAAACGTACCTCAACTACAATATTGGTTGCCATATAGATGGATTAGTCCACAACGCTCAAAGAATGGAAAGTTGAAACTGTAGTGTTAAATTTGGCTTGTTCTCGTTCCGGTAATTTAAAACCTCATTCAAGTTAAGTAGAATTCAAGCCAGGTTTCAAGTTAAATTCAAAAAGACTTTGATTAGGTGAAATTTGATTGACCTAGCAAAGTTAACCTGTGATTCAATTAACCTGTTAAATTCGGTTTAAATCCATTTGAGTCACTCTAGGTTTTTGTTTTTTTAAAAAAAACTTAAACAAGTTGTTTCAGTAAAAATAATTGATCTGAACTTGCAAGTATGGCTTCTCAACCTGTTTTTTAATTAAAAAAAAGATTAAAAAATAATATCAAGCAACTCTTAGTGATCCAAGTCCCTTTTCACATCAGTTCCCGACCCGAGTTTGATAACCATAATTAAAAGTCTCTCACACCCTACGGAATTCCCGAAAACAAGGTAAAAAGAACTGGGTCCATGCAAGAATAGAAGCCTAGGCTCTGGAAAAAATAGGGCCAAACCCAGATGATTAAAACCATTTAAACTGTAAAACGAGCCCAAGCTCAATCCGAGCAGAGCAAATCCAAGAAAAAATCAAGTTAGAGAATCAAAACAGAAAGAGTCGAGTGGCAGTGAAGAATTTGCTAGAATCGTCTAGCAAATCATTAACCAGACAAAAAATAAAAAAGCCCCCTTAGGATAATTTAATTTGTCATCAAAGACGAACACAACAACAGAGCAGAGTGCGATAGTACCATATATAGGATATCAGCACAGACTTAGAAAAGCAAAATCTTGGAGAAAGTGGTGGAGTGGTAGATGCCATGGAACATCGTACTACAGACACAGAGATGTCTGAAGTGACTGCACCGCCGCCGCCGCTTCAAGTCCCAGATGACAACAACAACGTGAGAGGGTTGCTCACATTGGCTCGCCAACTCATCAGTCAAGGCAAACCTTCTCAAGCTCTTCAGGCGGTAATCAATTAACTACTTCAATTATCTCTTTTTTAATTTTGTTATTTCAATAAAAAAAGAAGAAAAATATCTCCAATTTCCTTGCTTTTCTTCTTTTTCTAGTGAAGGGATTTTCATATTCTTCTTTCTTTTTTTATCTTGATGTTGTTTTTCTACTGATAAAAGTATTTTCATTCTGATGTTTACAAGATTGATCAATCACTGGTTTAGACATTTAATTAACCACTTTGCACGCTTTTCTTTCTTGTCTACAAGAGGGGTCATTCAATTGGCCATCACTCACACTTTCTCTGCATTCTGATTTTTCTAGTATTATTGAGAATTAAAATTCTGCTTGTAGCGTACCATCTTGAAAAAACAAAACTGGGAGCGCATGTTGAGTTGTGGCTTAAATGGGTGAGTTGGTTTAGATTAGATTGATAATTGCATGGTAGGGTGTCCTAAACAAGAATGGAATGCGTTGATATATTCTCTTTAGGAAAAGACTTTCCTTGTTAGAGTTGGACTTGGAGTATTTTTTCTAATGAAAAGGATCTTGTTGCTAGTATCAATAGCATGTGTAATGGCTAGTTTATGTGCGCCTCTAATATTAACGGTGGCAATCAAAGAATTAGTTCAGTGGCCAAAACCTTTAGTCAAAAGAATTAGCATGGTATTTTTCTTGTGAGTGATTTTTAGGTATAATTCAGGTTTTGGGTAGTGAGGTGTATGAGTGTGGTTGATTTGTGATTGTAAACCCTGATATTTGATAGTGAAGTTTTGTGGAGTAGGTTTTGCCAAACCACTTTATATTTCGTATCTCTTCTATTTTGTGTCATTACTTGTTTTGTTAGGGTTTTGCACAAGAGTGCATGTCTATTGTGTCTTTCTTCTAAACGATACAGCTGAGGGAGTTGGAGGAGTGTGTGTGTGTTAGTCTGTAATGTGATTAAAGTTGATCCAGGCATTAGTGAGATTTCAATAAACAGGGAGAAAAATGTCTATTTCTAATTGTGGCAAGGGTGAGTCACAATTGTTAGGGAGTTTAAGTCATTAGGGTTTCTGCTTTGATAGTTTCCCTTTTAAGGTTGTTCAACATGCCAATTTCTTTGAACCCGGGTAATCGAAGTACAGAATCCATATAATTTTAACAGCTTACTTGTATGAGGGACACGATAAGGAAGTTATAATACCTTGAAATCTACTTAACTATGTTTCTGTTTATGTCCCAAACTCAATCATATTCACAATTTTTATCATCATTTTGTTGTTAAGCCATTAAATCCTTTATGGATTTTAATAGGTTGGCAGTTGCAGCATATTTTTGTTTTTTTTATTTGGATAAATTGTAAATGAATTAATCAATTAAATTTAGCAAAAACTCCCAAGCTACGAGGCTATTGAGTAGCTAAGGGATATCAGGACATATCTAGTTATTTGAAGACTACCATGTATGATTGCCAACCTTAGGTATCTCAAAATTCATGTTAGGCTTATTGTTTTTCTATAGAAGGAATGCTCATCATTATCTATAGCGATATATTAGTCATGGATATAGGTTCCCGTACACCTGCATAGACACTTATGCATGCACAGAGTGGGCTCACACCATAGTTCAAACATGGGAAGTAAAAAATTGAAGTGGAAAAGGGTTGGAAAGTTTGTATTAAAACTATTTCCCATTTCTGTTTAAATGAGGTGCTCTGAATATTTTCCAGAACCTGTGCTTACTGAGTGCTTGGCACAGGTGGTAATGGCAATGAGAACCAAAGGTGGGGATCAAGCTGTATTTCAATCCTTGCACCGTGCTCGTGAGCTGTATTTGAACAGGCTGCAAGAGAACACTGCTGTTGATCAGCTGGCATCTTTGTTTGCTGAATGTGCAATTGCTGAAGCCCAGCCTTTACAAGCTGAACAAACTCCACTTAATGTAGGCGCCTCATCATGTTCAGCTGAATCCGATGTTCATGTACACTCAATACTTGCCGAAACTGGCAGGACACAAATAGTGTTGGATGCATTCTCGGATGGGAGCAGTTTCATCTGCCTACAATGTGGTGGCCTTGTAAGTAATCATCGCAAAGACGAGCATTATGCATACTGGTGTGGCAAACCCTGAAGCACATGAACTTGGAATGAGTTTTTGCTCCGTGATGCAGTGCTTCTCAACATGCTCGATTAGGATGCTACTTTCCTATATCTGCTGCGTTGAACTGCACCGTTGCTTTTGAGTCTTCAGCATTTCATCTTCTTATACGCCTGATGTGGTCATTGCCAACGAAAACTTTAAATGCTTGACTTGGGATATAGAGGTCCAGTTTTGGTTTAAAATTGGAGTGGATTGAAAAGAAATGCACCCTTGTAAAACTTGTTATAGAAAGCTTTTACTATTTAGTGGTTAAATCATCAATTTAAATGACAACGATGACTTGTATCAACAGTGTATCCTGTATGTGTATTTTTGAAGGCAGTTAGGCCTTAATTTCTGGTGATCGTTCTTATTGTCTCTGTCTCTGGAAGTATGTGCTCAGATCCTGCACCAGGGAGTCCCCTGGCGGGAAAAAAAATAAAAACCCCTCTGCAGTACTCTAGTCCCTCCTCCATCTTTCACAATGTGCTTATTCCAGATATAGTTTTTAGTTTCAAACAGTGTTCAAAAGACAGTTTTCTATGTAAGCAAGCATGTTGGTTAATGCCTATTGTAACGAGTTCGATCCAGGTTTTTAATGTATCATTTAAGTTGATATTGGAGCGAAGTTGAAGAAAAGAGGCCAAGCATGAAGATGTGAAGAACAAGGTTAGTTTGAGGATTTCTACAGTCATTAGTCGATGAAAAGCTGGTTCCACTGGGTTTGGAAACGTAATTTGCGGTACAAGTCTTCTATTATGAAAGAAGAGGATGGATTGCTATGTTGTGGAAACCCCCACAGAACATAGAGCTCTAAACGAGGTCATTTTACCAGTGCTACTCCTTTCAGCCCTGATCCAAATAAGAGGTTACCAAACCAAAGAAACCAAGAAACCATGCATTGCACTGAATTAGGAGCCGCCGAATACACCAACCAAAGGCATGCATGGTTACATGACCTTGGGCTGAAGTGAGTTAACCTAGATTTTTTTTAAAAAAACTCTTGCAATGATGTTATTTTGATAAGTTAAAAAAACCAAGTTTTTCCGGGTCTTGTAACAATGGGTACGTGTGTTCACTTGCCTTGGGTATCAACCTTTTACCTGAGAGCTAAATGCCTCGTATGAAAGAACTGGATCCTTGTTAATGTTTACTCGTTGAAATTTTACAGCAGTTTCAATCACTTATTTACTGCGATTCTTAACACGTCCATGGTCAAGGATAGCAGGAAGTATCATACAGAGTTCATAACTAGATATAATTAAGGTATTGTATTGATCCCAACAGCAGTACGTGTATGCAGTATGATCCCTACTCTTTCAACAAAACCACTCTTATTCTTGGATACAGTCACAGACAAAAAGTAAGTACAATAAAATCTCTAAACAACTTTTTTTTTGCTGTCAAGTGACAGAAAACACTACAGCCTTCAATCCCTTTCAACAGAATCAATATTGCTTATACACAATAAACATTGGAACATGTTTAGCTACAACTTACATACAATCACTAAAAAAAAACAAAAAATCCTTTGTTATACATTTCTGTGACTTCTGGAGAGGGATTTCTTCCCTTGAAAGAGTTGTTATTGCAGAATATATACCAAAACATTAGAGACACCTGGAGCAAGATGTTCTTTTACTGTCATCTTGCAAGTCACACCATCACAGGTATCGGCACTTCTTGTAGTAAATATTTGGGGTCAACAATCGGCCGCATCAACACTGCTTTACAAGATGCTTCAAATGTGGTGACCACGGCAAAAAAAGAAATTTCCAAGATTAAAAACCTATTGCTTTTCAAAATCAGCTCATCCACGCGAGCTATAAGCAGATCTCTTCAACAGCCACTCCCAGATCACTGCATGATGTAAAAGGGCATATTCACAATCCATAAAACTTGGCCTTGCTACCCTAAAGCTATCCTGTCATTTTCACAGGACTAATTTAACCAACAAGGCATATCTTTTTCTATCAGCTGTTGTTTTCCACTAAGAAATTTCCATTAATGTAGCTACCATATGTGAAAAGATGCTTTGAGCAAGAATACATGGAAGGCAAGTAGATTCAAGTATTCACAAATCTACTTTTATAAAGAAAATCGCAACAGTAGAATCAAGTGGCGTCATTGCACAAAAGAATTACCTCCACGCATCTATAGGTGCTTTCTGTGCTGTGTTAGGATCATACTTATAGGTCAAAGATGAGTATCAGGCAAGAATAATCTGGTGACGACATGACATCATACTTTACGTGGCAGAGCAGCCTGTGGACGAGCCTTTGCCCTCATAACCATTACATCACTGTGCCTGATCAATTCTGACAGTCTCCATGGTTTCTGCCACTTCCATTTGAATTGTAAAAGCCACTGGTGATGACTTCTCTTCCACCTCCATAACTTCCCGCCTTGCCCTACAGCTGCTAATTTTCTCATTGACAACTGCCCAAGTGGCACCATCTGCACTAACAATAAAACCCACTCTCTTAGCCAAGCAACAATGCAGATCCATGCTTAAAATGAAGAAGAAGAAGCAAACTAACCTTTCTGGTCTGATCTATGAATGCGGCTGACTCTTTGACTGAACCATTAGCAACTCCTGGTGTATATTTTAGCTGTTTCTGTGCCGGCACAGACACTGGAGACAGTGGACCACTCATGTCGTCATTGAAATGTTTCAGTGAATTGTGGGAGTTCCTCTGTTCTTGGTCAGCCTGTAGAATTGAAAGCAGTCACAGTTAATAATAATAATAATAATAATAATAATAATAATAATAGTTAACATGTACTTTTTGGTTCAAGGATAAGGAAACCATGATACGCTCATGAGTCATTATAGCTTCATAGCTCTATAGAAGAATACACAAGTATATGTGCCCAAACTTCTACTCTTGAATTGGAATTCCATTTCCTTGGTTCCATATTTTCTATTCTGTGCAAATTATTGTTCAGAACGAAATAAGAGATTAGTTCTATGAGATTTCGAGACAAAGCATGCAGGGGGCTGACTTATAAGAAGCACCTAGAAGATTCATGTTCTTGCAATCTTCATCATTCATGTGAAGTCTATACTCTATTGAATGCCACGCCATGCCTACATTACAAATCCTTTACCAGACAAGGGTAAATTTCAAAGCTAGATTTTTCCTACGAAGTCAATAAAATTAACACTAATGTTACTGGGCCATCATAGTATGTTAAACATATAAGCTAGAGCATGTCGATTTAACTCTAGTTCTGTGCTTGCCTTAAAATATGGTCTAATATGTTCAGTTGTATTCTCAGGGTTTCTAAAAGCTGTTATTTGATGCATGGAAAGAATAATAATTTTACTAAGTGACATAATCTTACAGAAGCTGCTGTAGCCAAAGCCACGGCAAGTGCTTGCTCTCTCAATTTTAGCTCCTTTTCAGCTTCTTTTCTTTGTGATTCACTTTGTCGCAATAGACCTACAAGTTCTTTGAATTGCTCCTTCATTTCTTTTATTTCCATTTCCTTCTCCCATAGTTGACACCTGTCAAGAACACGCAACTAGGTCAGCATAACTTTTACCAATCATCATAATTAAAAAACATTTAAACTGCCTCCAACTTATGTGAATTTGCATGAAGCATGTTTTGTGTTGATGGAAGACAATGTATGCATACTGTCCATATATTTGTGCTTTCTATTTGTTTGGCAATAAAATAACCACAGGGAGAAATTTGCTAGTTTCAATATTATTTAAATATCCATAGTTCAAAGAGAGCACCTGGCATCTCCCAGAGAATTAAACATATACTGAAGCAAATTCTTCGCATCTCCCATGGAACGAAGCTGATTCCAACGTCCACGGTTTGTAAATGCACGCTCTCGCTCCTCTGCTTCTGAAAGTTGTGAAGCCATTGCAACAAGAGAATTAGACGATATGCTCAACATGTTTTCAAGTGATGATTTTCTGGCCATTCTTGCATTTGGTGACATAGAAGAAGCCCTGACAAGAAGGAAAGACACATTAAGATATATCATGTTGATTTGAACTATTGCTATTCTACCAGCTTGATGCTGCCTTATTTATCAATCACTGGCAACGGAAAAGTTGGAAAAATTAAATAAACTATTTTTACATAGCTTATACCTTGCAAATCCGTTCTTTCCTCGCGGAGGACTCAATCCTTTTGAAGCAAAGTCATCTACTTGCTTCAACACAGCCAACTCTTCTGCCAGTGCAGCTCGCCTGTAGATTGCAGCATAATTAAAACAAAATTACGACAGTAGGTTGTACAACAGATGGGAATTACCAAATATTGAATTAAGTGCGTACACTTGGCTTTGCTTCTCATATTCAAAGCGGACTTCATGCACATTTACCATGACCTCCAGCTCATGATCAAGCCAACGTTGCAAGGATTTCTCATTGCTCTGCAGATGCAAACTTAAATTCAATGTAAATGCATTAAGAATAACTGGACAAACATAACTTGTGAAGAGGAAGTCAAGACAATTACCTGACCATTTGCTCCATTTCCATTGGAGATAGCTGCATGATGGTAACACCGTTAGTAATGGGATTTACAAAAGGAAACACTGTGTAAACACCCCATGTTTTCAATAATGAAAATAGATCTACCAGCTGAAGAATCTACCATTGGCTGCATAAGCCATGGTCATAAAAAAGAAATATTCATTTTTTATGCTTTATATTGGAGAAGTTATTGTTTACCAAATAATATTGGGTTCAAGATCACAAGCCTTGATTAAGGACACAATGCTAAAAGTAACAAGCATACCTGAGTTGTCTCGTGCAGAAGATTTTCGAGCTTCAAGCAGCTCTTTTAACCTCTTGGTAGCCATTGCAGCCTCTTCTGTCTTTCTTTGAAGAACCTAAAGTAAAGAAACTCATTATGATACAGATAATTTATGTGGCACCGACAGAAACAAGAACCCAATGACGGTGTATGCAGTTACTTTCACTCATACTGACAGCAAACAAGCGGTGCTGGTGACAGCTAAAAGAACTAGATAATATTTATAAGGCAGAAAATATACCAAATACTAGTGAAATAATCCAGAATCAAGAATTTATCTCATAGAACAATATGATCCATTAGAAAAAAAGCATAACAAACCATATGGGGATGGGAAATTGGAGCTTTATAGAATTAAAGTTTTTCCTCCACATAATGAATAAAGTTCTTTGAAAGGCAGTGTGTATTAATTGATAATGTTGCTTGAACTCACCATTTTCTGGCGCTGGTTTATAGCTTGTAGCTTATGCCTTTCATATTCATTTCTTCTCCCTTCTTTCCGTAACTGTACAAGCAAATGCATTATCAACAGAGGGGGAATTGAGATGAACATGCAGGTTATCTTGGCATCATTGTTTATAACAAGCAAACCAAGTTTATCTTGGCATCATAGTTTCATAAGATGATGCAATCTCATAAACAAATGAGAAATTTTTACGAAGTTTCAATTATATTTTCCTTTGCATCACATCCCAGAAGTAGGCATAACTCAAATAGAAAGAGCAGAAGAATGGGTGGAATAGAGATTTTCAGATAATCGAGCGAACAAAAAAGAAAAGTACCTGCAGCAGTTCCTTTTCCCGAGAGGCCTTCCACTGTCGGAATTGTTCCGCCTCTTGTTTGATCCTGTGTTGCAACTGAACCTGTACTCTCAAACACGTAGGAAATAAAAGAGATGTTAGTAACCTGTACAGTAGAAATACACAATAAACAGCTAAAATATGCATGATGTTGCAAGATAATTTACCTTTTGTGCCTTTATATATTGAATTTCATCTTGTAATCGCTTTGCTGCTTCATCACTTTTTTGTTTTTGCTTTAAAAGCTGAACTTGGTTCTCTTGTTTCTTCTTAAGATCCATAATCTGGCAGCATAGATTGTGAAGATTGTTTAAACTTTTAATGTTGTTATGAGAATCTTCCTCAGAAAGAAAATTAAACGAATTTGTATATAAAATGATCACCTGTGCCTCAAGAGTTTTTAATTTCTGGGCATGGATATCTTGCAATTTTTGCCCGTCAGAGCTAGCGGAAAGATTTTCAATTTCAGCCAGCAGGCGATCCCTCTCTCGCTGAAGTAAATAAGAAATGGTAAATAAATAGAAAAATCCCTCTCTCACTCTTAAAGAATAAGCTATGGAAATTTGTTGAGTTATTTCCCACCTGCACGGCTCTTTTTTCATCCTCCAATTCCATGATTTTCTTGCCAAAGTGTTGCTTGAGAGCTGCAGTGTCAGCCCCTCCAAAAAGTTTCATCTCTGACTGCTCAGAGTAAAGAAAAAAATCATATACAAGATCAGGTTACTTGTATTATTCAAGAATGCTGGTTAGCAGATGCATTACATGCAAAATATGAAGCAGACCACTTAAAAGACACTTATGAACAATGATGATTCTATCTCCAAATGAAGTGCTTTAATAGAAAGAAACGTGCAAAATGAAAAATGGATTACCAAACCAATACATCTATGAATAACGATGACAATATTGTTAAATGGAGTACTTTAATAGAAACAACAGCCAATTTGAGTATGTCTAGGAGGAACCACACTTTATAAATTTGACATGTACAAGTAAATTTCTCCAACTTCGGAGAATTCTGCCTCTACTTGATCCAGTCAAAATCACCTTACATGATTTCCCCTAGTTTTACAAGTTCCAGTAAATTTAAGTAACAAGTACTTTAAATTTCTCTGTAGAATTTCAGCCATGTCCGATGACAATAAGCAGAAAAACTCATTCAGCAGTATGATTATAGAATTTTGGGTAAAAAATGCATGGTCTGGAAATTATAAGCATTACCACTTTTATACATTTAAAAGATATACCTCTTTCTCCTCCAAACGTCTGTTCAATTCATGCAATTCTTTGTCCATGGTATTCTGCAAAAGCGTGTGCTCCCACTCTTTCGCTACTTCTTCATCAATTTCCCTGGAGTCTCCTGCTAAAAGATGGAAATATTAATGTATTTAACACTGCTACAACTGATACAAACCTTTTGTTTCTGATAAAATTGGAAAAAAAGAAAGTTAAAGAGGTAGTGAAATAATTGCAACAACTGGAAAAAATAAAGGAAATCCAAGTGAGTAACTGATGATCTAGAAGAGCTTACCAGGAATAGTTTCACCCATTTGATAATCTGGTGACTCTATACTATGCAAGCTCCTTTTAAGCCCATCAGTTTTCACAGAACAGATACTGCCATCCTGAAAGGTGAAGTTCGATATTCATGCTCCGTATATATAGAAAGGTGAGAAAAATCATTCAAGTCCAAAATAGAGGAGTATCCATCACAAACTTGAGCATCTGTTTCACGTTGCTCCACAGTGGTGCATCTGCTGCGGTATTCATGAAGTTCACGACAAAGGTCCTCATTGGCAGCTTCAAGCCAAGCAATCCTTTCCTTGAGAACCTACATGAACGGTTATTAGGAAACTCACACAAAACTATTCCAGAATAGATTGTATCCAAAGAAAGGGCCAACCGATCCTTTCTTTAAACACATACATGATTCAGAAGTTTATTATCGTGATTGACATAACATGTCAGGTATAAGTTTACATAATCTAATACCTGAATTTCATCTGATGAACATCCTCCTCCACGGGCAAAAAGTTCTGCTTGCAAATACTCAAGCTGTTGGCGCATCTTTAGCATCTCACTGGACATCGGATCTCTATTAACCTATTAAACAAACAAAGACAAAAAAGTTTCATTCACAACGCTTCATAAGAGCACTGAATCTTTAGCTGCGTGTGGAAAAGAAATAGAAAAGAGGAGAGTTATTCTGATAAGCTTACAACAGGCTTATTTTGGATATTGCGGGCACGATTTGCATACTTTAGGGTGTTGAGGGTTTCCTCAGCATTGATATCAGCTGGACTAATGCAAGCTATATAAGGCAACCATTTAAATGTTAGAGAAACATTAAAAAATCCCAAGGGAAGACAAATTACAAAGCTTCAAAGGAAAATAGAACAGAGGAATTAGGCTTTGGATGGGTACCTATCATAACAGTTCTGCTGTTACCACCAAGCGAATCCTGTTAAAATATACAACTCTTAGCAACATAAATGTAGGAAGCATCAGAATAAAATGAAAAGAGTAGAAGGAAAAAAGTCATCCAAGGTCATCCTAACCATCTCATACATTATAACTTCTTAAGAGCTTATAATCAGGTACCAAGCATCTGTCTGGCCAATTTCAAATTGACTAACTTATAGGAAAACAGTTTGTATGGTGTCTGGGACGGAAAATAAAGTCAATAGAGTCTAACATTTAAAATATTCAAGTGCATATTTTGTATGTCCTTCTCAACTAAGTAATTATTTATTATTCAAAGTAGTCATTCAAATGCTATATGTTACTCATTTGGTGGCTGGCAGGAAACTAATCATATGAAAAAATTGGCTTGATTATCTTCACAAAAAAATCCCTGTTAAAAGCTCGCATTGTTCACTCTCAAGTGTCTCATACCTGCAGAAGCCGAGTCAATTTACTGTCTCGATATGGAACATGAACACCTTCTTTTCGCTTTTTCTCATCACCAAGTGCACTGATAACGTTTCCAAGTGCAAGAAGGCCCTTATTGATGTGAACTCCTGTATAAAAGATAAAGCTGTTTAAACACCTTAAAGCAAAATTCACATGAATTAAGCAATAAGAAATTTCACCAACCTTCCTTAAAACGCATGCCATCAGAACCAGTCCTCTTGGCTCTCTCAGATCCAGCAAGATCTACTAAATGCAACTTTGCACACAGATACTCTTCATTCATACTGTCGTTTGGATTGCTATCGCCAGGGAAAACTGGATTGAGCTTACGCATTTGCTCTAAGGTGATGGTGAAGATGGCATGTGAACGACTAGATAAAAAAATAAAAAAATCATTTGTCACTAAGCCACTGGTGTTTACTTCAGCTTCAAAAGGTAAGGATTAACTTGCAAAGTCTTCAAACAAGTTTGATAAAACAGAATTACAAACTGAAAAGTTTATAAGCTCGTGCATATGATATTCAACAACAATACTGAACTCTATAGCATGCATATCAATCTGAACAGATCATTATCACAAGTCTTTTCCATAAGTTGTAGTTAGCAAAGCCATGAGCACGTAACGGTACTTTGATGTAGGGAAACGAATACCTGCAGATACTGATAGAAAGATCAGTAATCTACCTCGATTGATTGTTCATATTTGTGCTCCCTGTTGCCCTGCACAATGATCCTTGTTCTAGGCAAGCAGCCATTTCTTTAAATGTACAAACACTAACTTCTGTCGATCCTGCTAGTGTTATGACACCATTTGAAGTCTCACGAATTTGTATTGGTGGTTTCCCTGGGAGATTTACTTTACCTGTGTGCCCATTTGCAGTATCTGATTTGTTCAAAGTCGTAGGATCCAGCAAATCTCTTACTTCTTCTTTCAAAATCTTTCACACCAAAATCTCTCAGTTAGATACTTGCCACAAGTTCCCAACATTTGTTGAGAAAAATACATATACTAGAAACTAGAGTTACTTTCCAAACTACTGAAGGAGTATACATGTAACTCACACAGCACTTCCAGTCAAAAGTTATTGGATTTAGACAAAAGATATAGCCTTAACATTATCTTCAATCAAATCACTAGCAGATGAGGGAGCAGACTAATCATTCAACATAATATTTTAGAACTAGACCAGCTATCTATGAATTTATACGGGTAGTTTTCTAAAGGACATTCTATCAACATCAACTGCAAAAGCAATTTATTAGATGATGTGGACACCGCAACAGATGTTTGTTATAAAAGACGAGTTTTCCTATCTTTCTACAAGCCAGAAATGTGATATGCAATTGATGTTTGCATTGAACATGATATTTCGAGAGATATGTCATGGGTCAAAGATAGAGAGAGAGCAAGAGGGTGTAACAAAAAGCATAATTCATGATGACCCCTTAGAGTGGAAGGAGAGAAGAAATGCTTCAACAAACCTCAATGAAAGAAACGTGAAGTTGGAATTCGGTTTGATGTTTTAAAGTTTCAATCTTTCTGAATAGAACATTCATGACTTGAGGAATAACTCCCATCTGGAAACCATCTTTGAAGCCAGTTCCCATTGTATATGTCTTCCCAGATCCCGTCTGCAACAGATTGAAAAGTAAATATGAGGAAAGAAAACTACATAATATCCTTGTGCAGATTTTCCATGGAAAATAAAGGTTTACCTGACCATAAGCAAGAACAGTCGCATTATATCCTTGGAATAAACCATCAACTAATGGGGCAATACAATCTTCAAACATAGCAGGTGAAGGAGTACCACTACTCCCATAGACATGATCAAAGGTAAATGAATGTGTGCCTATTTGTACCTGCAACATACTCACAATCAGCTACCCAAGATATCCAGTCTTTTGAGGTGTCTAGAAAGCAGAGGTTAAAGAAACTAAAAAGGTTTGATAACTATATCACGCAAATGGATCTACAACATCACGTGGAGAAAAGGAATATAGGGAAAAAAGCACCTATATTATCCATTAAATATCAGATGATAACCAACACAAAAATGAATGCAATTCTGATGTCATTATATTTTCTCATCATTGAAAGTTTTGTACATGTCAACTTGAATGGCCAATAGAAAGCGCAACTTTGAATATGAGTTCGAGACAAGTCTTCATGACAGATATAACACTAACTGTACAAAGTTCTTTTTCTGTTTTCATTTTGGAAATCAAATAAAAAACTGGATTTCAGGACTGGTAAAAATCTTTAACCTAATGATAGAGAAACTATGGCTAGGTCTTGCATTAGAATTACATGATACTAGAAGTTGATTGAAAAAAGAAAGCCGAGCACACCTTCTGCAGATTGAGAAATTATCAACCAGAATAAGAAAGATTGAACTAATGAAGCAGGAAGGCCACCTTATTACTTCCATCACCTTTATATAAAAAGAAATGGAAAAGGAGACCGATTCTGCAATAAGCTAAAAATTAATCCCTTAGCAGTTACTATCTTTCACAATAAACTTAATCTCACAACTTTCAGTCAGTTTAGTCAATCTGAAATTGCATAAAACTCCTTAGTAGTTACTGTCTTTCACCATAAACTCAACCTCACAGCTTTCAGCCTGTTTTAGTCAATCTGATTTTACATAAAAATTCCATAGAAAGTTACTGTCTTTCACAATAAACTCAATCTCATAAATCTCAGCCCTTTTAGTTGTACAAGTAAAATCCAATTCTAAAAGAAAAGAAATCTATAAAAAATTCAGATTTTTACAAGAATTTCCCAAAAAGGAAAACACAAAACTGGGATTAAACAATTCTATAATTGGGAATGTTAACAGTACATTTTGTACCAAAAATTAAGATAAAATCATAAATTTTTTTGTCAATTGAGCAAGATTTGATTTCCCAATCATGAAAATGTCAGGCAATGACTTACTTCTGATCCAAACTCAGATTGTGATAGGTAGCAGCAGCACACTATTCCAAGTCAAACATGCAAGACTTCCAGATTTCAATATTAGAAAAATTACAGTAAAGCATAGGAATAATCTTCTTCCATTACCAACAAACATCCACTAAGACCCAGATCTCGAAACTCTAAAATTCCCACAAAAAGAATAGAAAGAAAGAAAAAGGCACCCCATTAGAGTCGCCAAACCAACCAACCTTAATTGGCTCTTCTTTTTCACTTTCTACTCAATCACTCACTCTCATACACATTGTGGGGTGGTAAAATTGTACGTACCTGAGGCTTTCCAGACACGACAGTGACACAATCTTTACAACCTTGAGCTCGCTCATCGGCGATGAGTGGTCTTATATGAACAGCAACTTTGACACAACAATCCTCTCCTCCGTTTGTAGCAGGAGAGGCAGGACTAGGCGAAGGAGGAGCTTCCATCAAGAAGTTAGAAAAAAACAAGAAGAAAAGAAGAAAAGGGAGTCACAGATTTTAGTTTTTAGCTAGAGGGGTTTTTTTTTTACAAAGGTTATTATGTGTGTGAAAAGATCAAAGAAAAACAGTTCTCATTGTCTGAGAAATTGGAGAATTTGATGACAAGAAAGTGATACAACAACAACAACAACAGTAAAGAACAGAAGCTGGTGGAGAGTACTGTGTTTCAGCGTAGATAGTTTAGTTTGGTTAGAGAGAGGGAGAGAGAGAAGGGGTAGTTGGGGAAATAGCGGCAAAAGGGTGGCATATTAGAAGGAGTGGTAGCTAGTACAAGTGGAAGAGGTAACTGCAAAGACAACAACCACTATCATTTTCCTTTGCCTTCACTACATACACATCCCACACCAGCCCTGACGGTTGCGGTGGTAAGTCTTTCATGACACTCTTTCCTTTTTTGCCCTCGAAAACCCAACGGCTCTCTCTTTCTCACCTTCCTTCTTCATGTTCTTGCCCTCTCCGTTTCTCGTTCCGTTATTACCGTTTTACCCCTCTTGGACTCTCTTTCATAGTTATTAAATAAACTAGCCCATCAGGAAATTCAGTATTTAGAGTCTACTCCGAGTCGGTTTTTTAATTGAACAGTGAAAGATATTATCCTGAACAAATATGATTCACTCGATCGTACTTATATTGGTTTGGTCGATCGGATCAAAACTCCTCAATTTAATATCTTATCTTGTAAAAAATTTGTTATATTTATTAAAAATAATTAATCATAGTTACCCAAATAACATTTTAGTTAACCTGATAATTTAAAATTCAAACTCTTTTTTAAATCAATCTCTAAATCGAATGCGATAACTACACTGTCAATGTGTCTACTTGGAAAAACATGCTTCGATGTATTTACAAAAAAGAGAAAAAAGTCCTTCATTTTGGATCCAAAACGAGAGCATAAATACTTGAAGGTAGCCTAAAAATAAAATTAATTTGCATTAATAAGAGGCCATTAAGAGCACGTATTATGATGTTTATGATTCATGATTGCCCCCGGGATGAGGTAGAGGAAAAGGGCCAACCCAGCACACTACCCACGTGATGTCGAATCATAATACGATTGTGGAGAGGTGTTCTCAACACGAGGGCGATGCGCTTTGCATATGGACCCGTGGAGGTCACATTTGGGGCTTGATTTTTATTTTTATTTTTTATTTTTATTTTTTTCTAATGGGTTTATCTTGATTGCTGTAATTAGCCAGCTAAGTAATAAATAAACTTACTTTATAGTCATGATTGAGATTTGTTATTTATAATGGTGGGAGTGGTGGATATAAAGAAGAAAAGATAGTTATTAATCCAGTACGGAGAATTCAGGATTCAAAACCTGGTTTGATTGGGATCTTTATTGAGTTTATATGGCTAAACCCGATTGGTTTTATTAGATTTTCAATAATTCAACAAATATGATGATACATAATCAAAACTTGACTGGAAGAATGTCTTGTGAAAAAGTATTATTATTTTAATAAAAGTAATTTAATCAAGTTAGTTTAATGATTTATGAATATTTAAACCCTCTATGAAAAATGTGAAATCCAGAGTTCGATTCTCTCATATATTAATTTGATA
Source organism: Populus simonii (assembly GCA_007827005.2). Classification (NCBI taxonomy): domain Eukaryota; kingdom Viridiplantae; phylum Streptophyta; class Magnoliopsida; order Malpighiales; family Salicaceae; genus Populus; species Populus simonii. The sequence continues at coordinate 2,417,419 of CM017477.2, forward strand.
AATTAAATAACCTGGTTGGATTTTTAATGATTTAGTTTATCTAATCAAATTTAATTTAAATATAACTAGCTCGATGTCTTATAAAAATAAACTAATATTTTAATAAAAATAATTTATTCAAGTTAATTTAGAATTTATTTGGTAATGTAATGAAGTGTGGCTGTAACTATATTTTTCCTTGATCTTATATTTAAAAATGTCTAGATAATTAATACGTACCGTAGTTTACTAAAATTATTTCCTAAAACCTTTGATATAAAAATTTATAATTTTTTATAAACCTATTTTTTAAAACCAAAACAGAAAAAAAAATCACAATACCGCCGAAGACACTTGTTATGCATGAATGAACCGGATTGGACATTTTTATGTTCCGTTTCTTGGGTCGGGTGACAACCATGAAAGGAACTAGTGGCTGTAGTAAAAGGGAGAGGACAGGAAAGGGAGACCCACATATCAGACACAACCAGCTGGTGGTCTCCCAAACCTCACATGGCCTTTCTAGTTTTAGTTTTTCTATATAATCTTAGGTGGAGCCTACTTCTTTCCCTCTCTGGTCAGAAACTGGATTCTGGTCCCTTGTTCTTACAGATTTTGTGGCTGTTAATTAATTCATCTTTGGAATTTCTCAACTTTAGAGGATGATCCTTCCTTATTGTGTGGGCACTCTCTAACATGCCAGACCAGCTCAGCTTTCTTATGTTAAATCAACTCAGCACCCCCAACAACAATAACATAAAACATTGTCTTCCAGTCACCTCCATTCCAGTTCGCTGGGCTTTTTATTGACTAAAAAGCCTCTTTCATCATTGATTATTTACTCTTTTCTTCTTTTAAATATCGATCAATCTAGGAATCAAGACAGTGTGTTGAGTTTATTTATTGGCAAGGTGGACTCGTTCAGATCTGGGATTTAACCTAAGCCGGCCCTAAACTAAGAAGGTGATTAAAATCGACCCGATCTTAACTCGGTTTGACTTAAAAATCTCAAAACGATGCTATTTTAGTTTAAAAACAATCTTCAAATAACATTGTTTTAAATTAATTCTGGTTAATCTATTTAAGTGAGTGTTTAGAATGCAGTAACTTTTGCTTTTAAGCGTGTTTTAAAAGTGTGTTTCACTTGAAACTACATTAGATTAATATTTATTTTAGTATTTTTTTGGATAACTTTGATATATTCATGTCAAAAATAAAATAAATTTAAAAAATATTTATTTTAATGTATTTTTAAATAAAAAATATTTTAAAAAAACACTTACACATATAATACAAAATAGTGAAATACACATTAACTGGTAACTTGAGCCTTGAATCGGGTCATAGGTTGAGCAGAGTTTAAAAGCTTTGGTTGGAAAGTTAATGTAACCCTCAATTTCGGTGAGATATAAGGCCAGTAGTAATGTTTTCAACCATCCATTTCACTTTAATTTCGGATGTCTTTATTTGCAGGTTCTCACATCAACCTCTGCAATTAAGGTGTTCTCTCTGCCGAATTATGCAGGGATTACTTGACCAGCCAATCGTGTAGCCAGTGCAGTCTATTTCTGGGACGGGTTTTAATTGAGCAGCCCAGCTAACTCTTATTATATGATGATACAAGTTACTGGCCGAGCAAGAAATTGTGGTTGTTCGGTGGTTGAATTGTTAAAAGGTAGCAGGAAGCAAAAAAGATTCAAATTAGATGAACAAGTTCAATCAATGGCGTTGAAGCTTGGAGACGAGGACGACTATGCATTTTTCATGTATCTATAGTGACTAGTATGTAATAGGGAACATTACACATTATCTCATCAAAAAGTGATAATAATTATCTCTTTTATTAAAAAACATAATTTTTATATCTACTCCCGTCAAAGTGATAAGAATTTTTTTATTAAAAATTTACTCTTTTAATTCCTTGCCATGTTTCTCTCCCATCCCGGTGTCTTTATATATATATATATATATATATATATATATATATATATATATATATATATATATTTTTTACTTTGTGAATATTTAAATGCAGTTTAAAAATGTAGTTTAGACTGTATTTTATAAAAATATAATTTTTTTTATTAAAAATTAATTTTTATATATGTTTTGAATCGTTTTGATATACTGATTTTAAAAATAATTTTTAAAAAATAAAAAAAATATTATTTTAATATATTTTAACACGAAAAATAATAATCACAATCACACTACTAAACAGATATGAAACAATCTTTGTAACATAAGATTTCTCCCACGTATAATTGGGTCCAATGAGCATTAATTTTCATCTCTTGACTTCTTATTACTTTTTTGTTTTTTTTAAAAAAAACCCTAGCTAGAGTATTGCATCTGGGGTTTAAGATCTAAATCACTGGAGCATACCAATTATAATCATGGTGATCTCTACTCGAGATCCATACATATTCATAAAATAATGCATATATAGGAGATTGAAAGGCTCTTCTTACCATATCATGGAGCGTGCCTCACCTTTTCAAGTGGGTCACAGCGGAAGCATCATTTCACATTTTTATTTTCCTCTCTCTTGGTCTTGGCAATAACTAGCAAAAACTAACATACCGATTCTAGAACAAATCCCGAAACATCAAAATCTAGACATACATTTTTCATCTAAAAGGTAAGTAAAAACAATTAAATGAGACCATTTTTTGTGCTTTGATGCATTTCTATCCATGTCTGGGTAGACTGCAAGTTAAGCAAACTGGTGCGTAGACATCAATTTCTTTCTGCACTTGTCTTGGCTGCTTTATTCCTTTATTAACAAGGAAGAAACAGGGTGAAATTGAGAGGGAAAAAGGCTGATGCAAAGATCCGAACCCTAAGTTTCCTTTTCCTAACCTAACTCTCCTCCATTCACTGGATTTTCCCTATCTGACCGTTGGCTCAGATGCAGACCAAACAACAACTATATTGTAGAAGGACCCACTTGATTGGATTAAGTTTGTCGTGGCAATTTAGTTTGTGTTTAGAGATACTTAGTTACTTTTTATCTCCCACAATTGAACCAATCTTACCGACCTGAAAAGAGTTTGAACCCTAAAGTTAATCACTTTAATGTCCTATTGCAATGAATAATTTACTTTTTGACTATGTAGATGGAACTGGCTCCTCGTTTTGTTGTTTTATGCATCATTTGTTTTGGGGTTTTGTTATGCTTGATTTGCTAGTTGTTTGGTTCTTAGTTGATGCTTGGTTTGGTTTGATAATGTAGTTCAATTTATTTTTTTTAATTGTTTTTCATCTTAAAAAATATCAAATTTGATATTTTTTAGAAGTTTTTCAATAATTTTGATATATTAACATAAAAAAAATCATTTTAATATATTTTTAATTAAAAAATACTTTTACCTTACAAATGTTAAGGCATGTTTGAAGCCATTTTCATGGTAAAAACTATAAAACTCAATCAAAACCATGGGTTGAACATGTTAATAAAAATAATATTATTTTAAAGTTTTTTTTTTTTTGAAAAAAGAAGAAGCTGAAACAATGTTACTCCTGGAAAGATTTTTATTTTTTCAAAACATCAAACCAAGTCAAATGTGTCAATGATTGATTTACCGGGTAAAAAAAATTTAACCAGATTGACTTCAAATTTAACTTAACATAAAATCCAACCAAAACCAGGCCAAGTCCCGAGTACAATAACAAGGACTGTGGTGCATGGCCCGTGTCGAGAGAGTACCGAGGCAAGCGTCTGACCTGAGGCGTGGTACGGTCTTGCAAATTATTCAGTCCAACAATTTTATCGCAATGGAAATCTTCAATCATCACATTATATACATACAGACGCACCAGTTCTTTGTTCCCCAACTTGGAGGGAGGAAATGGAAGCCCGTCTCACATGTATAGCCAAGGACAAAAATCTTACCCTTGTTTTTTTCCTTGCCTACACATGCCATGATAATAAATAGAAGAATGTCCTGATGAATTAAATTATGGCAAGGTCCCTCCCTCCTATACCTACCTGTAGATTTCGACAATTTCTTAACATGGCATATCATGGAAGCCAATATGCTTCGATAACGCAAATTCCCTTCTTTCCTTTTGTCCATCAACATGTATTCACGATTTATCTGCGCGGTGAAAACTATATTTCAAGTAAAAAAAACACGGTTAGAAACCCAGCAAACTGTGTTAACCGAACACATGATTGTCACTGGACCACAGGGAAAGCCAAATGATTGGATGGATTAGGTTCGTGCTGTAACGCATTTTGCAGCAGCTGCTTTTCCTCTTAAATCTCACAGAGGAATAGCTCCTTGTGCACCAGGCTGTGATTTCTTTATTCCCACATCTCCATCCTCTTCACCCCCCGCCCTTTCCCCCCACAGCAGCATGTGAGCTTTTGCATCACATGGTTGCAGTTCCTTTACATCACAGCATTTATTCCTAATCCTTTCTTTTTATCCAAGCTCCACCATCTTTCTGCCCCCTCTCATTCTGTCAGACTCGGTGACAACTCTCCTTTATTAACTAGAATTATTAACCCCATTATTAAGACTAATTTGGACTATCTTACTATCCAATCACGCAGTTCTGCTAATCAGTGCACTCCTCTTTTTCAAGCACTCATTAAATATTCCGTGTAAGGTTTCATGCATAGAATAGATTTAGATTCCAATGTTATAATCATCACCGTGGCCCTCTTCCTGTGAGCTCTAAAAGGATTATGCAATCCAATTGTCAAATCTGCAAGAGTTGTGTGCTTCTTTCAGTTTTGTCTTCCATCATGTATTGTCTTGGTAAAGACTGCTATATGCCCATAAAGCTATCTTGATCGTCTTTATCCACGGGCTCCAAAGTTTAAAAGCTTAGAATTGTAGAGAGACACAACATGTGCAAGATTGCTATTGTTCATCATGCGCATGGGTCATTGCTCAATTTCCAGACACTAGTCAAATCTGTATGTGTTCATGGCTGTAATGTTAATGCCCCACAGCTTGGAAAGCTTCCTAAATAAATGTGTGTTTCAATTACGGATTAAAAAAACTATAAACTATATAGTTTTTTGTTAACTAGTATTTGAAAACAGAATTTTAGTACGGTTCATACAAAACTATACTGTTATTTTATTAGCTAAATATAATTAAATTTATAATTAGAACAAAACACAATCCCAACCACAAAAAACAAATGGGTAGAGGACCACGGTCCTTTTTTTTCTTTCTTTACTGGGTTTTCAAGGGCAATCACTAGTTTATGTTTAACAAATTTTAATGTCAAGTTGTTTCCTTAATATATAGTTTATTAATTCATCCAATCTCGTAGGTTGGCACAGTGATTAAAGTTTGGTGGGTTTCTCTTTTCAACTGATTTTAGGATTTTGATTGACTACCAACATTATATTCCGGTTAATATATAGTTTTCTTTTCTTCAATGGAAAAATAGTTTGAATAACTTTATTCAAGGAGAGGGACATTTTTGGGTCTGAACTGAAGCCCAAAATCCCCAGGCATGGATCATCAGCACAGATTGTAGGCTTTTCGAAAATTGGTAATAGTTAGGCCCAGTTACACACGTTAAATTTGAGAGGTATGTGGGCTCCGTTTGGATCGATGTATTTATAGAGGCCCACTACTAATTAGTAATAGTTATCAGATACTGCTGGGTGTGACCCAACTCTAATTTGTTTTTTCCAGGTCAAATGATAATGTTACGGGGATATTTAAAAAAAGAATTAAAATAATATTCTTTTAAATAAAACTCAGTCAAATCATCTGGTGAATCAACAGTTGGTTTGTTTTAGAGTTTTAAAAATGTTTTTTTTTTTACTTTAACTTTTTTTTACTTTAAATTATTATTTTTAATATTTTCAATTTTAAAAATCACTACCATCACGTACCAAACGAACTCCAAATCAAGTATAATTATGTTGTTTTTCAAACTACGTGATGAATGAAACTCAGCTCGGAACAAGTTTTGATCCGGTGACTAACCGGTTGGACTGTCGGAATTAATAACCAGGATCAAAAGTCAACCAACGGGAAATTCCCTTTCATTTTCTTTGAAAACTATGAATGAAGTCTGTCATTTAAAGACCGAGTCTTTCCAAGTAGCGTAAAAAACATTCCAGGTCATCCAGCAAACAAATTAGTCTCTGCAGAGAGATTGAGAGAGGGAGATCATGTCAGGAGGAGGCATAGCTCGTGGTCGTCTTGCTGAAGAGAGAAAGTCATGGCGTAAGAATCATCCCCACGTATGTTCTCTTTTCTTCAATTTTTCCCCTCTTTAACATCTATCCATCTATCTATCTTGTCTTCAATTGGGTCTTATTTTTTTGAATTTTCGGTTTAGGGTTTTGTGGCTAAGCCTGATAATGCACAAGATGGTTCTCTTGATTTGATGGTGTGGAAGTGCATCATACCTGGCAAACCCGGGGTTTGTAATTTTCTCTATCTCTTTCTCCGGCTTTTTTCTAATTATTATTATAGATTTACACGGTTTTATTTCTGATTTTCATCAACTGATATGATTTATTTTATTTTTTACTGTAATTAGTCTCGATTAGCGAAAGGGTAGTTGAGATTATGGAAAATATAGGATTAATGATTGCATAAGTGGGAACACATGAATTATAAAAAAGTTTAAGTCAACGTGCTATTAGTAAATCGGTGCCTTTGCAAACCATTGTTTTTGTTGCTGCCCAAATAAATAAATTCTGTAGGATATCTTTGGGTTTGAAAGAAGTATTTTCTTGTTCTGGTTCGATAGAAGTAGTGTGTAAGAGATTGGAAAATATGGAAGGACCTAAAAAGTGGGAGATGTTTTGATGTGATAGCTCTTGTTTTGTGCAGATCAATTGGCATTTTTTATTCTTTACAAGAGGGCCTGAGTCATGATTTCTATTTTAACCTTTTTAAGTTGCATTTGGTGTTGATTTGATTTATCTAGAGATTGATATGTATCATTGTTGAGCTCTTTACATCATCTTTCCCTCTTACAAAGAAAGAAAGCGCTGTTTCTAGCTTCTAGGTGGTCAGGAAATGCATGTTCATAAAAGTCAGCATTGCATGTGGTTTACTCAACGATCTCATCTGAATGTTCATGTCCTTAATATGCACAGACAGATTGGGAGGGTGGTTTCTTCCCCCTCACGCTTCATTTCAGTGAGGACTACCCAAGCAAACCTCCAAAGTGCAAGTTCCCCCAAGGTTTCTTCCATCCTAACGTCTACCCTTCTGGAACTGTGTGCTTATCTATCCTCAATGAGGACTATGTAAGTAGTTGGCTCATTCTTTGATAGGTCACATATTGCAAAACGCCCAGTTTCTAAAACTATTTTTTCTAGGGCTGGAGACCAGCCATTACTGTGAAGCAAATTTTAGTTGGCATTCAGGATTTGCTTGATCAACCAAATCCTGCTGATCCTGCGCAAACTGATGGCTACCAGCTTTTTGTCCAGGTTTTTGATCTCTATATCTCAATCGTCAGCTTTGATTTGATTGGTTTTGTATTGAATTTCTATCTTAAGCAACATGGCCGTGACTTTGCAGGACCCGACTGAGTACAGGAGAAAGGTGCGCCAACAAGCCAAGCAATATCCACCTGCGCTCTGATGCAATGGTTGCTTCACCATGTCTGCAACTTATTAGCTAGATTCCATCATATATGTCCAAACCTCGTTTAAGTAACAGAGTGATTTAGTGTTGGTACTAGACTACAAGTTAATTGTCAAGTAGCTACGCTTCCCATTTCTGCACCAGAGGATGCTTTTTTTTTTTTTTTTTCACGCTTCGCCACAATGTTCCTGCATTGCAAATTAGCAACATGACAACTTTTGGATATAAAACCTATATCGATTGCCCATTAAGATTGTTATTTACACCTATGGTGAAGCAGCATGATATGCTGGAAATTGGCTGTATGGGAAACCATGACTGATACTTCTGAATTTGGTTAAAGCAAGTGTAAGCTTTTGAACAACTTTATCGGATGCTATGATATATATGAGAGCGTGTACGATCTGTATTACATACTCGTTTTTTCACCTTTTTATGTGTTTCAAGCATGCAATAACACTGAATAACACCTATTTGAGTTAGACGTCAGTGTAGGTTCATGGGATTCTAGGGAAGTAAATTGACCGAATAGAGTGGTTTTGGAGATGGTTTTTGTCCTTAGGATGGCCATAAATGAAGAATGCTGCAGCCGCTGCTGAATTGTTTGGTGTAAGACGGCCTCTGTTCTTTTATGCATTTCATGACATAGATTCACAATTGTTTAAAGCTATCACGCTGTATTTATTGAACTGTACTGCATGACTTTTTAATTCTTCTGATCTCATTTTGACACAAACGTATTGTCCAATATTCATACAAGATTAAGATAAGATGGCCTGGAATTCATTTTGTTTTGTAGTGACTGCAAGTGTGTGTGAAGCATAACTGGGTCGTTGATATTTGTTAAAAAGGTATGCAGAGGACCTTACTTTCTTTTCTCCAGTGACTGCCATTGCGCCGAAGAGTGATTCACCTTGATTCCCCCTGTTCTGTTGTGTTTTTGTCCGCTCAAATGTCCTCATTTTTTTCTACCTATCAATGGTGATTCTTCATTTGCCCACACTTTCCGAGTCTAGTTGCCAACCGGCATTCCAAATTTAAACACCTGAGTTATCAGCTTCTCGTTGTAAAATTGCTCTGCAAAAACTGGCCATGTGACAATGTGTACACAACACAAATGCAGAGTTCCAGCCGCAGGGAGTAAAAAACTCTCCAACTGCTGGATTGACCATTATTTGCACCTGCGGGGGCAATACCTTTATAATGAATCCTTTTGCCACTTTTCTTCAATTCATCCCCGTATTCTTCTGGCAGCCACCAGTCTTCCTTTATCTTCTGTCAGATTTCAGGATTTTCCCTACAGCCCAATTGAAAGACTGCCTTGAATCTTCAAGTGCACTAGCAATTTCTGATATTTGACTCTTGCTGAATCTGATGAGGCTTCCAAAACAAATGCAGAGAACGGACTTTGGTTTCTTAGAATCCAGCCAGTGCAGGCAACTGTGCTTACACATTGAAGCCTTGTCACCTTCTTCTAGTCTATCATCTGCATTTCTATTGAACAGAGATACGGGACCCGAACCATGCTTTTATTCCAGTGACTTTTCTGAAATGATCAGCACAGGCTAGCTCTAACTCATAAAAGCTGTTGCTAATGAGCATGTAGCTCAACTAGCAGTAGGGTCCCCCTCCTCTCAAGAAGTCTCGTGTTCTAGCCTCTCTGTAATAATAATAATAATAAAACTCATAAAAGCTGTTCATGTACACTCCAAAGCTCTTCCTTTCAGCCTTCTTCAGTTTCATCAAACAAAGAAGAGAAAACTTCGTTGTCAGGGACAAATGATTCTGTCTCAGATGCAACCTTGCCGTGAGGTTGACAATAATCAATGCTGTTTGCAACACCAAGATTGAAGAATCCACTGCCACTAAAGGCAAGCCTTGGTATGCCAAGCTCAATGGCAACATCAACAGTCCATGGAAAGTGACAATCAGAGGCAATGCAAGATCGTTTTAACCTGTGGTTGCAGCAACTCTATTCCATGAAATAATTTTGAAGCCATTTTCGGGGCCCCTGTGGAGGATAAATTTTCGCAGCCTTCAGGCAAACCAGCTTTTTAGCACGGCAATCTGTATGATCAGCAGGGATGTTCACACTTCACAGTATAAACCATATTTTCGCTCCTTTAACTTACAAATGTTTCATAATATAATTTAAAATTTCTCAATATCTACCTTTTAATTTTGCAAAAAATTCCAACTTTTAATCCCAATTCTAGATACCTGAGGCTATTTTATGCAAATAAGGTATTTTGGTGCACCACAGTTTATTATCTTAAAATAAAAGAAATAGAGACAATAAGATAATGAGAAAAAAATATATTTGGTTGAATAAACTTAGATAGAAATATGAAATAAATCTTTAGGACAGTTTTAGAAGGGATTTATGTACTTTTAAAATAAAAAATACAAAAAAAAAACATGTCTAATCTATCTCAATTATTTTCATCTTTTCTATCATTTTTAGCAATTAAACAGTCTCCCGAGAAAGTAATGAATGTTGCCATGAAGATTCTCCATCGGAAGAATCTCTGTTTTAAAAAATAATAATAATAAGGGATAATTATAAAAATTCTCTTATAATTTTATCTGAATTTTACCTTTTCTCTATATTTTCATAAATTATATTTTTTATCCTATAGTTTATATGTTTAGTAACAATTTAGATCTTTAACAATGGATTTGTTTTAAATTTTTTATTTGATTCAGTGTAATTTATAAAAATATAAAAAACAAGTAAAATTTAAATCAAAAGTTTTTGTAATTATTCTTAATAATAATTAATGTCCAAAACTCGCCTGACAAATTGTGGGCTTTTCTAAATTTGGTAGAGAGGCCCACTGCTGATCAATCGTCCCAAAAGTCAAAACCAATTTCATTTTATTTGCAAGCTATGAATGAAGAGTCGGTCATTTGGTCTCTTCCAAGTCCGAGTAAAAAACACTCCAAATCATCCATCATCCAGAAAACAAGGTCGTCTCTGCAGAGAGATAGAGCGTGAGAGATCATGTCAGGAGGAGGCATAGCTCGTGGTCGTCTTGCTGAAGAGAGAAAGTCATGGCGTAAGAATCATCCCCACGTATGTTCTCTTTTCTTCCATTTTTGCCCCTCTTTAACATCTATCCATCCATCTATCTTGTCTTCAATTGGGTCTTATTTTTGTGAATTTTCGGTTTAGGGTTTTGTGGCTAAGCCTGATAATGCACAAGATGGTTCTCTTGATTTGATGGTGTGGAAGTGCATCATACCTGGCAAACCCGGGGTTTGTAATTTTCTCTATCTCTCTTTCTGGCTTTTTTTTTAAAATTATTATTATAGATTTACACGGTTTTATTTCTGATTTTCATCAACTGATATGATTTATTTTATTTTTTACTGTAATTAGTCTTGATTAGCGAAAGGGTAGTTGAGATTGGTGGGATAATATAGGATTAATGACTGTGGATAATAAAAAAAGTTGAAGTCAACGTATTATTTGGTAGGTGGAAGGCTTATGTGTTAGGAAATTGGTGTCATAGTGTGAAATCTTGTGAACATTTGTTTTTGTTGCTGCCCGAATAAATAATCTCTTTAGGATGTCTTTGGGTTTGAAAGAAGTGTTTTCTTGCTCTGGTTCTATAGGAGTATCTCTTACTCGATTTTTGTTTTGTTTTTGGTTTTACGGGAAGGGGTTTCTTCATATGGGATGGGAGTGGCAATGCCTTGATGGTCCTTTTTGTATTCCTTCTCATTCCTTTCAAGGCCCCAAGCCGCCAAACTTAGAGCTTAGAAATGCCATTCATGTCAGCGTCCGTTTTGGTAATGGACAGTTCTATGCAGCATAAGGCCACTGTACTTTTTAGCATTTACTACAAGTTTGAAAAATGAATCTTAATGTGCCACATTAGAAGTTGATCCTTTTAAAATATTTTCGAGATCCTCAGAGATTGAGATGTTGTATAGGATTGGAAAATATGTAAGGACCTAAGAAGTGGGAGATGTTTTGATGTGATAGCTCTATTATTGTGTAAATCAATAAGTTGATCCATTTGATTTATCTGCAGTTTGATATGTATCATTGTTGACCTCTTTACATTATCTTTCCACCCCCTCCTACAAAGAAAGAAAGAGCCATTTCTAGCTTCTAGGTTATCAGGAAATGCACATTCATAAGAGTCAGCATTACATGCTGTTTGCTCAATGATCTCATCTGAATGTTCATGTCCTTAATATGCACAGACAGATTGGGAGGGTGGCTTCTTCCCCCTCACGCTTCATTTTAGCGAGGACTACCCAAGCAAACCTCCAAAGTGCAAGTTCCCCCAAGGTTTCTTCCACCCTAACGTCTACCCTTCTGGAACTGTGTGCTTATCTATTCTCAATGAGGACTATGTAAGTAGTTGGCTCACTCTTTCATATTTCACATATTGCAAAACGCCTGGTTTCTAAAACTGTTTTTTTCTAGGGCTGGAGACCAGCCATTACTGTGAAGCAAATTTTAGTTGGCATTCAGGATTTGCTTGATCAACCAAATCCTTCTGATCCTGCGCAAACTGATGGCTATCAGCTTTTTGTCCAGGTTTTTTATCTCAACATCTCAATCATCAGCTTTGATTTGATTGGTTTCGTATTGAATTTCTATCTTAAGCAACATGGCTGTGACTTTGCAGGACCCGACTGAGTACAGGAGAAGGGTGCGCCAACAAGCCAAGCAATATCCACCTGCGCTCTGATGCAATGGTTGCTTCACCATGTCTGCAACATATTAGTTAGATTCCGCCATATATGTCCAAACCTCGTTTAAGTAACAGAGTGATTTAGTGTTGCTACTTGACTGCTAGTTAATTGTCAATTGCAGCTATGCTTCCCATTTCTGTACCGGAGGGTGCTTTTTTAGTCATGCTTTGCCACATGTTCCTGCATTGCAAGTTAGCAACATGACAACTTTTGGATATAAAACCTATCTTGATTGCCCATTAAGATTGTTATTTATACCTCTGCGAAGCTCTGGCAAACCTTGACTGATACTGCTGAAATTGGTTAAAGCAAGTGTAAGCTTTTGAACAGCTTTATCAGATGTTATGTTATATATGAGAGTGTGTACGATCTAATCTACGTACTCCTTGTTTTTAACCTGTTTTTTTATGTGCTTCAAGGCGCAAGCATGCTATAACTCCAAATAACAGGTACTGGGTTGGATTTTATGGTATGTTTGTTTTAAAAGCTTTTTTAAAAAAAGTTAATTAATTAATTTGTTTTTTACATTAAGTTTGTTTTGTGTTTTTAAATTATTTTAATATATTGATGTTAAAAATAATTTTTTTAAAAGGAAAAAATTATTATTTTAATAAATTTTTAAATAAAAAATATTTTAAAAAATAATTTGATGCGGGGCCAGGAAGGAAAATCTTCCCGCATTCTTTATGACCTGCAGGGCTGATCACGGTGTAAGCTATATTTACGTCCCTTCAACTTACAGATGTTTCATTTAAGTCGTCAATACGGATTTTATATTTTTGTAATAATTTTAAATTTTAAATTATAGTTATTAAACCCGATTCAGGTATCCGGCCAAGAGATTGGATCTCGGGTTTTATAGGTTAATCCGGGTTAATTTTTTATGTATAATTCAGGCATTCTGGTGCTCAACTATTCACTCAAAGACTTCCCCTTCGCATGAATCTCTTCAGATTTTGAAAATCAAGCATAGCCCTTTATTTTTATTGAGATAATTGGATGTATTCACTGAAAGGATGGATTCAATTGTCATTTGTGATCAAAATTGACAATACCTCAGATATATTGATCTGAGATTGTCATGTTATGTATTGTCAAATAGGATTTAGGTTAATGTCACAAGCTTTTGACAAGAAAAAACAATGTATTGCCGATCCTTAACTTTTCAGAAATCCTTCGACGGTGGTTATGAGTGATTTTTCTCAATTTTTTAGGCCTCTTGGTTCCGTAGAAAATACAACTAGAAATGAAACGTGATATCTTCTGATACAAGGTATCATATCCCATATTTATTAAACTCTGCCATCTTAAAAAATTTTAAAGAATAAATAATGTCTTTAAAATAATTTACTCAAAACGATACAGTGATTCACAACTTAACTAGATGATTTAACGCACTAAATCACTTTCTAGGTAAGTCAGAAGACGAGGTCTCATAATTATACCAGACAGGGCATATTAATGTCAAATGTTATTCGAACAAAATTTTAGTCAGACGTTTATGGGCACCAATTCTGAATTTTCTGTAGAAGATTTAAGGCAAGTTTTGTACAAAATAGTATCTCGTTCAGATAGATAAGCAATCTGGTCAAGGAATTAACTCTTTGTTTTCTCCCTTTTGAAAAATCCTCATTTCAGCCCACGTGTTGTGTTAATTCACCAAGTGGGCTTCTATTAAAATAAATCTATTCAATCTACTCCTGCCCTCGTCAACATTTGTCAATTCAACCCAAATTGATTGACAAATGAAACCCGACCCGAATCAGGCTTTTTATAGTCTCGTTTTCAAGTCATGATAATTATTTTATTCATAAAGCAAAACTTTTTTGAGGTGGTAAGCAAGTGATTCGACGCCATTTTAATGCCGGAGCCCATCGGCAACAATGACCTGGCTAGTTTTCCACCTTTCTTAGTTTCGAATATTAATTTATATCTTCAAACCCACCAACTACAATCTTGACTTGTTCTTGGATTAAGAAGAAATTTTGGTAAAAAAATATCTGTTTGATTGCTGCGTCCTATCTTGACCTTTGAAGTGTCCCACTCAGGAATGAATATCAGACTGTTTGCTTTTTGCTTTGTGCCGTGTGGGTTAGAAAACCATCTCAATTTAATAGCTTAAACTATTATATGAGATCTCAGGATATGATTTATATTATTCTATAACACACCCCCTCAAGTGAAAGCTCTTTAAACTTGAAACTTGTACAGCTCCACATCACCTTGTGCTTAATTTTTATTAAATAAATGGGGATGATGAGATTCGAATTCGTGACCGTTTAGTCATCAAGACTCTGATATCATGATAAAGAATCATCTCAACCCAATAGCTTAAGCTGTTTGGTGAGGTCTTGGATTATTAGCATTCGTTTGTTTCTATTTTCAAATTGATTCTTGGATTTTTCTTATTTATTTATAGAGGTAAAAATTAATGTTTTTTCAAGTATTTTTCAGTTTTTTCATATATAGTCAAAAATAAAAATAAAAATATTATTTTAATATATTTTCAATTAAAAAATATTTTTAAAAAACACTTTACAACACAATATCAAATACACACAAAAATCTTTTAGAAAATAGCTTAGATGGTATAATAATATATAGTTTTGTTTCTCGCATTTTCATTTTGGGCTGGAATGAAAGAATACTATTATAGATTGATGAATGAAATGGTCCGAGTTCATGATGTTAATTTTAAAAAAAACAATTGACAAGGAGATCTATATTATAAAATATAAACAAACTAAAATTTATAATTGATTATTTTTTTATAGAAATATACGATTGAAAAATAAAATAATATATAAATACATGTTGATAGGTTTTTCTTTATATAATCAACCTAAATTTTGATAAAAAAAAATTATATAAAAGCTGCCTGAAACAAAAGAAAAATTGTTATCATTAGAAAATTTACAGTAAAAAAAGATTGTACAAAACTCTTGATGTAAGAGGTTTTTGGAAAAATATATATTTTTAATTAATTTAGTATTAAAAAAGTTATTTTATTTTATTTTTTCTATTTAGTATTATGAGGGTTTTTTAGTTTTTTTTTTTATATAAAGTTTGTAATAGACTTTTTGGCAAGTGAGACTATGATAGATAAAAAATAAATATTTTGGTTGTTTTCCTATAATTATGTTATTCTTGATTTTTGAGAGTTTTGACTTATAACAAACCTTATCATTCTTTGTTCCCATTCATATAAGTTGATATCAAAGTTTAATAATTTTTGTGGTTAATTGTTGCGTGTTGTTGAATAATCATGATTAGAAACGGTTGCAAAACATGATGTACTTATATAGGAGTAGATGATAAGGTTTCTCATTGAAACAAAGATGCTCAAGAACTAATGTGTCGTTTTTGTATGCGCCAGTTGTTAGTATTCAAAATCCTGATGGTGGGATCTATAATGGGACAATCCATACAAAAATATTGTGTTAGAAATTCATGATAGGAAGATTTACATAAAGATATTAGAAACTCATTATAGAGTGTCACCACACACAAAAAAATATTTATAATGGAGGACAATTTCTGATTGAGGTCTAACTTGATAACGAATTTCTTCCGACTCGAGAAGACTAATGTAAATGTTTTTTTTGTTAATTAATTTTTATTTTTTGTTGTTTGCTATTATACCTTTTTTGTTTTTTTTTCTTATTTGAAAGAATAGTTTTCTTATTTTATTTTTCATATTTAGTATGATGAGAATTTTTTATTTTTTAGTTTTTAAATAAAGGTTTGAAATAAACTTTTGACAAGTAAGACAAAATAAAAATTAAATATTTTAAATATCTTTCTATAAGTATGGTGTTAACTCTACCTACCCATTTTCTTCCTGATCTTAGTCTCGTTGTCTGGGCCAATCTCTGCATTCGAGCGATTCGTGCCATCCTTGGTTCTGGCTCTGGTTGTCGGACGAGGATCAGCTCTTCCATCCTCAGCCTCACTCTCGCGTCTTCAATCCAAGCTAAACGCTCCATCGATCCGAAACTTGTTTTTGGTTCAATTAGCCGAGCATGTGTTCTTGGTTTTCAAAGCTTTCGATTTATAACAAAACTTCATTATTGTTTGCTCTTGTCTACGGTAATTTTCTTTACTAAATGAAAAGATAAAAAAGGATGGACAAACGAAGATGCTTGCCAAATGCAATTTCAAAGTTGCAAGTAATTATCGTTTCATGGAGAGCTGGGCATCTTATATTTGAAATTTTGAAGCAACCCAGAAAAGAAAAGAAGAAAGGACAAAAGCGCATCATCTTTGTGCCCTTTATCCCTTTCATTCATCACCCTTTCAAGTATCAACGAGTACTAGTTTTGTTCTCCGAAGCTTTATAATTCATAATCAACGTTTCTCATCCTCAAATTATATTTGCATAATTTTGTGGATTTATTTGGAATGTTTTTTTTATATATTTAGAATGATGGTCCCATTATTTATTGAGCACGGCAAAAGAAGTCAATTCAATGACTGAAAATCTAAAACTTGCTTGGATAAAATTGACCTGATTTTAACTTGTAATTCGGTTAAATCTAATTGTGATTCAATTGAGTTAAATTTAAGGATTTTTTAAAAACATATTTAAAACATCATTTTATTTATAAAAAGTCTTCAAAATAATATTATTTTAAAATAAAATTAGATTGAATCAACTAACCTGACAAAAACCTTGGACGGGTCAGACCCCAGGCCACGCCTGACCATGAATGCTAGTCTCCTGGCATTCAATGGCAGGAAAGGTATAGCACAGAATTTAGGTTTTTCTTTTATTGACAAAAAGAAAATGATTGACAGAGAGACAGCTTCAAAGAATATGGTGTTGGCTGTACAAATTCATAAATGTATTTTTGATAATATACCGAAAAAGAGAAGTATCAGTACTCCTCGCAAAACCTGTCCCTATCTAAGCATTTCAAAGAGTATTGGCTGAAACTATTGAGAAATCCATCCATATACAGCAAATCCATGCCACTCTCACACGGAACAGAGGAAACCAATGGTAAAAATGGTTAGTGATGCTCATGTCTGGCTGCTAAGGCCTGGTGTTTGGAGATCTTCCGGTGCCATTATCCAAGACAATTTCAAATAAATCAGCCTCAGACTCGTCATCGAAGTCAAGCCCTTGATTATTAGCTCCATTGATGTGGCTGTCCTTGGTGGTACTTCTATTGAGCCACTGAGAGTCGATTCTTCCCATTGAGAAGAGCTCCATGCTATCATCATAGCCCAATGTAGGGGACTTTACGAGAGGGCCAATGAAGCAAGGATTTGGTGTTCTTTGAGCATTTGCACGTGCATAACTGAAGGCACTTTGTCCGAAATTGACAAGAACCAATATGTTATTGTTTGCTGCAATTGTTGGGTAGAGGGGTGTCCCGAATTCCTCTGTCTTGCAATGAACTACATGTAGCAGCTCTCCATCTACTGTGAAAAACACTTGTTTATTCCTAGGATCAAATCCACAGCCAATTACTTTATCTGCTCTTGCCCATTCTGCTTTCTCGGATTCAAACACAAGCTCCATACCTTAAAGAGAGGAAGCCATGCGAATTGATTAATATTACTCTTAGCAAATGCTCAAGCTTTTGAGTTTAATAAACCTGTAAATTAACTGCGAAAGTTGATTCATAACTTAAAAATGTAAGACCTTTTCCAAAAGGGTGATTAGAAGAATAAAAAGAGAATTAATTTACCATCAAGATAGAGAGAACCGTTGGAGTTGAATCCAATTGATCCTGGATAGCTTCCAGGAAGTTTCAAGGGAAGAGAGCCTCCAATAGTGAGTCCAACAGATAGCATAACTGCTGAACCTTGACAATCATCTTTGCCGGCGAGCTTTAATTCTTCAATTTTGCTTATTCTGCTGCTGCTTACATGCACTAAAGATTCTGAATTCGCTTTTGCATTAGGTTTTTCTTGGATGAGTTTAGCCCTCTCACCTTCCTTAGCCTTGCCAGCAGATTCTTGATCGTCGCCATGGGAATACAAAACTGTGATCTCAAAATAGGCTTCTTGGGGAAAAGAAGAGTTCCCCAGTGGAGGCCCTGGTAAAGGCAAAGCAGTTCTAATTACAGAAGCAGCAGACAGAGAAGGATTGCTTACATTAACCTTCTTTAACCCTGAATTCAGCCTTATCTTTTGCATAAAATCAGCTGATCCTTGACAAACTTCCCAGCTTATCTCTGTATCTGTTTCTCTTCCAGGATCACCAGCGGCACATAAACCTAACATGGATGATCGCGTGGAAGGAGATGGCATGTAACTTGTAAAACAAAATCTAGACCATCCATTTTCGACCGCGTCAGTAATAAGCGCCGGGTGATCAGCCCAATTGAACAAAGGTCTTGTAGAAACCCCACGACGAAAAACATAATAATTTCCTCTTCTTTTGGTTTCATATTGACCAGGTTGATGATGTATACTCCCTTGGTGAAGCTTTGCAATCCCATCCTGCAAGCTTGAAGTTCCATTTGTTCTTAACGGATCAACAGTACCTCTACGGTCTTTGAAACAAAAACATCGCCAAACTGCCAAGGCAAAAATCATTGAACCAACTACAACCGCACCCCCTGCCCACCAAAAATGTATCAACACGAGCATTTCTTCCTTCTCCTTCAGGATTTTTTTTTTCTTCCTCTTTAAGATTAATTGCGGGTTTTCTTGAAGATTTCTTTTGCAGAGAAAAAACAAATGAAGAGAGAAGAAGAAAAGGGTTGCAAAGAAAGAGGGTTTTAGAGGCGTGGACCGTGACTGGTTCAAGAAAGGCAAGAGGGTGGTGTAAGCAATGAACAGTGCCACAAATGTGAATCAAAGAACTAAAAGGTAGGCTATTTCAACTTTTCAAGAGAGAAGTTGTCATAAACGTTTTTCTTCGTAGTCCAATTCCTAGTTATTAAATACAGCTGACTCGACAGTTTAATCCATGATTCAAGTCATGCCAAGTTTTATAATAATAAAAAAAATTGATTCATCATTATCGAATCAAATAAATTAATTCTAATAAAAAAAACATTGATTTTAAAAAAATAAATTACTCTGAGTTAACTTAAATAATCTAAATCCACCGTAGAAATACAAGTTTAATAAAAACGATCAAATCCAGAATTGATTAATATAAACAGACAGTCTTTCTTCATTAAAAAAACGCGTATGTTGTTTCATTTGAGTTTTGAACAAGAGAAAAGAAAGAGAGGGATGCTTGTAATTAAGCACTTCTAGAAAGCCGAATGTCCAAGTCCAAATACCAATTCTATTTTCTTGTCTGGTATGTGGACTTTTGGGAGGGAACATTTGGGGCTTTTGCCATACCATCAAGATGGAGACTGTTGAAAAAGTTACAAAAGTAGAGCAAAACATTAAACGCAGGAACAAGGATTTTATTGTAGGATTTGTTGGTAGTTATTTGTCGACTGACAGTTATTTCCAATTCCCCTTGTTTGTTAACCTAGCAGTTCATAGTATTGGCTTCGTCTTGTCAAATCTTACTCAAAAGATTTATTCGAAAAAGATTTTGGCAACGGAATGAATTCGATTCAATTGTTTTTATTAAAATAAAAATGTTTTATTATATAAATACAATGGAATTTAAGGTTTAGTTAAATAATACCAATTCGTCAAACAAGCTAGGTTTAACAAGTATTGTGGATGATCGATGCTGGAAAAAATGCAGAAGATGAGTCTATTTACTCCCCATCATTTTATTTTATTTTGCCCTTTCCTACTTGCAGATAATTCAGAATAATATTCTGTTTAAACTGGACATCACTGTTCATAAAGCATGCACATAGAAAATTTGTCTCATTACAAACGAGCAAGGATTCTAGGCTTTGCAAAAGGCTACCCATTCTAGCTAGAATCATACAACGAGGGGACGCCACTAAACATTGTGTTTGCCAAACTGGCTAGGGCTGTGGGGAAAAGCGATTGTGGGGGCTTGGATTTGTATAAATGCTTGTTTCCTCGAGAGTCAAGACCTTTATAGCTTTCATTTTGACTACTTCAAGATTTAATTAAGGACTTAATCCTATTTAATTAACTACTTAAGCGATCACAAACCCCATTTCTAAAAGACGAAGTCTTTATCTTGTTTTATTCTCTGATGAAAAGTCCAAGCCTCTCATCTTTAATGTTCATGCAATGTTAGTGGGAACGAGAAGCAAGATGCCAGTTTGGCCTCTTTCCAAGTTGACATGTGGAAAGACTAGTAAGATGCAGCATAGAAAACTCTTGTGCTGATGAATCTTGTTTTTATTTTTCTATGATGATGACTTTCGCTGGTCTGTATCGATCCAAGAACACCGATGGCGACTGTTTGATCTCTCACTGGTAATTTGTTTGATTGTCAGAATGATCAGATGGCATGAACTCATCCCAGTTTTCATCTTGTTTCTTTGCTGGATTTTTCAGGTATATATCAAGGAATTTTTTATGGGATTTGTTAAATAACCAGCCTCTGCTAAAGCCTCCACAAAGCCATAACTCATTGACAGTGAGCCCACTGGAGAAATATTCTTAATGGGTGATCATGCAAGCCCCGGCATCGATTTTAAAAATAGTAGCAACCATCTGATTAATAAACAATTATCCTGTTTGGTAGTTGTGAGAAAAGTTATATTATCATATTTCCTAAGATAACTGCCATGATTGAAGGGGATAATGATTACAGAGAAACCGAAGTTGGAGGGGATCCTTTGTTGTTGGATAACCATGAACAATCAACTTTGCCTGGTTAAACAAATACTGAGACTTAGTTCTAATATGAATGTTTTACCAAAGTTATTAAACCACAAGTTAACTTGGATTAATCTAAGTTAATTTATTTTAAAAAATTCAAATAAAATCTTTACCGGATTATAAATTAACATACCAAATCAATCATGTCAACTTCCTAATTTATTTTAAAACCTGACTAGTGTCAGATCAAGAGGAGAGGTTACGGATTAGGAATTTAATAAATATGTATACAAAAGCATGAAACATGTTAGAATCTTGGTAAATCAAGAGTTATACTAATTGAAACATGTCTAAAATTAAAAGATGAGTTGGTAAAAGTGAGTTATGGCAATGGCAAATGCTTTTCCTAAAGGAAAAGGAAAAAAAAAAGGGGGTAAAGATGAGCATTGAAGGAAAGAGTGACTGGTGTGATAATCAACTGCAAATAAAAGCCTTTTATCTTTTCTTTTTATATATCATGATCAACATTCACCAGGCAAAACCATCCAAGTAAGAGCTCTGTGATCTCATCATGTCAGTCTTGTTGCAGACAAAGGGTTACCAGGACAAACCATTTGTTGGTTGAGGAGCTGTCTGAGAGGATATTAATCTGGGACTACCAAACAAAATTGATATGTCATCGAACGTTGAAACTTCTTGATCATCAAATTTAATTGAGGGTCTAAACACACACAAATCCATAAATTTATGATTGAAGATCAGCATATTTGGTGAGAGAATCTAGATCTCTACATGCTAGGTTCAATGAATACATTCTTCGATCAAGTACTGCCCGCCAACATTCTCAACTCTCAACAATGAGGGAATCAAGAGTCCCAGGGGTTTAGCATTGTTGGCTACCAACAGCCCACATGACATTCTTATGTTTACAGCCCATTTGCTTAATACAATCTATCAAAGCCCAGTTCTAATTCTGTCCTCTTGACAATGGATAACCATGATCGGATTTTGTCCTCTCCAAATCTAAATTAATCATTAAAACCTAATCCGAAAAAGTATGGATTTTTATACCCGAATAATCCGATCATTTCTAGCACCTATAATATTTATAATTCGAATTATAATTCATTGCTTTTTAATATATAATTAATTTGATATATATATATATATATATATATATATATATATATATATATATATATATATATATATATTTCAAGTTAGTTTTAGATTTTAGGATACGAGCCTAAAGTAAAACCCAACTTTTATATGCGAATTTTACCGAAACATTAGTGAGTCTAAAAATTTCCTATCATTCAAGCCGGTTTGAGCCGGTATGCATTGGCGACGGTTGAAATTGCCATCCCTATCCCCTCTCCTTATCTAGCTGCTGCAGCTCCCTCACCACAGCCAAAAAGATCAGAGAAATTCTCACTACTTTGGGAGACTGTGAGAGTGATCTCTTCGCAGTCACAAATGAGTCATGACTCCTCTCTGCAAAGCCATAGACACCACCACAGCTTCTCTACTAAAACCCTCAATTCTCCTCCACAAAACACCCCTCAACTTCTGCCACTCTCTCAATTTCACCCCTAATCTCAGCAGCAGCAACCTCACTCTCACTTCAAAACGGCCACAAAACCACCTCCGCCCAATCACCGCCACAGCCAACGCCAGCCACCCAGCTGCGACATCCGAAATCGACATGGTAAAAAACAGACAAGGAATCTACACGTCAAAACAGAACAAAGTTGTTGTTTTATGGGACCTCGACAACAAACCCCCACGTGGTCCGCCGTACCCGGCGGCGGTGGCATTAAAAACAGTAGCACAAAGATTCGGCGAAGTAATCGACATGTGTGCATACGCTAACCGGCACGCGTTTATTCATTTGCCACACTGGGTGCTTGAAGAAAGGCGTGAGAGAAAACACTTGGACATTTTGGAGAGAAAAGAAATTGTAAGCCCTTCACAGCCTTATGTCTGTGGCGTTTGTGGGCGCAAATGTAAGACTAATTTGGATTTGAAGAAGCATTTTAAGCAATTACATGAGAGGGAAAGACAGAAGAAGGTGAACAGAATGAGATCGTTGAAAGGGAAAAAACGGCAGCGATATAAGGAGAGGTTTGTATCTGGGAATCATAAATACAATGAGGAAGCAAGGAGGTTGTTAACTCCGAAAATTGGGTATGGGTTAGCCGCAGAGTTGAGGAGAGCTGGGGTTTACGTGAAGACAGTGGAGGATAAGCCACAAGCTGCAGATTGGGCATTGAAGAGACAAATTGAGCATTCAATGAGTAGAGGGGTGGATTGGTTGGTTTTGGTTTCAGATGATTCGGATTTTTCGGAGATTTTAAGGAAGGCGAGGGAGGCCAATTTGGGCACTGTCGTGGTGGGAGATAGGGATAGAGCATTGGGGAGGCATGCTGATTTGTGGGTTCCATGGATTGGGGTTGAGAATGGGGAGCTGACTGAGAAGGATTTGGTGCCGAAAGGTAGGTGGAGGAGTGAGGATTTGGAAAATGATGAGGGGTTGTTTTCGGTTACGGATTTTGATGAGGATGGTGATTACGGGGGGAATGATTTGGAGGGATTTGTTGATGGACTTGTAATGGCGAGGTCTGGGTTTAATGGTACGAGGATTTCAGCTTTTTCAGAAGGGGAAGAGGAAGATGAGCAGGATTATTTGTTATATGATAGTGAGTATGAGGAAATTGAACTTGAAGATGGGGGTTTTTGGTAATGGTTGAACATTGTGTTTTAAGGGGCATTTCATTGTTTAGTGAAACGTAGGATGGAAACATAAGGGTATAGTTCAATTAATAGTATGGATGCAAGCAGCTGTTTAATGGACTGTGTAGTGTTAGTAGTTGGCTGCCTAAGGAAGTTGCAGAATGAATATGAACAATGTTATTTTGCTGCCTGCATCTTGTTTGTCTAACTTCCTCCATGATCAAGCTCAGTTCATTATCTGAATATAACTGTTGATGCCGCTGCATTCGATTTACAAACTGGTACATGATTGTCCCCAAAATATCTCTCTCGCTCTCTGTTGTTTATCTCATTTTTGGGTAGAGTTGTAGCTAATACATGAATTATTATGTTTAGTTTACTAGAAATTAATTAGAACATTGAATTAAATCCATCTAGGATATTCTGCTTATGAAGCATTGTCTTTTAGTTTCTCTATTTTTAGTATGTAGGTGTCGATCTTAATATGACTTGGGCTATTCAGATGAATTTATATACAATCAAGTTTATTTATAAATACATAATTTCAATGATGACTTGAGCTTGGAAAATTGAATCTCTATTTTATAAATACATAATTGAGATGATGTAGGAGCTTAGTTATAAAAATTCACGTGCTTCCTGATCAACCACAAAAGTTTGATGCGTGTAGCAATGAAATCTGTCTTGTATCATATACTAGATTTGAAATTTTGCTTATGTTTTAGCAGATGTAAAATATCATTTGAACATTCT
The DNA here is from genome assembly GCA_007827005.2 of Populus simonii. Lineage (NCBI taxonomy): Eukaryota > Viridiplantae > Streptophyta > Magnoliopsida > Malpighiales > Salicaceae > Populus > Populus simonii. The sequence continues at coordinate 2,441,859 of CM017477.2, forward strand.
ATATTACATGGCTTAGTACAGTCTCAGTTTCCAATCCTAGGCTATGCTGTCCCTTAATATAATAATCCTAGGTTGCATCCTTTATCACGTTAATTTAAATAATGTCCATTGAGAAATGTTTGAAAAATAAGTGGTTATCCAATAAGTTTGGGTGGACTGCAGCATGTGTGCTAACACAATTATCTGAGCACTGTTATCATCAATTGACTAAGGACTGATATTTTCCGAAGCATGAAACCTTTCTTGCTCAGTATCAGTAAAGCTCCACCGATATTATGTCAGGACTTTTGATGCAGTGGTTGAAATTGAGAAAAAAAGAAGAAAGCTTTTAATATGTTATGAATGAGGTCATTGATCACCGCCAGATAAAAAAAACCCACACAACCATGGAGGAGATGGGGTATGACAGATTTTGCCACGGAGCTTCTGTTATATCGAGCCACATGACACACATATCATGGAAACATATATATTTTTGATGTTTGTCTTGTCCATTCAATAGTTCAGTACAAGTCACTTTAGTATGGACAACGAGTGGCAAGGCACGATCATCCAAGGGAGCTTTGGACTACTTTCCTTTGGTGAATGGATTAGAAAAGGAGGTGACAATATTTACATATAGGATATAGTTCCCGAAGATGCTAGCATCAATCTTATGCTTGTATGATACCTGTGAATTTTGAAGCTCAAGCTTTTGATTGCAGATCAGGTTCAGTGGCTCATTGAATTGCTCTGGCTGGATTAGTCATGCATAACAACCATATAGCGAATGTCTCTTCTAAATGCTTTGGTGTCTGCCTAAATGCTCTAGTAGTGATCGATGAGTAGTCGTGAGGAACATCTGAACGGAAAGGTTTTAGGTTTAACATAATCATCTGCACACTGATGTTGTATATAGCAGACAAACTAACACTAGCCTTTTGTGTAAAAACCATGATGTTCTTTCCAGGCTTTTGACCCTTTTCGCTCATCTGTCATAACATGATTTTAGACTCTAGAGTTCTATATCAGTTCAGGATATACAAGCATCCTGAACAGAATTCTAGGAGTTACACCACGACCAAGACCAAGTTTTTCATGTTGAGCATCAGCAAGGGGTAGTAGCATGAATTAAGTATTGTTCATATTATAGCATTTCCTCTACAATTGAAGGTTAAAATCCGTCACGGTGTAGGTTTTGATCATAGGATTTCCACGTAGGAGTCAACTCTGCAGATATACTGCTATCTTCTGCCGACTGAATCTCCAAGTTTGGCCAATTGTTGCCTTTTTTTCCCCCACTTTGCTGCCCGGCAAATAAATATTTTTCTATTCAGAAATCCAAGGTTAGGTAAACAACAAGGCATTCTTGTTTGCCACGCTGTGGCAGACCGGATTAAGCACGTTGGAAAAGAAAAATGGAAGGAGAGAACCAGAAAAAACAAGGAAAAGAAGGAAAGAATAACATGACAATCTGGCCTCTTATATTCATTGAATTAATCCCAGAATTTGCTCCATTTCTTTTTATTGTTGATTGCTCTCAAACCATCTGTCTGCCCCTTTTCAGTGCCTTCGCTTTGATTTGATTTATTTTACACCATCATCAAATTGAAGTAGTTTTCTTACTAGACTCAGCATATCATACCAGAGATATGCCTCCTGGATGTTATAGGTTTCTTTATAAATAAAAGTCTTTGTAATGTATTGTAATAGAGAACTAGGGCACGACATGATTTTGTCCTTATCAGCTTTTATTTACTCGTTAGTCAAATTGCAAAAGATAATGTTTATTTTATCTCCAGATGGATTGGCCTAGCGTGAGTGTGCGGCTAAAGCTCAAAACCCATTTATCTCAAGACTTGTTCTTTCTAAAAGTTTCATGCGTGAACTTGATTTTAACCTTTTGACTATCCCATCACCTAGAAAATCTTGTAATGCATGATTGAAGGTTTTAAGTTTGTAAGACCATGTAAACAAATAATTTTTAATGTTAATTTTTTTTGAATTAAGTTAATATGAATCGTTGAAGAATTACTTTCAACAAGATTTTAACCTAAAAAAATGAATCGGACGTTTAATTTGACCTAAACATTCCATTAACCATATATTTTTTAGTTAATGCTTTTTATCAAATGCTTGTATTCTACTTTACAACAAATCACATCACATCTAGGTGGTCTTCAATGGTGCAAGATGAAGATCTTGGTGGCAAAAAAGAAGACAGATGCACTACTGTAGCACTGTGCACACTAGTCTGATGAGGCCTAGAGCAGTAGCTGGTTTACTCTTCTACATTTTAACGTTTCTTTGTCAACGGAGACGGTGATTTTTATTTATTTCAACATTAATTTTGTCTTTAATACTCCTTATTTTAATGCCTTATTAATGCTTTGAAGTTGTATACAAGCCCGTGATAGTCATCCCCAAACCATCACGCATCTGACAACTCACCAAAATCCTTGCTTTTGCACTGAAATAATAGAAGTCCAGCAACTTTAACTAGATGGTTAGCCACCGCTTCTTTTCTTTTCCTTTTGTAAATATATTTGGTTTAAGAAACATTAAATTAATTTTTTAATATTTTCATGATTTTAATCCACTAAAAATAAAAAATAATTTAAATATATTTTTAAATAAAAAACAATTTTAAACCGGAGTTGATTTAACAAGTTAACTTTAGACCAAGACCGGCTCTTAATTCTCCACTCGCTGCTATTTCCAGTAGTACGGCTTAGTTGTTGCGTAGGTGGGAAGGCACTCCCATGATCCGTCCATCCACTGCCCACCGACTTCCTTTTTTTTATTATTATTAATTTATTATTACTGCCTTAATGAGATTTTTAAAATTCTAATTTCTGTAAATTTTTTTAAGAGTTAATAATTCCTGTGATTTTAAGTGGAAGCATTGTAGAATTAGCAGTTTGTTTGGGACAAAATTAAATTAAAATAAAAAAATGTTAAAAACCGCAATATTCATAGATATTAGACCTGCGAGAATTCTTACGCCACGTGCTCTCTTAATCTTTCCCCTCTGCAAAGACCCGGGGGAACAATGAGGTGCAATGCAAGCAATTTTATAGAAACTTATAGTGACAGCGAGAGAACAAGAAATAAATAGGAGAGAATATTTGGCATTCATGACTTTCTGAATTTTATTTTTTTTGACTTTCTGAATTTTAAATCTTGATGAGTTACGTATACATTAATGTAAGACCGACGACTGTAGCCATTGTCAATACGTAACTAGCTACAAGTTCAAATAAATATGAACGCGTGGAATGATTTTTTTTAAGAAAATAAATATTTTTTTTATTTAAATATTAGATTAGATTAAAATTCTGCCAGAACATTTTATAAACACAATCTTACAAGGGACAGCTTGTTGAAGATTAGAAACATGTTTAAATTAGACATAGTTTTTTTTTTATTGTCTTGATAATTTAATTTATTAGATTGAAATGGTTTTTTTGATAAGGTATCAGAATTTTGATGACAAAACGGTCATGAGTTTGAATCTCACAATTCCTATTTATTTAATAAAAAAAATTAAACATAAGATAGTGTGAATTTGTATAAGTTTCAAGTTCAAATGATTTTTACTTGAAAAGATATGTTAAAAAATATATAAATCATATTTTAAAACCTCACTTAACAGCTTAAGTTTTTAAGTTGAGTTGATTTTTGATATTTTGGATATTTCTTTTTCATGTAGGTTTTAGAGTTTTAATTTGATTTGGTTTTAATTAGTTAGATCATTGTAGCTACTATTATGAGTAATTTTATGGCTTGTTTTTCAAAACAGTTAAAATTAATTATTTAAAAATGTATTCATAAATTTTTAATTCAGAGTTTTCTAATTTTTAAGAACTTAAAAATCCTCCTTTTTAATTCATAAATGTATTGTGCTAAAGGCTGCAATATATACCATAAGATTTTCTTCGTAAAACGGCGACCAAGATGCATGATCCCCTAGGACCGCGCGCATGTCCACCTTGCAAACTTATCGTTGTTATCCAACCAAGAGATCACGTTTCCGGCTTGACAACCTAAAGACCTCAGTGGAGATTATTGAAGTGTTTGCGTGCTAGCAGCATGGCTACACACGTCGGCACTCCCTTGCCCACAAGCCCTACCTCTCTTAGAGTTTTCTCATTTTATAAATTCATTAATGCCCTTTTACACTGATCCCCGAGTTATCACAACATAGACAAACTAATTCAATCTTTCGAGGATCAAAAGTTTTAGATAAGTATCCACATCGATCTAAACTCCCCAGTTCAGAACCAGTCATCGGTTAGGTTTTAAATTAAATTTACAACAATTAAAACATGTTTATTTTTATGTTTTAAAAGTGTTTTTTTTTTAAAAAAAATTAAAATTAATAATTTTTTTAGTATTTTCAGATCATTTTGATGTGCTGATGTTGAAAATAATTTTTAAAAAATAAAAAATATTATTTTAATACATTTACAACCGAAAAACACTTTGAACAACAATAGCTACCACACTACCAAACATCTCCAGTCCATCAACGCAATAAATTGACGTATAAAGCAGTCAACTCAGTCATAATTTAATTTAATTTTTTTACAAAAAATTAAATAGAAACAACACAGTTAATGCGTGTTTGGTATTGTGTTGTATGATATTTTTTAAAAGTGTTTTTTACGTGAAAATACATGAAAATAATTTTTTTATTTTTTATATCAACATATCAAAATCCGTAAAAAACACTAAAAATAAAAATTAATTTAATATTTTTTGAAGGCAAATATATTTTTAAAAAATACCTAAAATTAAAAGTTATCATACTTTTAAATAGATACTAATTTGAGTCGGTATGTTAACCCATAATCTGAATCTTAGATTTAATCATGATCTGTACTATGTTTAATAATTTAGTTTATAAGAAACATGAATTAACATACATGAAGGAGGACTATACATATAAAATATATTGATCGTTTATATATCTATTGTACACGCAATAAAATGTAATGTATTATTATGATATGTAGAAATTAAGAAAGACGGAGAGAGATGGAGGTGATGGATTATGTCGGCCAAATTTGGATTTATCTTAAAGGCAGATTAACGTGGCGGCCGTGCCCAGACGACAGAATAGCAGCCAAGTAGGAAACAAAGGTAGCCAAGCCTCTTCATATCTCTTTACATATCACGCTACACTAAATATTATATAAGTAAAACCATAGCTCGAGAAGCAACCGTTTTAGTATTTTTAGTATTGACAACAGAATCTTTCTGGGTTCTTGTTTTTCTTTTTTACAAGACACCAAACCAAATCTTTAACTTAGTACTTTTAGTTGTTAAAATTAACCATGGAAGGAGGGTGTTGTACATCGTCAACAAGTACTCCAAGTTCAACTTCAACAGCAACCACAGAGAAACGGAAGCATAGCAGGCAACAAAACCAAGAGAAGCCATACAGAGGGATAAGGATGAGGAAGTGGGGTAAGTGGGTAGCAGAAATTAGAGAACCAAACAAGAGGTCTAGGATTTGGCTTGGGTCCTACTCAACACCAATAGCTGCAGCTCGTGCATACGACACGGCTGTTTTCTATCTGCGAGGCCCTTCTGCTAGGCTTAATTTCCCTGATTTGATATACCAAGAAGATGAGCTGCGAGATGTGTCTGCTGCTTCTATACGCAAGAAAGCCACTGAAGTTGGGGCTAAAGTGGATGCCTTACAAACCGCTGTCCATGCATCACCAGAAGATAACTCACGGGTGTTACTTTCAGAGAAACCTGATTTGAACAAGTTCCCAGAAAATTCTGATGAAGAGTGATCAAAACAAGATCGTTGATTAGCAGTTATAATTAACTGTCTGTATCTTTTTTTTTTAATAAGTCTATCAAGATCTTTTTGGTTAGCCAGGGCGCATATGTAGCCGGAGAAAATTTCTGGCAGAAAAGAAATTAAGTCGTAGTTGAATCAGTACGTATCAGTAATAGATACTGTCAAAAATGAGTTCTGGTGATGATGATCGATCACTGGTAACTGGTAAGCTGTAACAAATTAAATTGAAGTGAGCTAAACTGTTTAGTGAATAGTTATTTTAGTTTAGTTAGTTAGTCAGCAAGTTTTAATTCTGTGTTTGTCTTGTCCTTTAGCAGTGTTGTGTGATATGTTTGTACCGTTGTAATAATTCCAAATTAAGAGCTGTGATGATGAGGGGAGGAAGAAGAATGGCCATGGAAGGTGGGGATATAAAGAAACAGCCATGGCCTACCTTTCCCTCTCTTAACAGCGATGAAGCTAGCGTAATTTGAAGTTTCCAAGCAAAAGAAATCAAGTAGATAAGGAGATAAGGCAAGAGCTTGGGCACCAAGCTGTGGCACTTGTGACGTGCCTGTGGACACCACAAAGCACAATGACATACACACTGCTGTATGAGAGCAAGTGGTCCTTAATCAGAAGGTGGTCGCCTTCATGGGATGGTGGAAAGCTTACGAAAGGTTGTTTGCTGGAAGTTGATGGGGGTGATGAAAGCCAAAGGTGGGCGGTGAGTGGGTTCTCAGTTTCCTTCTTTTCTAGTATATGTTTTTTAATTTGTTTGTTGCTTTGGCTATACATGCATTTAGCTCTAGCTGCTGTCAAATGCTGGTGCATGTGGAGGCCTTGCCTGTGAAGTGTGCGAGGACCATTTTTATATATAATATATGATAGGGTTTCCCTCAAGCCTCGTCTGTCCTTCAATACAATATTGATTTCCACGGAGATATATAGTTAGGGCTACAGAGAGTTGCTTAATGCTAATACTGTTTTGTATTACATTAATTGTTTTTATTTATTTTCATTGGTCGGTTGCTACATCAATTGTGTGCTAATAAAATATTAATGTAATCATGTTTGCTTCGACGAAAAGAAAAAACCTACCTCTCCATCTTTTATAAAACGAAAAATTGCTTTCATTATCCCATGGATTATTTATTTTTATAGTTAATCTCTGTATTTTTTAAAATCATAGTTTATATTCTAAACTTTACGGTGTGTATAACATTTTACATCTTAAATCATATCATCTTATAGTTTAATTAGTTTATTTTACATTCATTAAAGATATAATTAAATTATAGTTTTTTAATTAAAACAAGAAAGGTAAATGTAAAAACAATTAATCTATATATATAGAAACAAAGTAAGGAGTTTTTAACATGAAACCTGTTAAGAGAAGATGAGACATGTACAATTAATTGATATCCTATTTAATTAAACAAGCTTTTTTCTCTTAAGTTTAGCATTTTAGCTAATTAATAAATGACAGAATCTAGACACAAAACAATATCCTTTTATATATTACATGATTTATTAATCACATTTTTAATAAAATAAATTAATTAATTGTAAATAAAACATATATAGTTTATTTCTATCATTTAATATACCGACTGCTAACTATATAATATTCTTGTGAAAATAATTATCATTTATGTGCACATCACGTGATAGTTTCAAATATGATTTAATTTGCAAAAGTATTCCTTTAAATCAATAGAAAAAATATCTCTTTAAATAAAAGAGTTAACGCTCATATATATGCGTTATAAATAATAGTTTTAATATGTTATAGAGCTTGCTCAAGTTCGGATTTTCATACTAATATATGTGTTTTTTTATCTTTTATTATTTTAAAGGAGTGTTTTTATCAATTTTAATCATAGTTTTTTCTTTACAATTTTTTTTTTCAAATAAAAAAAAGCAGTGGATAAAACAATATTTTTTATGCATAAATATTTTTTAGCAAGGCAAAACATTAATAGTACACTGTCATATTTATTAATTAGTGTCATTAATTTATTTTTTGTTTTAAATAAAATATATAATTAGTTTTAGTTAGCAAGTATAACTTTTTCATAATAATTTTAATTTGAATAAAATAACATTAATGTTTGCAATTAGATTCTTACAGATTACAGAAATTCTAAATTTTGATTTTTTTATAAAAAAAATGGTTATAATCTTAACAAAAAGATTCTTCTTAAATCTCAATAAATGAACATGTTTTTTTTATTATTATTAAAAAGAAAAAGAAAAACTAAAAAGAAGAGGGAAATTGATTGTCTAATATTACTAAATATAATTCATCTTTCCTCTTCGTTGGAAACCGGAGGAAATTAACTTCATGAGTTTTTGCTCGCAACATACTTTTTTATACATAGTTTTGTTAGCAAGCGGGAGACAACTAGTTGACAATTCGGAATTTTGGTAGTATAAGGAAATTAGCTTCCATGCCACCTTTCATGAAATGGTACTCTTGATCATATCGGATTTGGCTTCTACATAATTCAAAGGAGTTTGTTTGAATATAAAGACCGTCTCTCTGAAGATAAATGATAGGACGAATTAATTAGTTTCCTGTGAAATTATATCAGGTCCTTGCTAGAGAGAAAAAACCCAAATTGCCGACAATTTTTTTTTATAAAAAAAAACATCTATAAAGTTTATAAATGTATAACATATATTAATGTTATTAAATCTGATTTGATCCCGTAAAATCTAGTTGATCTAGTCTAGATTCTAAAAAATCAGATATAAATCAATTCAATTAAATTTAAATGGTTCATTGAATCAACACTAAAACTGGTTTAATTTTAAAAAAAAATCAAAATAATATTTTTTAATTAATTAAATTAATTCATCAAACTTTTAACTAAATTTTGAGTCCAGGTTTAATAATTGCGTGGAATACATATAGACCAACAATCTTGTTTACATCTGGAGCTCAAAAACACTCGAGTGATTCACGTACAAAAAGGAGAAAAAAAAACACTTTGGTGAGCTTCAGGGGCCATAAGGAATGACCACATATCATTACCATGATTGGGCGACTAAGTTTGCTTTATCTCAGAAATGGGGATCAGGAGTTCTTAATTCATGGAAGTCCATGATTAAATCAAAGAAATAGGAGCTAAATTTAGGTCAGATGGTCCTATTTGAAGATCTCATATTCATGGTGAAGTGTCCAAACCACACGCTTCTCAAAGGTGTTTTCCACTGCCAAAACATCATCAGTCATCGGCATGCAGCTGCACCACTACAGTTATTTTCTCCTCTTGTTGCTTCGTATAAATCACACACCATATGAGCCAAGTCAAGTCACGATCGCCTTTACAGTTATCTTGAGTTATCACTTTCGCTAGCCACTAGATGGTAGTATGTCTGCCTTGTGATTTTAGGAGTCGATTGACGCGAGACACGTAATTGATGTTAAATATTTGGTGGATTTTTCATTAACTAGATCGATAAGTATAAGTTCAGGTAGAATTTCGATTGAGTCAAACGAATTCATTGGGCAACACTTTTAGTAAAATTGTTAGATTGGACTACAATTTTATAAACATATATAATATTCTACAAACTCGGTTCTTCATGGAGTTAATTAGCAGATTATTGTCTATCAATATCAAGACAAGTCATGCTCGGATAAGGTCTGCAAATTGTATTTCAAGATTTTCTTTATTTTTCTTGGATTTTTATTATTTGGTTTAGGATTCCTAATACTACTATTGATTCCTTTTTCTATAAAGAAAGATCTATGATTAATATAAATAAAGTGTTATAATTTATTAATATTTATAACTTATTAAATCGATTTTCTTTACAGTACTTTCTGACTATTTATAATATTTCTAGGACTTGACAAATCCTAATTTCTTCTTATTGCTACAAGCTGCATTAGCCAAGAATTCTACTAAACCTTCTAGGCTATATATTTACCCTTCCTTTATATATGTATAAAAAATAACTCGTGTTTAAAATAATAAATGATTTTTTTTTCAAATAAAAAGATTCAAGGGAGACCTGCACTCGATCCTAGCCCTGATATTTTTTTACAAGAGATAAATGACCTGTCTTCTCCATTTTTGAAAAGAATAAAACATAATTATCTAAAAAAGATAAAGTGTCCTTAACACTCCTTTAATATACTAATCACTCGAGTTATAATATAAAATTATTATTCAAATAAACTAATCACTCGAGTTATAATAACTAATCCTAATTTCTTCTTATTAATATTGTTTACTGTTTATAAAAACAGTTAAACCGACACATATGTTTTAGTTGTTTTATGAATGTATTAGTTGGAGGAACAGGTACCTGCTACCTAATACAAAAGTCCCTCCGGAGCGACACATCCTTGAAGACACTCCCGAGACTCGTGGCCCCATGCAGGCTTGTTGCTACTAGCAATACCGACTCGCCACGCCTTTCAGTTTAATAAAAACAAAACTGTGTAAATTACAGAAACTTATATTAATGAAAAAGATAAAGTGACAATCGTCTATGTCGTGCATCAACTTGCAAAAAGCAGTCTTCTTACAATGATAGCATGTCGTTTCACACTTAGAAATAAAATGTTTTTTTATATATATACTGTCATCTTAGATGGCATTCCAGCGCTCACTTTCTTACTTTTGTATTTTTTATTGTGATTTATTTTTTAAAATATATTTTTTAATTTTTTTAATATTATTCTATCAAAATAATTAAAAAAATACCAAAAACAATTCATATTAAAAAAAAATTGGTTGAATCACGTAAACCAACACCCTCTTTGTTAAATGAAATGTTGAAACAATCCATTGAGTGTGATTTTTAAAAAAAGTTATCTAAATTCAAAATTAAGGCTTCAAAATATAATTTATATTGTTTTTATATATATCTTTTCATGTAAAAGCTTTTGGATTTGAAATTTGCACAAATTCATCCCTATGTTATACTTAATTTTATCTGATAAAATAAAGGTGACGAGATTCGAACTTATAACTGCTTAGTCAATAAAACTTTAATATCATATTAAAAAACTATCTCAACCTTAAAAGCTTGAACTATCAAGTGTGATTCCATAATATGATTTAAATTATTCTCTAATATGATTCAATATTAATGTTCATGCCAACAACTTAACATATTTTTATATTTAAGGGTATGTTTGATAGTGAGCTGATGAGATTAATTTTTATAAGGAATTACACATAATTATTCAGATTATTGGATGCAAAAAAATTTAGAGGTTAGCTAATGTGGAATATTTAGCAGTTTGTTTAAAGGATCAGGTTTACATGCCTTAGTTTAAAAACTAGATGGCATGCCCGCATACTATGATGGGTTTATGAGACAAATATGCTTGAAGATGTTATAATTGCAAAGCAGTGCTAGATAAATAATAGAAACCGAAAGTGTAATAGAGCTAATATTTTATGAGATAAAAAAAAATTGTGTTAGTGATCAAAAACTTAGAAATTGAATAGAATGAGTTGTAGCAATCCACAGTGTTTTATGAGGAAAGCTACAGTGTTTTCCCAAAATAATTTAACATTTTATTATATGATTTAGCTTTTCTGTTAATAAAAAGAAAAAAAATACAAAGTTAAATTCTCAATTAATTCAATATTAAAAACAAAATCGACAAAGATTATTTTAAAAAAAATCATAACAAAAAAAAAGAAAAAAAACTATGTAGGAAAACACTGTAGCAATCCATAGTGTTTTGTGAATAAAGCTACAGTTGTAATTCCCAACCAGCTTAATATAAAAAAAATAAAATCGACAAAGACAATTTTTAAAAAAATTATTAAAAAAATATTATGTGGGGAAACACTGTAGCAATTTATAATGTTTTAAAGAAAAAACTAAAAAACTAAATTCTCGAGCAACTCAATTTTTTTTAAAAAATCAACAAAGATATTTTTGAAAAAAAATCATAAAAAAACCAAAACAAAAAAAAACCAAGTAGGGAAACATTGTAGCAATCCATAATGTTTTGTGAAGAAAGCTATAGTTGTAACTCTCAACCAGTTCAATATTAACAAAATAAAATAGACAAAAACAATTTTGAAAAAAATCATAAAAGAAACTATGTAGGGAAGCACTGTAACAATCCACAGTGTTTTTGAAAAAAACTAGAAAGCTAAATTTTCAACCGGCTCAATATTAAAAAAAAATCGACAAAGATATTTTTGGAAAAAAATCATAAAACAAATTTTTTTTTTGGGAAACACTGTAGCAACACAGTGTTTTATGAGGAAAGCTACAGTTGTAATTCTCAACTAGCTCAGTATTAAAAAAATAAAATTGACAAGGATAATTTTGAAAAAAAATTATAAGAAAAAACCATATGGGGAAACATTGTAGCAATCCACGGTGTTTTAAAGAAAAAAAACTACAAAGCTAGATTCTTAATCAGCTCAATATTAAAAAAAAAATCCACAAAGATATTTTAAAAAAAATTATAAAAAAACAAAAAAATATCATAAAAAAACATGTGGGAAAACACTGTGGCAATTCACAATATTTTTTATGAGGAAAGCTACAGTTGTAATTCTCAACCAGCTTAATATCAAAAATAAAATCAACAAAGATAATTTTGAAAAAAATCATTAAAAAAAATCATGTTGGGAAACATTATAACAATTCACAGTGTTTCAAAAAAAAATTACAAAACTAAATTCTCAACTAACTTAATATTAAAAAAATAAAATCAATAAATATATTTTTAAAAAAATTCATAAAACAAAAAAAAAATTAAAAAACAGTATAAGAATTCATAATATTTTATAAAAAAAATTACAGTATTCCTCTAGCATGGTTTTGTTAATAAGTTCGACGGAGTTAAATGAGTTGCAGTAATTACTCTTATAAAAAATAAATTTTGTTTTTAGCCTTGTATATTAAACACGACCATAATGGAAAATTACTAGTTTCTCCCGCCCGAGTCAATTCTTCCATTCTTCGTGGAAAACACAAGGATCGATAACTAAAGTCCAGCAGAGCACATGGCCCACGGGCTGTCCTTACTTCTGTTTTCTGATCAAGTTGATTGTACCCATCCCATACATACCAGGTTTGACCGAAAGCAACACCTTCACTCGGGCTTTCCAAATAGCCCATATACACAAACCAAGCTTGCTGTTCAAACTTCAAACCCATGGCACGTGGACTTCCCGAATGTTATTACATGCATAGATAGTTGTAAAACTCTGACTAACTTCAAATCCAGTTAATTTTAAAAAAATAAAAATAAAAAAGGGATAAATTTTGGTTGTTCAGTAAAAATTTAGGTTGACCAGATCAACTTTTGTGCTGATCCGGTTGAAACTCAGTTTTTAATTTTTTATTATTTTTCAAAACAACACTCTTTTTATTTTATTTTTTTAAAAAATATTTTTACTTGGGATAATCCCTCCGTCCCATAACAAAGTCTTGCTCTTAATTGATTTCCAGATAAGTTTTATAATTATGGTTGCAAGTAGCGGGTGAACATCATGAAAAATTGTCATGCATTACCTAATTTTATCATACCCATTTAGCAATTTGGGTTATCCGAATTCTTCAAAAGCATTACACATTCAGTTTTTTTTAGGGCTTAAAATACTTAAAAAAAATATTCGGAAATTGGGCCATTGGCTACATAAGTCAAGGAGCTTACGTTTTTTTTTCAAATACTCGTCAGTTTTAATGATTTAAAGATATAAAATATAAATTCGGGTACCATAACTTTTACGGGTCTTTTGTCAAATTTACCCGAAACAAAAACTGGTAATAACCAAAAAGTTTTCAGATTTTTCTGACCTCATCTCATTCGAGTGATTTGGATTATTTGAAGAGCACTTAGTCTACTTATAATTAATAAATTTTAGACAGTGTTAGTTTGATGACTCGCGTGTTGTTGTAGACGCGCTCAAGTATACGAACTACTAGAGGACAAAATGCAAACCATTTGAAACGTTTTACTTAAATCATGAAAGTTATTAAACTTGGAGACTAAAATATAAACAAAGACTCCGGCTAATTAATAATGTTTGGGACGGTGTTAGTGCATGGTTAGGGTATAACAGATATTTTAAGTGATTTTTATTTAAAAATATATTAAAATAATATTTTTTTATTTTTAAAAATTTATTTTTTTATATCAGGATATCAAATGGTCAAGGAACCATCTCAACCCAATATCTTAAACTATTATGTGAGGTCCCAAGATATAATTTATATTATTCTCTAACACACCCCCTCAAGTGAAAGCCTTTTAGGCTTGAAACTTGCACAACCCCACATTACCTTGTGCTTAATTTTTATTAAATAAATGGGGATGATGAGATTTGAACTCGTGACCGCTTAGCCATTAAGGCTTTGATACCATGTCAAAACTTAAGTTTTCAGGTGATATCTCAACATATGATTTATATTATTCTCTAACACAAAATACCAGTTAACAAAAATTAATTTGAAGCAAAAAAATTAAAATTTCTTAAAAAATAGTTAAACCACAAACATTGTCTAATAAACTAAATACCTCAATCATAATCTACACAAACGATGAAAGAAAATAAAATGTTGGTATTGTATTTATATCTGGAGAATATAATTAAAAGTAGAAAGTTTTATGTTTTGTAACTAGGATATTCAAGATTTTACTCTCTTTTTTTTTTCCGTCACACTTCACCGAATCTAATTTCCATTAAAAAATATTTCGGTCATTCTACATGTTTTTTCTTGTTAAGGAATTATTATTTTTTGTTTTTAAATACTATTCACCAATAAAATATTTATCTATAAATTAATACAGAGCTGGAATAATCCTACCTAATATTCTTTGAATGTTGGCATTGCTCATCCCTCCACCGTCCTCTCCAATTTGCCATGAAATTTAAACGCACTCCAGCAGATTCATCATGGAGTCAAACAGCTACGATTCTTGACAGATCCAGAAAGCTGGAGTTTAACTGCTGCAACGAGTCCAAAAATCTCTGACGAGAGTAAATTGTTTTGGTACATTGCTACAAAGAAAGCGACTCCCTCTTACTTTTTCGCCACAGCACATTTCTTGCCAACTTGCATCAGTTTAAAGATTCTGAATCTATCAATACAACATTTAGCCAAAGATTTGATGAATCTATCGTAGTTATTGTTCAACGAGATCATGATCATATGCCAGTTAATTAACTCATCTTTTCACTTTAATTTCACAAGTCTTGAAGATAATCCAAACACCATATCACATCTCATTCATTCTTCACCTTCTTTGCTCGTGGGTGCTACTGCTTTATTTCCCATTATTAGTTGTTGAAAACATTTTGGACATATATGGAAAATTGCTCCTTTTCTCATGTTCATGGCCTCCTGCTATCCATAGTTCACTTGTTTTTTTCAATATCGGAAAAAGGAACCACCATTTGGACGGTGTGATACTGGTATGCATATTAGTTTATTTATGTTTATTTATTGTAAAGTGGTTAGGTGCATGACACTTTTCAAACTCTTTTATTTTTATTTACTGTTTAGAAAGTTGTTTGGGGAGATATATTTTTCAATTGAAGAAAACTTTCACTTAGTTTTCATTGAGACACTATACTTTTTAGAAGTTATAAAACAATATTTAATTATTTGTTAATTATATTTATTAATCATTTGATTATTATATATTTTATTTTTATTTTTATTTTTATTTTTATCTCTTCGAATTTGATTTAATTTAATTTTTATGTCAACTTTGGTCCTTATTTTTTTTATTCTTATTTGTTTTTCTCTTATTATTTTTTAATTGAAATTTCTTTAACTATGAGAATCTATCACTGTAGAAACAAAAAATTTATACCAGTTAAATTTCACCATGTGTTATTTTTATTTTATTTTTACATGAAATAATAAAATAAAATTGAAATAAATGATATGAAAAATAAATGAGTCTTCGTATATTTCTTGGTCAGTGTAAGGTTGACACTTGTAATAAAATATTCAATTTATCTTGTCAAAAATGCAAGATCTCATCAATAAAGATCAACCAAAAAAATCATGTCATGTGGTATTGAAAAATTATCTAAAGGTCCCTACAAATCCATATAAATAGAGGGTCTCAATTTAGAAACAAGAAAATACCGTTAAATATAATTTTTTTTCAAGACAAGTTCTTAGAGTAAGGAAACTTTATCTCAAAAGTTCTCAACCATCCTTCATCTATATTTAAAGTCTAAAAAATACAATTTTTTTTTTTATCAAACCTAAACACTTCATAAGAGTTATTATTTATTTTCTTCAACTTGCTCCAAAGCTGAAGCCATAAGCAACTTCATTATAAATCTAAAAAAAAAATTAATTACAATTTATTTTATTTGAAATAATTTATAAAATTTGATTTTTTTTCAATTTTATCATCTTTTATTTGTCATATTCGGTCAATCGATCCCTATTCTTTTTATCATTGTTTATTTTATTTGAAATTGTTTATGAATTTTTTTTTTCAATTTCATCCCCTTTCAACTTTTTCACCAGTTAGATTCAATCCCTATTATTCTAATTTTTATTTTTTTATTTGAAATAATTTATAAAATTAGAATTTTTTTTAATTTCATTATCCTTCAACTTTTTCATCTGTCAGTTTCGGTCCCTATTATTTTAATAAACTTTAAAAAATAAGTTAAAATATTAATAAGTTATTTTTTAATTTATTTCTCATGAAAAATTCAAATACTAAAAAGTATTTTCCGAGTCATTTTTAATGACAATGCCAAACATAAAAAAATAATATATTTTTTAGGAATTAACTTTTCTTAAAAATCACTTTTCAAAAGAAAACTACTTCTCCAAAAAAAAAAAAAAAAACCTGATGGTGACCAAAAGTTAGGTTCACTCCTTTGTTCCGTGCGAAGTTGTTAAATGCATATAATGGGTAGGACATATTAACCTCCATTGGTCTGAATTAGTTAAAACAACATTGTTTTGAAAAGAAAAAAATCAAATTGAATTATGATTGAATTATGAATTAACCAGTTAGATCATTCGTATTAATTCTAGTCCATTCCGAGTAGGGTTTTTTAAAACTCAAACCATACCAGTTAGATCATTCGTGTTAATCCTAGTCTATTACAAGTCTTATTGATCGAGGCTCGGGTTGACCTATTGGCCTGCAGGGTTTAATATATGTGGTTTCCTTTGGCGGGAAGCTGAAAACGCAGCCCAAAAAAATCTGAAGCTTGATTCATTTGAGATGGCAACAACATATTGGAGTGGGACGCGTGGCACTTGGGCTTTGTGTTATTGGATTTTGATTTTCAGACATTTCAGGAAGGGTATTCCTATAAGAAAAGCAAGATGGGAAAGGAAAGGGACGTTTGGACTTTGTAAGAGGAGAGTCAAAGATGAACTCTTTTGAGTTTGTGCACCACAAAGAGGTTAAAAAAGAAAACATAGGATAAATAAAGGCTAAAGAAAGCAGGGGGTGTGTGCGCGTACATGTATGGAGGACTGCTACACTCCTACTAGAGGAAAAGAGAAAGAAAAGTTGAAACAGTGAGGATCTATGAGTGCCATCAATTCAATTAATTGTGTTTGGACTGTCATCCATTTACTCTCGAAACAAAATCCCTTTCCCTCAACATCTGCACCCACTTTCCCTTACACGACATGACAATTTTCTCACCATGCGATCATGCTCCTCATCCTTCCCCTCTTTTACCCCCCTCACTTTGCTCTCTTTCTCGAGAAAAAAGAAAAAGGAGGATGGAAAAGCAAAGAGAATTACTCTGTAGAGCCATAAAGTCATGAGCTAAGTATATATAAAGATGCCCATCTAAATCTAGTTGGAGAATATATTTCAATCCAAACAATGATGCCTTCCATCACTTTATTTGGCACCATGCACACTAACACTAAAAGGGCAGTAACAATGGAGCATCAACGATCCCTTTCTATCAATTTCCAAGCTAAAAAGGTTTCCAAGCAAAACGAAAACTAGAGTATAGAAATATAAAGTGATTAGCAATATAAAGAAGGTGAAGACGACACCCTTCCTTTCTCTATCTAATTTATGATTAACCTGTGATGGTTTTTGGTGCCACATGTCATGACTTTTCTCCTACCGACATGTTTGGCCCCGATCCGACCCCCTTGATGAACTTCCAAGCACAGAAAATCTCTCTCATTGCTGTTGGATCGTAGTTCTTCCAATCACGTTTCGAAGCACAACCGTAGGATTTCCCGGGCTGAAAGAGGATCAAGGAAGAAATGCATGGAAACAAAAACCCATTAATTGAAACGGTGAAAATACAACAATGAGAAAAGGAAAACCAGGGATCAATCAAGGAGTATATATTCGAACCAACTGAACATTATCTGTGCTGGGAAGTTCATTAGAACCAGTTGAATCTCATTAAGAAATCTAGGGTCAAATCAAGGAGTATATATTCGAGCTAGAGGACCTGTTTGCAAAAAAGAAAAGCACTCAGGGACCAAATTGAATATCATAGAACGAGATTTCATCTAGCTAGTTTACTACATGCTAAAATTCTTTGAGCATATTGTAAATTATACCAGCATGCAAATCAAATATAAATTTCCTGGCTTCACCCTTGTTGATTTTGATTAGGTAAATCGGATTATTAATTAAAACCCTAATTCAGTTAATATCTTCTGGATTTAGCTAAAGCCCATCTCAAATTAAATTTTATAAGCCGAGTTTTTGAAATCAACAGGTAAATTAAGCTAGACGGAACTTAATGTACATCCATGATTGTTTGCATGGAGATGTTAGCGGGTCTAAAGCTACAGTTTGTAGTGTTGTGTTGGGTGGTGGATGCAAAGGCATATAATACATTTACGATGGAGTTTGGTGTGGCCCATAAACACGTGCAAATGATGACATTTGTCTTCCCTAATGATGGATTCCCACCACTTCTTCCACTGTGTGGGATCCACTTCTATCATGCAACCCGACTTCACATCCTCTTTGACCACCAAATGAAATCACATATCACAACCAAATCAGATACTCCATATCTTTGCTTCTCCATGGAAATGCTCTTTCACCATGTGTTTTTCCGGTGATGTCAGCCTCCCATTATTCTCACCTCCCGTACATGACTCTTGTACACGGTGCTCCACCTCAAAAAGTAATTAAATTCAATAAAAATTATCAATCTTTTTTTTATTTACATAGATATACATGTAAGTTTATATATATCTCAACTAATTTTACAAGTTTTAAAGTTAACGATTATGTAAGCTTTCAGTGGCTCTAAAGGGACTCGAACTCATAACTATTAGGGAACAAATCTAAAATCTGACCAGTTAACCTACCATATGTTAAGAATTACCCATAATTACTTTGTTGAGAGGTTGTGATTTAATTCAACGGGGAAAGTGATTAGGCCTGGATTGAGTTTGCGTTTGGTGAATAATGGTAGAAACTTTAAAAGACAAAAAACCAGCAAGCAATTCTCTCGACATTGTCATTTTACAGGTTCAATAGTCATTTCTCTGTTAATAATAAACATAGTGTATATTTTTTAACTTAGATTATTTTTTTTATTAAAACGATATTGTTTTATTTTTTAAAAGTGAAGTTGATTCAACTAAGTTTGGAAAGAATCAACCAAGTCATATATTAAAATTAAAATTAAAATTGATATCTTTTTTTATATAATTCAATATAAAAAACCATATTAAAATACCAAGTTTGGTTTAATCAATATCTTTTTTTAGCTCAAATTAAAATTTAATTTATCAAAGAACTATCTCAATTTAAAAGCTTAGGCTATTAGGTGAGATCCCAAGATATGACTTATATAATTCTCTAACATGCATCCTCAAGTGAAAGTTATTTGGGCTTGAAACTTGTATAAAAACACACTATATTGTGCTTAATTTTTATCAAATAGAATGGGGGTGATGAGATTTGAACTCATGACCACTTGATCAACAATATTATGATATCATGTCACATACATAAACAAGAAGAGCAAGAAAGAAGGTACCTTCAGTTAAAGTAAAAAGTGAATGATCATAGCGAGATCGTACACAACCAAATTTCCTTAATAACAAGAAGAAATTTTCTAACCATTGGCAAGCAGCTTATTTTAGCCCATACAACGATTCATGGAGTTGACATACACAAGTGTCACCCGGTGAGAGATAGCTTGGGGGAGGAGAAATATAGAATTTTTCATGTAACTCACCATAAAGAAATGCATTATTCACTTCTAATTGACGTAACTCCAAATTTTGAGCAACAATGACAACAATAACCAATAAACACCTAATAATAGTTAATTTTACAATAGGTGTAAAGGTTTTGGTATAATCCAAACCTTCAATCTGTATATATCCTTGAACTACCAAACGCGTTTTGTAACGCTCAATAGAACCATATGACTTATATTTTATTTTGTATATCCAACAAGAACCAACTGGTTTCTTTTTTGAAGGCAATGACACTAAACTCCAAGTAAGATTTTGATCTAGAGCATAAATTTCTTGTTTTATAGCCTCACAACGTTTCGACTCTATGATAGCTTGGTAAAAGGATTTATGCTCATTAATAATGGAAATATTAGCAAGAAAAATTTGATGAGATGGAATAAATCGAGAATAAGACAAGTGACATGATATAGGATAAAGAGTACATGAAAAAATTGCATTGGATATAGGTTATGATGACTTATCTACTCTAAGAAGCTGACACACATAATCATCAAGACGAGATGGAACACGACGAACTCATTAGGATCTTGATGTGTTAAGGAGCTCTTTAGGGAACAACAACATTTAGTTCTTTTGGAGGGTTGTGAGAATGAAAAGGAAATTTATTTTTATATATAAAAAAATGACATCTCATGATGTAAAAATTTTATGTGATTCCATGTCACAAACTCTATATGCTTTTTCCTTATAGGATAACCAATGAAAATACATGGCTTAGAATAAGGAGCAAACTTATCATTGAATTGATTTTTATCATACAAATAACATAGACAACCGAAAACACATAAATGAGAGTATGGTGGAGGCTTTATAAATAACACCTCATACGGAATCTTACCAAATAATTTAGGTTTAGGAGTATAATTTATCAAGTAAGCGGCAATCAAAACACATTCACCCTAAAATTGATTGATAATATTGCTTGAAATAAAAAAGCACAAGCAACCTCTAACAAGTGATGATGCTTCAACTCTATTATTTTGTTTTATTGTGGGGTATTAACACAAGATGTTTGATGTGAAATACCATTAAGAAAGAAGAAATTGGACATATGACCAGCAATAAATTTTAGACCATTATCACTTCTAACTAGTTTGATACTATGATTAAATTGAGTATTAACCATAGCATGAAATTAAATGAAGTATTTTTGTGCTTCTAACTTGTATTTTGGGAGCTAAACCCAGGTGCATCTTATACAATCATCAACAATTATAAGAAAATAATAAGCACCAGAAGTATACGGGGTTTTATAAGGTCCCTAAATGTCACAATGAACCATATTAAAAGGGAAATCAGATTTATTGTTACTTAAAGGAAAAACATTTTGAGTTTGTTTAGCTCGATGACACACATCACAACATTTGTTTAAATTTTTAAAAGAGACACAAGATAATTCAGGATTTAATGACAAACAATGAAATGAAAGATAACTTAACCACTCATGTTATAAGGTGAAAGGGGAAGAAAGAGATGCAACTGCAACAAATGGTAATTAAAGCTCATGGAAGTAGTATAAGTCATCGCATAATTCACCCATTCCAATCAGTTTCTTTGAGCTAAGGACATATAAGACACAAAATGATGAAAAAAATATGATTGAACATTGAAGCGCTTTTGTCAATCTACTTATTGAAAAAAGACTATATTTAAAAGATGGTATATAAAGAACATGATTTAAAATCATATTTGACAATTTAATTTGACTAATATAGTACACAAAAACTAATGTCCCATTTGGTAATTTAATAGGTCATTAAATGAACATGTTCCATTTTAAGTATAATGAAAGAGAGAGAGAGAGAGAGAGAGAGAGAGAGAGAGAGAGAGAGAGAGAGAGAGAGAGAGCATCACATGTAAGATGTGCATAGACACCATTTTCTAGGATCCAATTTGAAGTATTATGAGATTGGTTGACCTTGCCAATAAAGTTTGATATATTATAACTAGTAGAGGGAAACAAGGACATGAGTTATTCATATTGTTCTTGAGTGAGACTAAAACCATTACCTGTAGATTGACTTGAACTTGCAATGGTGTCATTAAATAAAACATGTTCTATTTTCTTTTTGAGGTTTTTGCTTTGCTTTTCCAAATTTGAAGTTTTTGCTTTGTTTTTCCAACCTGAAGGATATCCCACTAGTTTCAAATATTTTTTTTTGGAATGCCTTGATTTATTGCACTATATGTATTTTAATTTGTTTATCCATCCTTATTGATTTCTTTTCGGTTGTTTTCCTGTAGATTCCCTTATCTGATTGTTGAATGGTCTGACAATAAAGGTTTGTCTTTGTTGAATGATCACGGCCAATTGAAGCAATGGCTAATTGCTTCTATTATTTAGTTACAAAATCATATATCTTGTTGATTGAAGGAAAAAGGTTCCATGTTTAATATTTAAGATTGAATGATTCCATATTGATCATTTAATCCCATTAGAAATTGATGAACCCTTTACTTCTCCCGTTTTACCAAGATTTCTTTTCCAACACCACATGTACATGAAGGAATGGTAGAAAAAGTTGTTAATTCATCCTAAAGACCTTTTAATTTGATGTGGTGGGTTGCTATAATAAGATCCTTTTGTTATGCCAGATGAATTTTACGTTTTAATTCATGAATACATAGAACATTTCCTTGAGAGAAGCGTTCCTGCAAATCTTCCTATATCTCATAAGTTGTATCTACATATGTAACACTGTCATGTAGTTCTAGAAATCCAATAAATTACCATTGAGTTATGTTTTTCCCAAGCATGGGTTTCTTGGTTATTCTCAATTGGTTTGGGTAAAGAGCCATCAACAAAACACAACTTGTTTTTGGCGGGAAGAGTGTTCATCATAGCATGCCTCCATGTTGGATAATTCTCACATTTGAGAAGATAAGAAACAAGAATTGTACCTTTATTATTAGAAGAATTTAGATAATACGGGGAAGATGAATTATGTTCAAACATCAACTTTGATGATGAACTTTTGGATGAACTTGAAACTATTTCTCCACTCATGATGGTTGGGGATTTTAGAATTCAAGGATCATTATTGGCTCTGATACCAAGAAGAACATATGATCTTGAAGAAAATAGAACCTAAAATAAAAAGGAAAAGAATATTAAATTCTTCTTATTCCCATTCTATTACAAACAAAAGAATATATACATGTATATAGGCCTACAAGTTAGGAGAAAAAAATAAGAAAAATAGCTAGCTAGTTTACAGAGCATAATAGCTAATTTACATAACATAATTTTAGCCTAAATTTTAAAGATTTACAGCTAATGATATATAAGGTAATATATATTCAAACAATATCTTCAAGATTCAAAAGCTCGAGAATTATCTTTGAAACATGTTTCTCCATGGAGGATACTCGTACTTTTAAGTATTTTCTTGGCTTAAAACTTGCTTGTTCTCCTCGAATGATATCTTTTTGCCAACGCAGATATACTCTTGACCTCTTGAAAGAAACTAGGATGCTGGTAGCAAACCAGCTACTTTTCTCATTCCTCAACAATATTGACTGTCTTCAGATTGTGGTGAACCATTAAAAGACCTGAGCCAATACCGTTGCTTAATTAAGTGTCTTATTTATCTCACTATTTCTCGGCCTTATATCACTTATGTAGTAAAAATTCTCAATCAATTAATATAAAAACCTTGTCATCCATATCTTGATGCCGCCTGTTATGTTCTTAGTTATTTGAAGAGTTCTCCGGATCAAGGTCTTTTTTTCCCCTTTAAATAGTGATTTTCATATCAGAGCTTATTGTGATGTCAACTGGATAAGTTGTCTCGTAATTCGATGATCTATTACCAGTTATTACATTTTTTTTATTATTGCTCCTATCTATTGGAAATCCAAGAAGCAACTCACGGTGCCACGTTTCTCTATAGAATCAGAATATCACTCTCTAGCTGCTACAACTAGTGAGCTGATATGGTTACATGGTTTACTTGTTGATCTTTCTTTGCCTTATTCTCACCCAATGCTTCTACATTATGATAATTAATCGGCTTTGCACATTGCTGTTAATCCTGTCTTTCATGCGCGCACTAAATATATTGAGATCGGCTTCCATTTCATTCATGAGCACTTGCAATCTAGCACCATTACTACAAAATATGTTTCAATTCAATTCCAATTAGTAGATATCTTAACTAAAGCATTGGGACGTGATCGCTTTCATTTTCTTATTCGCAACTAGGGCATTCAGGATTTTCATGCTCCAACTTGATGGGGGATCTTGAAAATATTGTTTGAATATTTATTACCTTATATATCATTAGCTTTCAATCTTTAAAATTTAGGCTAAAAATATTATATGTAAATTAGCTAGTTATTTTTCTGATTTTTCTCCTAAATTGTAGGCCTCTATACCTATATAAATTATTTTGTTTGTAATAGAATGAGAACACGAAGAATTCAATATTCTTTTCCTTCTTGTTTTAGATTTTATTTTCTTTAATATCATATTTTCTTCACAACTTGAATCAAGTTTCAAGTTGCAAACTTTTTAAATCAATCTATTAGACTAATTCAGACTGAATAACAATGTTATTAACTGCTTAACACATGTAATTGCAAAACAACTTAGTGTGTATTTAGTAATTCGGTGTAAAATATTATTTTAATAGAAATACATAAAAGTATCTCTTTTAAATTTTTATTTATTTTAAACATCAATAAATCAAAATTATTAAAAAAATCTAAAAAAAACATCAACATTATAAGTTTTTTAGAAAAAAACGGTTTGAAAAATATTTTAATACAAAAATTGAAACTTTTTATCAACCATAGCCTTACGCTCCGTTGTCCACGTCATGGCTCCTTCTAGCAAAATCTTTTTTATCTCAACAACTCCCTAGCTTGCTCATCTAACTAGACTAGGATTTTATGAGGTGAATTTATTATGTTGTCGTGATTGAAGGGTGGAGGTGCCGGTGTAATCGCTTACGGGTTCTAGGACATTAGCCAAAAACATGGACTCAAGCTCATAGGTTAATTTATTTGTCAACATTTGATATCATTACCCCACGTACTGTCGTCAAGCTAGAATGACACCTGGCCAATAGAATTTAACCTCAAAGGGATTACTTTTGGAAGTGATCTCTCCTCTTTTTAGAGTACTAGCTATGCTATGATGGATTTTTCACCTTGCAACTTTTTGCTTGACAGTGCAAGTTCGAAGAAGTAATAACCAAAAGAAGCACCCATTAGGCATTCATGGTTTTAACTTTCAACCTTTCCATTATGTTCACTTTTAATTAACATCACACATGTAGAGGCTGTGGATACTCAAAACAGAGGTTAATTTTGTGGGAGCTAATAGTTTAACTAGCAAAGTATACCGTACGTGCTAATGATTCGAGCAAAAAACAGATAGATTTTTAATTAAAATCTAATCCTATTCATACATATGAAAGTGGGATAATTGAGAGAAGTGGAGCATTATTTCCCATTTAATTGAGTTTTAAAAATAATTTGATGTCTTTTCAAGTTAAAAAAGAGAAAAAATACCAAGTGGTTTTAACCATGAGAGCAAATCCTGCATCAAAATTACAGGTTTACTTGATATTTATTTAATTTAGGATTTGAACCGGTTTAAATTAAAAAAAATCATAAAAAATATTTTTATTTTATATAAAAATAATAAGATGAACCCTTTCCATTCATAATACAAATCTTACCTCAAATCTATATCAGATCAGGTTTTACAATTATTGCTTCCACATTTTTTTTTCTGTATTTGAACTTAAGATTTACAATTAAAAATTCTAAATTTTAGTGGTGAATTGATGAAATTACTTTATGTTATTCCTCTGAGAAATCTATAGATAAATCCTCACTCACAGCTGAATTACATTAATTTATACAATTTAACGGAGCGATCAAACTTTCTTTCAATCAAGGGGTTGTACTCCTCCTTCAACAATAAAAAAGGGTGTTTATTCCTTGTTTCAATATGATTAAATTGAGGTGCTCGACCCCACTATAAACGCTTTCGTTTTGTCATCGGCCCCTTTCAATTAAAAGAAAAAAAGAATTCTTGTGTTTCACTTCTTTATTTATTTATTTATTTATTTTATTTCCTAGGAATTGGTTGATATACAATGATGCAAGTTGTTGGTTCATTAACTTGTACAACAAGAGCAAGAGGGGATGAATTAAAATCATAGTCATTTAATTTAGTTATGTAAGTTGATTTGGAAAATTCAAAATTCAAAACTTAATCTTACAAACCGATAAAACATTCACTTAATCAAATTTTATTAACCTAGGGTTTTAATAATTCGTTTAATTTGACTCGATTCAAATTGTAGCCTCAGGTTTGCGCATGCCTTTTTTTTTTTTATTGATCTAATAATACAGACTTTTTTTTTAAGTAATCGTGATATTGGATTTGAAAACTATGGCTAAAATGACAAGATGTAGTCTAAGGTTTGCCATGCTGTCCGTGTGGAAACCCATCAAGTTTAGAATGAGCTGTTCAGCAAGGATTGTCCAAATATCACGCCAAAAAATTTGTCAAAGTATTTTGATCTTATTGTACTGCATTGCAAATCTGCGGTCGGGAGAGAGGGAGAAAGGGTCATGTCAGCCAGGCAGCCAAATCTTTATACTTGAATTCTTGTTTACCGGAAATATTGTATGTAATGAATTTTATCCACAAGGAAAATTTTTTTTTATGGGAATTATAGCCTTTTAGATGCATGAAAGTTACCCTAGAGTCATGCCCTAAAGAATTTTTGTTACATCGATCACATGCACTGAGAATGTTTTCCACTGCTATCATGTGGGAAATGACTTTCAGTCCCTCACTCTATGGTCTATGCCTATGAATGTCTCTTGTCTAACTGCTTCCAGAAAAGAGGTGGTTTTTTGAGGAAAAAATACGTCCTCCGAGCTGCATATTCCACCTTAATATCCTCACAAAATCAGTGCAAATTCACAATAGATCATGACTCATCACCACACGACCAGGTCAAGATAAGAAGGTGTGGGGATGTTTTCCAACTAATACAAATGTGTTTGAAAGTTTTGAAGAAATAGCATCGAGGATAAAAGGATTTTGGAAAATAGCACAATAAACAAAAAAACTACAATAAAAATGAGGTATTTAAACAAAACGTAGTTGAGAATTGTGATATTTAAATGAAGATACCTTTATACTAAATGCTATTTAAAAAAGAAAAAAAAACCAGTAGTTTCTGTGATTTTTTAAAAAATCGCATGTGAGAATCACAGATTTTCTAGCTGTGCTACTTTTCAAAAAAACGTTTTTATACGTTCTAGCTAGTCAAATTTTTTTAAAAAGCTCTGCTAATTTCTTATAATAAAATTGAAGGTTTCACCACACAATTATTGAAAACAAATTTAGTGCATAAACGACATATTTGAAGTCAATTTTTTAGCAATTACTACCAGAATCTTGTCCATTAGAGGAAAAACATGCTCAGCTCAGTCGAGGTTTCCTTTCAACAGTACTCAATAAACTCTGGTCTGTCCACACTGGCCCCCTAAGAAAATCACAGCTACGAAGGGCAATCATATAAGAAAAATTTACCATATGGCAAATGTTTGCGATAATGATTCATGACAATGATAATTCTGATTAATCAAGCACATCTGCTGTTTATGTCTGATCACAATTTCTTTGCCCGCCCAATCACACGTGCTATATGGAATCGCTTATTGACAGTTCAAAGTGCATGATGCCCGTGATTGCAGTCAGTCGAGATCCTTCTGCAATCCGCCAGTTTCACTGAGAAACTAATCATAATGCACATGACCAGAACTATTATTCTCTCCAAATGTTATTATACGTGCTTATCATCAACTAATCAGTGGTCTGTGAGATAATACATAAATATTTAGGCTATGGTTTGTTTACGCAGTTCATATCTCCGAGTGTTATTTATACTCTCGCTTCGCTTGAAAGATTATTAAAAGAAAATTATCTTTTTCAATTCATACGGAGTTTAAAATGCCGCAGTACCATGTAAACAAACAAACACGGAACAGGACATGAGAAGGGGGGAATAAATGGGTGGGGTTTGGTGGTTTTTATAGTTTATACTATGTGGGAAATTGGAGCTACAGATCCCAGAGAAGAGGAATTGGATTTGGATATGGCATGCACTACTGAAATAAATATACAATAGGGTTATTTATGTTTTAATTTTTCAACGTTCTCTACCAGTTAAAAGACGACGGCATTCACCAATATTTATCCGTATCTTGAAAAGCAAAGAAGTTCCATTTTCAAGTTTAGGGATTGGAGGAATCTTTTTCATCCTCTCCCTCCCTCTCTCCCTCTCTTTACTTTATACTGTAATGAAAAAGCTTGAGAGAGAACCAGAGAGGCCACCGAAAAGCATGGACACCTTATCATGAAAGCAAGAAAAAAACGAACCGATTTGACGGGCCAACCCACACGCATAAACACACAGTTACTCACTCACTAACACACCCACGCGCTCGATCGATCACACATTTGTGTCACTCACTGTGTGTTAATTTTTGGGTGTCTTTCCTTTTGTTAAAAATATGGAAATCATAAGTCAACCTCCCCTCATGATTTGGTCTTGGTTTCTTCTAAGCACCACCTCATATCGCACTTTCTTTAGCACCCTCTATATAATTACCACTCCCTTTCATTCAGTCCTTCACCATGGGAAGCATGAAGGTGCATCAGTTGGCACGTGGATTTTGGGAGCACGAACCCTCTCTTACGCTTGGTTGCAAGCGTTTGCGCCCTCTTGCTCCCAAGCTGGCCAACACAGATCATAGTGTAACCTCTTTCGATCTCAAGAGCTTCATCAGACCCGATAGCGGTCCTAGAAAGCTTGCCTCCTCTGACGAGAAGAAAGATTCCCCTCAGGTACGTACCACTGATCATTCTTACCTAGCTAGTTCAATACCATCACTAATTTTTTATTACATCTGCTTGGGTTCTGTGCTAGCTTAATTACTCCAAACATCGAATTAAATTACACGACATATCGTAACACAGTTGGTCAAAGAAAAACGTAAAACAAAAGAAAAAATAGCAAAGCATCTTAAAGTATGGTGGTTTCTTTACCTAAAAATTTAGAAAATTTGATTCATGTAGGGGGAAACGCACCCGGGAGGGACACGGTGGAACCCGACACAAGAGCAGATAGGGATACTAGAGATGTTGTATAGGGGAGGAATGAGAACTCCTAATGGGCAACAAATAGAAGATATCACAGCACAACTAAGCAGATACGGCAAGATTGAAGGGAAGAACGTTTTTTACTGGTTCCAAAACCACAAAGCCCGCGAGAGGCAAAAACAGAAGAGAAACAGCCTTGGTTTAAGCCATAGTCCTAGAACCCCATCTCCCATTACCATTATATCTTTGGATACTAGGGTATGTCACTGTGTCTCAGCAGCCATAAAGACTAAATTGATTCGTGATTTTTTCACTTTGGTAAACGAAACTATGTTTTGGTTATAAGTTTATGTATATTTACTCTTATTGTTGCACAGGGAGAAGTGGAGAAAGATGAGGATAGTCCATACAAAAGAAAGTGTAGGAGCTGGTCATTTGAATGCTTTGAATTAGAAGAAAGCAGGTCATGTAAAGAGGAGGGAGATAGAACTCTGGAGCTTTTCCCATTGCACCCGGAAGGAAGATGAAGGGGTTTGAAAAACAAAATAAATCTCATTCAATTTTGTTAATTTCATTGTGATGATCTGCTTTTACTTTCTTTCTTTGTTTCGAGAAAGAAGAAAGGCAAGTAGTTGTCTCTTTGTACCCTATTTTCTGACTTGGAACCAAAGCTCTTTGTCACTCTTTATTCGATCTCTCTTGTGGGTGTGTGTGATCGTTTTGACTACAAAAAAACTTGTTGAGAGTTCAGACAAACCTTTTAGGTTAAAAGGAGTAACCTATGGACACTGAAGTCCACGCACCTAGTTCCAATCTTGAGCCTACTCTCTCATATTTTAAGTTTCAAATGGGAAAAGAGATGTGTCTTCTTCCACCGTTCCAAGAAAAATTGATATTTTGCACTGCTTGGAAGACTTTCATAAAGTAGCGTATCAACTCCAAGCAGACATGAAAGTTTTATCTTTATTTTGCTGAGAGTGATTGACATGCATTTTCCCAAGAAAAAGAAATACCAGTTGGTGTTATGTGGGGCTCCTGATCAACCATGCCAGGGATATTATTGATTCAAAAAAAGAAAAAAAAAACTTTCCAAGGATATTTGGAGGGAAAGATGATCACAAGTGTATTTGAAATGCGAACAAGTGAGAATAATTAATTTCTCTTTGATAAAAGTGATCCCAATGTGAATTCCAGCCGTTAAAACTTAGTGCGTTGCATTGTGTAGCAAAATAAATTTTAATAGTATTTAAAATATATATATATATATATATATATATATATATATAATTTTTTTATTATAACGTTGAAATCATAAAAAAATATCAATTTAATATTTTTTTATATAAATATATTTTTAAAAAGTATCTAAAAGCAAGAAATACCATACTTCCAAATAAAACCTTGGTATTTTTATTATCAAGTCTTAATTAGTTTTGAATTCGGAAATAAATGAGATGGAGTTTGGAAATCTTTAAGAAGACTTGTGTCGCCAAATCCTTGAAAAACCAAAACAAAAAAGTAATGTTAGTGTGTATTTGGTATTATTATAGTTTTTTATGGTTACACTTTAAAAAAAATATTAAATAAAAGTTACAAATTGTATTTTTTTTATTCAAGATTTAAAGATAAAATTGTATGTGAAACTCATGGAAAACTGTGTCCTGTATTAGGTGACCATATATTTTTTAAATATATGGTCAGAGCAAAACTCAAATAGCAGCATGAAATCAAACTAAGTGTTGATTAATGAATGGAAAACCGCTGTGGAATATATATTATAAGAAACAAACTATGGACTAGATTTTTACTAATTCGAAATTAAAGCATGAAAGACAAAAAACAGGTTGGATAATTGTATATCTTCCACAAAATGTTAATGACATCTCTGAAAATTACATCAAGGGCATCCCTGCATTAGAAGGAATGTGTGTAATTGGAAGAAAAATCCATAAAATTAAATGCTAAGATCCAAATTTGAAATAAAATCAATCGGATGAAGGTCACCATCAAAGTTTAAAATGCAAGTTGATATTAGTTCATTCCAAGTATTAATCTTGATGAGGGTTGAAAAATCTTCGACAAAATTAGGTCTGAAAGACTTAGTGGGCTGATGATATTTACAAGAAAAGTAATCCAAAGCTTAAGTCAGTATAGTTTTAGTTTAAGTGATGATAATAATAAATATTCTCCAGACTTAAATGTTCATTAAATCTTGTACTAGAATTATATTGTCTAGAGAAATGAACTCAGATAGATCTTTACTTTATAGAGATGAAGCTTTATTTATATAGATTTTCTTAAGATAAATATCTAGAATATTTATAGAGATATTCATGGAGGTGTGTACATTGTACAAAATATTTGTGTAGTTTTTTCATGTATTATCCGAGCCCTTTAATTCTTGCAAACATATGTGCTTGAACGACTTGACCTAGCAAGAGTGAGGAATAAAATACTTATAGTGGGTAACGTTACCTTTTGTGTATCATCAGACCCCCCCAATTCCCAGTAAAATCTTTTATGTGTACATCCCTGAATCCACCATGAAAGTAGTTTATGGGCATAGTCGTGGTGCGTAGTTGTGGTTGTATCATAGGAGCGGTTGTAGATGTAGCCGTGGGCGTTATCGTAGGTGTAGTCGTGTATAGTTGTTGGCACCCACGGGGTGTATTCGTGGGCGTAACCACTGGCTTAGCTGCTAGCATGTCATTGGCGTAGCCGTAGACATGGTCGTTGGCATAGTTGCCGCTGCATCGAGGTTTTGTCATCTATAAAAAAAAGAGCCTTTGAAAATAGGAATGAGGTAGTTTTTTTGCTAAGTTTCCTGCAGACGGTGCAAAGTGATAAGGCTGAAAAAATTCTGAGTAAAAAAGATTGAGGGCGCTTTTCGTGGGTTGATAAAACTAGACATGGAAGATTTGGTGAGCCCAACGATACCTTTAAGAAACTACTCTAAAGCTTAAATCAGTATAATGTTTGTTCAAGTGATGGTGATAATAAATATTCTCTAAGTTTAAATTTTTTTTTAAGTGTTGTTTAAGTCATGTATAAGACTTGTGTTTTTTGTTAGACTTATGTTGTGTAGAGAGATAAAATCTAGCAAACCTTTAATATAGAAAGAATATGTTTTATATAGACTTTTCTAAGATAAATATTTTAAGAAATATCTAAGATATTTAATATAAATATCTCATAAATATCCAAGTTATTGTAAGATATTTAATACAAATATCTTATAGTTATTTAGAATATTTATAGAGATATTTATGAATATGTGTATATTATATAAAACATCCCTATAGTTTTTTCATGCATCATCAAATCTATTTTTAGAATATGAAATATATAAAAAATATTTAAAGCCTTTAATTTTAGGGACTGAGCATAGTTTTGGTGTTAATTTCATTATTGATTTTATTTCAAGTCAAGCAAATCAAATTAGGTTAGATTGAAAAACACATAATTAAATCCTTGACTATTTTTTAATGTGTCAAAATTGTATTCATTCACTTGCATTTTAGATTCAAGGAATAAGACTAGATATAAAGAAAAGGATACATAAGTTCCAAATCTGATGGAAATGTCGATAATTACCATGATGATCTAGTTGGCATAAGACCTAAGTGTATACATCTTTATATATATGCTCATGGGTACAAAAAAACTATCATGCAATGCACATTCCATCTAACCATGAATGATGAGCTTAATTAATTGCACAAGAAACTTCACCTCTATGGTCTTTCGTCAAGGATGATGCACTACTCGTATAATTAAATTAAAAAAATATACAATTAAGCAGTTTTAATTTTGCATTATTATGCATTGTTTAATTCAAGTCGGCTCAGGAGATTGACTTAATGACTCAAATATTGACTTAATAATCCGATGATTAACCTTGTGATCCAATAACCTATATTTCTTTTGATATTTTTTCTCAAAAATTTCTCGAAACCAATGTGATACCTATTATTCAAGTACATTAATGATGTTGTAAAAGGCACAAAAGACTCTCTTTGTAAAAATACATTATAAATCCTCTCACAAAATACTATGAAC
Organism: Populus simonii; assembly: GCA_007827005.2. NCBI lineage: Eukaryota > Viridiplantae > Streptophyta > Magnoliopsida > Malpighiales > Salicaceae > Populus > Populus simonii. The sequence continues at coordinate 2,475,029 of CM017477.2, forward strand.
TCACCATTCACATTTTTTTTTGTCCCGACATATTTTTTAAACAAAGAATTTCAAACTTTTTGGACTAAATTGATTGCCAATTTAACTATGATAGTTAACGAAGGACAAAATCATACAATAAAGGACCAAAGCGAAAAAACACATAAAATAAGTGATGGTCTCAAAGTTTTTTTTTTGAGAAATTAGCTTTGAGCCTTCTATTTTTCCAATGACATATTTTCAATCCTTATAGATCTTTGAAATTTTCTTATGATATAAAACTTTATTTTTCATATTTTTCAATCCATATGCTAGAGAGAAGAAAAAGAAAATCACTAGATCTCAACCATGGAGAAAGAAAATCATAATTGCATCGATTCTTTCTATAAAGAAGATCTAACTAAGTGTAAATGAGTTCCATTCGATGAGAGGATTTTGATGATGATTGTTTTGAATTTTAATGTTGCATGAAAAAACAAATCTGGTTTAAGAAAGAAAATTCCTACCCTGATTAATTTGGTGTTTTTTATTTTTTTTGGGTTGGTATATAGCTTTTTTGATGTTATATGGGTGTTTTAAAGTGAAAATGAGATGAAAATAAATTTTACGGGAAAAAAATTATGGCATGATTTTCGGCACTACATTGGTGGCTGAATTGTGATTTAGCACGTGACGCTTTCCAAGTTGGTAGACAATACATCGTTTGCATTATTTTTTTTTTTAAGTCATTCACTCCTTATAGTTTTTTTTTAAAATTAAAAGGCCCAGACATGCGGGCATAAGCTAAGAGGCCTACGTGTCTGGGCTTGTTTAAGGCCCATGTGGGCTAGACCTCATTTTATTTTTATTTCTTCCTTTAATTTTCTTTGTTTTATTTTTTTTCACTTTTTTTTAAATACTTGTATATTTAGAATAAAAATAAAATAACAATCTTATTAAACTTAATAAAGTTTATGGCTTGAATCTCGGGTTTGATAGGTAGAGCCACAAAGCCCATATATGTTGTTCTAATATGTTATTATTTTCAAATATTTTTTTTTAAAGATGTAATGTTTAATTTTTTTAAAGCATTTGGTTTATTTGAAATTGGTCTTAGTGATATGCTTCATGTTCGTTTTCTATATGATTAATTTGTTTCAATTTACTTCTTATAAAATTATTACGATCTCATAACTTAGATATTGGTTGAGGGAGAACATATGATTCTTGTTGTATTTTCTTATATGTAAGTAACTGTTTTTTTATTTATAATTTTTTTTCTTGATGTCAAAAAATATGTTAACGACACTTGCATGTAAATTCTGTTTGTGTTAGAAAAAAATTACTCAACCCAAGTTGAATGGATAGGATAGGTTAATTTTTATTTTTTTTTTTGTATTCATTAACATAAACAAGTAGAATTTTTATTTATATTATAAAGAAAGTCGTTGAAGAAATTTGCATATTTATTTTTTTGTTGAAAATAAAAAGTCCAATCCGCTGGGAAGCCAGGACCCAGGTAGTTAGATTTCTTCACTTTTTTTATAGACATATATATTCAAAACCCTTGCTATTCGCATTTTGTAAAGGTATGATGGGCCCAAAAAAGAACAAGGAAATTCAGTATGGGTTTTAGAGGTGAGATTGCGATTCAGATGGATCAGGTGGAATTATTTCTATCGTCGAGGCTTTGCAAATTGAAACTCGTTCTGGGCCACTAAGGAAGTCGTTCTTGGCTTTCGCTTTGGCATTGAGGCCGATGTATGTATGCTTGTCCGTCGGAGTTTGAAATTATGCAAATACTTGTCTCTTTCCTCTAGGCCTTTTAAGGCCCCATAAATCCAGTCTCCCGTGCTCTTTATCCTTTCCCTTTGAATGAGTTTTCCATTTGGTTGAGTTTTTCACGTCTTCTTCTTCTTCTTCTTCTGTTTTTTTTTTTTTTTTTTAAATGTCTAGAAGGGAAATTTTATTTTACAAAATGTTTGTTTGGTTAATGGTCATTTTTTAAAATCAATTACTACACTTAAAGATTAAATCCCATTTTAATAAAATCTTAAACAATTTATTTATATTCAAATTAATACATTGAAAAATCAATTAAGTTTGGACAAAGTTAGTCTAGTGGTATGTTAATTTAATGAGTTGACAATATCAAATTAAGTTAATTTTTTTTTTTAAACCCCAGCTAAGGACCTAGTCGGACTAAATCCCCATCAACTTGCTTACCTGGCCGTCGACGCAACTGGATTTAATGAATGTGATTTTATCCCAATCTTTAGCTAAATTACTTTAAAATAAAATAATTAAAATAAGAGTTGATAAAGCATACACTCTCGTATGAACAAAAGCAAAGGGAGAAAGTACAAGCAGTGCAATTTGAGATTATAATAGAAGGTATTTTTTAAAATATTTTTTTATTTAAAAATATATATTAAAAAAATTTTATATTAATATATTAAAATCATTAAAATACTAAAAAATCAATAATTTAATATCTTTTCAAGTCAAAATCATTTTAAAAAATATACTTACAAGCAAAAGTAGAAATTATGTCAAACACTAATGTCATATTTGAAATTATGATGAATAATAATTTTTAAAATAATTTTTTTAAAAAAATATATTAAAATAATTTTTTTAATTTTTTAATTTTTAATATTAGAGTACTAAAAAAATTAATTTAATATTTTTTTAAATTAAATTTTTTAAAAAAATATCAAGAATTTGTCAAATACCACGTCATCCCATGTGCTCAATGTAGCCAGCCTAACTTTACTTGATGATCATCACACCGTTTAATAAAAGCCGTTTAAACAAACCCCTGGCCAGGGGTAACGAGAGGATCAAACGGCCAGAAATTAAAGTCGATCTAAAATCGAAACTAGGGTTCTTTCTCCCAATAACGTCACTATATAAGCTCCACAGTTACCACTTGGCTGGTGCGGTGCAGTTTGGTCTGCCCTCCCACCCAAAAAACCCAAAAAAATCTCTCCTTTTCTCCGACGTATCCCGTACGGTTCCCTCCGACGATTCTATCCCCGTTTTACCCCTCCCTCTCCTCTTTTTATCCCAATATTACCCTAAAAAATCCCCAAATATATACTTTTAGGTCTTAGATTACCAGTTTAGAATCCTCTGTGTGTTTTGTTGATCTCTCTAGGTTTTAATTTAATTGTAACAGGAGGAGAGGGAAACAAAAAAATCACAAAAAAAGAAAAAATAATTTTTTTTTGAAGGATCTAGAAGGCCTGTTTGTTTTGATTTGAGATGGCGCAGATTCAGTTGCATCAATCGGGGGCTTCGGTACCGGGACCCAACGGAGTGGCGGCGGGACCTGGAGCGATCCAGTTTGTGCCGACTTCGCTTTATGTTGGTGATCTTGACTTCAACGTGACTGATTCTCAGCTTTACGACGTGTTTAATCAGGTCGGCCAGGTGGTTTCGGTTAGAGTTTGTAGGGATTTGAGTACCAGGCGATCTCTTGGCTATGGTTATGTTAACTATAGCAACCCTCAGGATGGTATGCATTTTTCCTGCCCTATTTTTTTTTAATTGTATTTTTTATCGTAATATGTGACGGGAACTGAAGTTGAAATCTTTTTCTGTATTGAAAAATGTGAATGGATGGATTACTTTTGTAAGAAAATTAAGTTGAGGGACCATATTGAGAATATACGAATTATGAAGGTATGTTTTAAATCTCGGTAGCTTTAGGTTAAGTAGGATTCAGTGGAAGCTTTTAAACTTGTATGGATTGGCTTGAGTGAGACTACATAGTCCTCGGAGAACTTTTGGTATCAGGAGTGATTAATTTAATTCTATTAAAGTAAACCATTGCATAACTGTTTTGAATTGCCGTGGGGTAAGATTAGCCGCCTGGCCTTCATTGTTTATGCTTTCTAGCCCCTTGTTGATACAAAGGAGGAGAGGTCGAGTAAGATTTTAATATCATAATTAGCTACTACTGGTTGGATTAGATGCTTGCGATTTAATGGGATTGTGATAAGAATTTAAGACAGTAGAGTAATTTGTCCATAAAGCATAAACTATAATCCTGTATGAAAGTTAGGGTGTGGCTGTAGTAATACACAACAGACGGGCTTCCTCAATCTTGCCCATTACCAGGGATGCAACGGTTTACATGTGTGAATGTGAATTAAGAGAGTGGAATAAAGATAGCAAGGGAAGGCACAGCCATAATCCCTCAGAAGGTGGAGGTGATAGCAATTGATTTGAAGTTCGTGTAAGATGATTTGGTCATGTAATGTAGGCCCATAACTATTGAAGTGATTTAGTTTTGATTTGCTTTTCATGTATGTGGTCATTGGAGAATCATATCATAGAAGTTTATTGATTTTTAACCCTTGATTAAAGAAACACATTTCGAGGTGTCACTGGTCAGTGCCTATGTCGACAACACACTTCCACATGTACTTCCATGTCTTCAACACTTTACTGGAATCTCATTATTATCTTACCTTCGTTTCTTACAACATTTATTTATTTACTCATCTACAGCTGCAAGGGCATTGGATGTCTTGAACTTTACTCCACTCAATAACAAGCCTATCAGGATCATGTATTCCCATCGGGACCCAAGTATTCGTAAGAGTGGCATGGCAAATATATTTATCAAGGTATTAACATTCATGTTAACTGCTCCATTTGATTTTTCTCTCTTTTAAGGCAGCTGATTGTTATTTTTGGCTGTCTGGAATTAATTTTTTCATTATGCCAGGAAATAGGATATTCATTCTCCAATTTGAAAAGCTTTATATAGTTCCTTTTTAAGTCTTCTGTAGTACTATATTCTGAAAGCAAAATGGGTTTATGTCGTTGCCTTTCTTTTGTGATGCCTTTGACTAATGCTGACCTTTTTTTTTCCGTGTTGTGTTTTTGGGACTGCAGAACCTGGACAAGGGTATTGATCACAAAGCTTTACACGACACATTTTCTTCATTTGGCAATATTCTTTCTTGCAAAGTTGCTACTGATGCTTCTGGCCAGTCCAAAGGCTATGGTTTTGTACAATTTGACAGCGAGGAGGCTGCACAAAATGCAATAGATAAATTAAATGGCATGTTGGTCAATGATAAACAAGTGTATGTTGGACACTTTCTTCGCAAACAGGACAGAGATGGTGCTCTATATAGCATAAAATTCAACAATGTTTTTGTGAAAAATCTGGCTGAATCCACAACAGATGAAGACTTGAAGAATATTTTTGCTGAACATGGAGCAATTACTAGTGCTGTGGTGATGAGGGATGCTGATGGTAAATCAAAATGTTTTGGATTTGTTAACTTTGAAAGTGCAGATGATGCTGCCAAAGCTGTTGAGGCTCTTAATGGCAAGAAAATTGATGGTGAGGAGTGGTATGTTGGGAAAGCCCAGAAAAAGTCTGAAAGAGAGCTTGAACTGAAAGGGCGATTTGAGCAGAGTATGAAGGAGACTGTTGACAAATTTCAAGGCTTGAATTTGTATATCAAGAATCTAGATGATAGCATCAATGATGAAAAACTCAAGGAATTGTTCTCTGACTTTGGTGCTATTACTTCGTGCAAGGTATTGAAATATTGTCCATGTATGTTGGAAATTGGCCTGTTCTGATCTCTTTTTTCCCATGGATGCTGACATTTCAAGCATTCTCCACTCTTGAAACTTACAGGTCATGCGTGAACCTAGTGGTATTAGCAGAGGTTCTGGATTTGTTGCCTTCTCAACTCCTGAAGAAGCATCTCGAGCTGTAAGTTATGATCTTTATGACTGCCAGACTGTGATCAAAGTTAATGTTCATCCTTGTTTCTTTCACAGCTTGCAGAGATGAATGGAAAAATGTTGATCAGCAAACCCCTGTATGTTGCCCTTGCTCAACGGAAGGAAGAGAGAAGAGCAAGACTTCAGGTACTATTTTGGTTGCAATTGTATAAGTGGTGTTTTTAATTAAAATATGTTACTAATCCAGCTGGATCCTCCAAGTTACTTATTTGTCTTTTGTTGATAACTTAGATGTTCTGGTTGTTTGGAAGGCTTTTTTGATATACTTTAATTATTATGCCCTCTATTATTATTGTCATCGTCTTTTTTGACAGCTTTTCTTTTTAATTCTAGACCTTTCTTCTTGAAAGATATTTATTTATCCAGTCTCTTCAAACAGTTTCATGGTTTTCATAGGGAAGAATATGAACTTCAGAATGGATTGTTTCTCTTGGATATTATCATTTCTTCTGACAAGGCTTCAAGGCCATAGAGATGCCACTCTACCTGAAAAGCAATGCTTTTGATGGTCATGGGATCATGATCCCTATCGTTATCTGATACTAGCGTGATTGGTTCTTTTAGCTATTAGGAGATATCTATTTATGTATGAAAGTAGATACAGTTGTTGGTAGGAAAAAGTGAGGTAATTATTGCTGTTTGTTGCATATTGCAACATGGCATCTCTTCTGTGCTGTTAAACGCTACTTACTGATGTTCATGTTTGCTGAGGTAATTTGTGCCTTTATTTTTCACGTGTCTGGTTTCACGCAGGCACAATTTTCTCAAATGAGGCCAGTTACCATGGCACCTTCAGTTACTTCTCGTATGCCAATGTATCCTCCTGGTGCTCCAGGTATGGGACAACAATTTCTGTATGGGCAAGGACCTCCAGCCATGATGCCTCCCCAGGTAACTATCCGAACTTTTTTTTGACATGCTTGCTAGATTGTTCACAATTATTATGTTTCTTCTAGTCCTCTATGGCTTTAGAATGATTGTTCATTTTTTAAAGCAATGATGTGGCCATAAGCGGGGTTGTTGGAGTGTTGATGTAGCTAAAAATTCTTAAATCTTAAGCTAATTATAATATAGCAATTCATAAATAAATAATACCACAAAAAAAAGGAATATAATAATCAACTCAAACCCAGAAATTGGGCTCTCTAGGATGAAGCTTTTTAGGAATCCAATGAAGAATCATGAATTCAAGGAAAGGGTCTTTTGAAAGAGAGAAAGCTAGAGCTGAGACAGCCATTAGAAAGAGGCATTGACATCATGCAAAAGCTTCCACGGCCTCCAAATCAACCATTATTGCAAGTCCCATATTCCAAAGGCCCTTAGCAACAACAAAAATAATTACATAATAAACAAAGTCAGTCCCAACAAAAAACATAATAGAGATAGACACAATATGTCAGAAGTTTTTTTTTCTTAACAAAGCTAAGCAAGAGATATTAAATTAATTTGGAAAAGAGAGAATTTGCAGATAGTGTACCTTTTCACGTTTTATAACTGCCTCAATCGAAGAATATATATTGATAAACAAAAAATAATATATAAATGGCATTCCTTGGCTGTTTCTGTGATTTAATTTGAAAGGTGTTTTATTTTAAAAAATTTGCCCAGTTTTGATAATTTCTGTCCACGCAGCACTCCAGCCCCACTTTTGTTCATGTCATTATAGTTAGCTAACAGGGAGAGTAGACAGAATAGTCCAAGGGTCAATGAATATACTATGAGAAAACAAGGGTTAACTGACCAAATTAAAAACATAAGGGTATAATTGAATAATTGACATGAACACATGGTCAAATTTTGGGTTTTTGTGTCCACATAATCAGAAAAATATGCTATCAGTCGAGGTGTATAATGCATCTACAAAATGTGGACTCTTATGCTAGATGTTTCAAGTTTTTAATATAGACTCATTCAACATTGTGTGATATCCCGTATTTGATTTTTTTAATCAAATGGATATTTATACATTTCATGAGGTTCTAATAACTTCTGAACCTGCCTGTGATGGTCTAATTAGTTTTAGCATAAATTGGGATGAACTTTGTCAGAAATCCTGCATGATAGTTGGCTTGGAGTTCATACATTATTGAGACTTGAAGCTAAGCTCAACATGTCTCTTTGCAGCTTGAGCATTGAGATGTAATATACTTTTTTGCTAAGTTCATACATTTCTTTGGTTCTTTTTCTCTATTCTGAAGTCTATGTGAGCATTGACATAAATCTAGGGTGGTAGAATGTGATTGCATGTTTACTTGGCTTTTGAAACACGTCCACCACAGGCTCAGCAATTAGTGATGCTGAAATTGAATCTCTTATTTTTTGTAGGCTGGATTTGGCTACCAACAGCAACTTGTCCCTGGAATGAGGCCTGGTGGTGCCCCAATGCCAAATTTCTTTGTTCCTCTGGTTCAGCAGGGTCAGCAAGGCCAGCGACCTGGAGGGCGACGTGGGGGTGGTCCTGTTCAACAGACCCAGCAGCCAGTCCCTCTCATGCAGCAACAGGTCAGTAGAAGATATTTTGAATTTATCATGTTCATATATTCCATATTCTTTATATTAAGAGTACTATTCTTTTGGTTTGTCCCAGATGCTTCCGAGGGGACGCGTGTATCGTTACCCACCAGGTCGCAACATGCCAGATGTACCAATGCCAGGTGTTGCTGGAGGCATGCTTTCTGTTCCTTATGACATGGGCGGCATGCCAATACGTGATGCCGCACAACCCATGCCCATTACTGCTCTAGCTACTGCCCTGGCAAATGCAACACCTGAACAGCAGAGGACGGTGGGTCTACATCATTTTGTTTGCCAATACTAACTTCACATGGTCCATTAATTCACTGGGCATATAATTTTATCTTATTTTCTTGGGTTTTATTTTTTTTGGTTGGCAGATGCTGGGTGAAAGTCTATACCCCATAGTGGATCAGCTTGAGCATGATTCAGCAGCCAAGGTTACAGGCATGCTTCTGGAGATGGATCAAACTGAGGTGTTGCACCTTCTTGAGTCACCAGAGGCTTTGAAGGCAAAAGTGGCAGAAGCTATGGAGGTCCTTAGGACGGTAGCTGCTCAGCAGCAGATCAACAATCAAGCGGATCAGCTTGGGTCGCTGTCTCTGAATGACAATCTTGTCTCTTAAGTGTGTTTGGTGGATTAGGAAAGAGTGCTGAATGGTTTGCAAAATCTAGACCTAGTTTTACTGGCAGAAAAATCATTACATTTCTTTCAGTGTGTGGTTCTAGTTTTATTATGCGGGGTTGGAATTTCGAATTCTTGGTATGCTATTCATTTGCGTGGTGCAAGGTCTCCAGATATTTGGTAGAACTTGATAGATTTTCCTTGTGTGTGTGTTTTGTGTAACTCGTTTGAGAATTCTATCTTCCATTTCTGCTTTAGTTTGCTCAATGCTGGCTGTGTGTTGATGTTATCTGGGCTTTTTGCATTTTTTTTTATTCCGTTTCACTTGGAGGGAATCGTGATTGTGGGCCTGTGAAACATTTTACTTGGATTAAATGGTCTTAGTTTTTCTGTTGTTCGTAAACTATTACTTTGGAATGAAACTGGTAATAAGGGGTGGATTGAGCATTTGACAATCTGTTCTGTAGGCTGCTAGTTGTTAAACTTGGCCCAGTGAATTAATTTGAGAAATTTGTGATCCGGATTCCAGACCTTGATTTGAATAAACTTCAAGTTGAACTATTGAAACTTGTTTGACAGGATGATCTTTGACTTAGTTGACTTATTGACTTATGAAATTTAATCCATAAATTTCTCACCGCCTATCATTTTTTAGTGTTTTGAATTAAAATAAGATTATTCAAGATTTTTTTTTATTTCTAATATTATATATCAAAATTATAAAAAAAAAATTAAATTTAATATTTTTAAAGTAAAAAATACTCTTAAAAATAAATAATTTAATCCAAGACATGCAAAGGAAATTCTTGATTCTAGCATTAAAAACAAAAAAATCGATCCTACCACTGACATGGCAAATTATGAAGACATGAAAAGACTAGTAATGCAGTGTTCGGGTTTTTTTTTTAAAAAAAATTTAAATTAACACAATAATCTAAAAATGTTAGCAGAATATTATTATTTGAAATTTTGTTGATAAAATAATACATTTTTATCTTCTTGTATTTTAGAAACATGATGTTTAATTTTCAAGTGCAATAGGATATTTATAGCGTTTTAAAAACAATAAATAAACATGTCATATTTAATAAACACACGATAAAATTAGTAAATAAATAGTATTCTAGTATTCTTTGTTGGTTTGTCTAACCCTAAACAAGCCGATGAAAAGGCAACAATGAATGTCCACCACCACCACCACCCACTCAAGAAAAAAACCATGAACTAAAAGAGAAACCCATCAAAGAAAAGCACAGTAAGAAAGTAGCATGCTTGGTCTTTCAGTAGCGGTCTTCGTTTTTGAACTGTCTTGAAAGCAGAACGACGACCTCCTGTGTCGTTAGTTTTTTTACCTAGCACGTTTCAGGTGCGCTTAGGCATAAAACGCTCACCTGACAGCTCAATTTCAAAACCACGAAACCTATGGGAGTTGGGACATGTACGCGTGCATCCGCACGTGAAAGGCCAAACCCGTGGTTTTTAGACACTTTTGTGTCAAATTCCAGTGGATTTCTCTACCTGCTGTGTTGAAAAGAAAGAGGATCATGTGTTCTCCCTCCCTTCCTCCCTCCCTCTCCCCGAGCTGGATAGAGGAGGCCAATCCTGTAACCAAGGACGAAGAAAACCAAAAGCCAAATGTTTTAATAAAAATGTTTATGATTTTTTTTAAAGCAATGTTTTGAGTCTTTCTTGGATCTTTATGATAAAGGGTAGGCCTCTATGTTTTAGAAATGATTTTTTAGTGAGTTAAGTATTATAGTAATTATAACTGTTTAAAAAACTAAGTTCAAGAAAAATTATAAATTATCATTTTTTAATAAAATTTATAATTATAAATTATAAACTAATTTTATTATGTTTTTTATTGTTTTGATGTGTTGATATCAAAAATAAATTTTAAAAAATAAAAAAATATATTGTTTTGATGCATTTATAAATGAAAAGCATTTAAAAAAACATCTACCTAAATCCTAAAAAACAAACCCTTAAAAGTGAACTTGGTTATTTGCTAACCAGGTGAAACATTAATATTAATTTTAAAATAATATATTTTTTATCTTTTAAAATTATTTTTGACATCAGCACATTAAAAAGATAAAAAAAATAAATAAAAAAAATCAATTTTTTTACGATAGTGAAATTTACTTGGTATAATGTGTAATTAAGAGGACTAAGGGGAGGAGCGTTTTAGTGTTTTCACATTATCTTTTCTATTTTTTATTCAAAAAGTTGCTGGTGCGTGTTCCACACAGCTCAGCTAGTGGATGGCGTTCGCGCCATTAAAGAGGCAAGCGAGATGCCTCTCGGTGGCCAAATCTAGCGATTCGATGTCTAGATAGATGCGCAAAGATGCCATCTTCCACAAAGTACGGCGCGTGTAGACATATCATGGTTGAATTGACGCCGATGATCGATTGTTAGTGTGTTTTCTTTCTTTTCACTCTCCTAACAGCTAAAGTGCACTATTATTTTCTATTAGTTTGTTGTTTGCTTGGGTTTGAAAAGGATAGCTGGACCTAAGCTACCTGGGTCCGGGTATCATGCGAGACCCAACGTCCTTGGGTCTGGCAATTATGTTTAGTGTCAGATCTAGACGCGAGCTGCAACCATATTTGGTGTCAAGCCATGAAATTTAAAACATTCTCTATATTTTTAATATTTTTTTATATTTAGAAAAAAAAATGATATTGATATAATGCAGAGTGCAAACCAATATACTAGTGGAAGTTAAAGTAGGTGAGATGTTTAAACCGAAAAAGCAAAAAGCAAATGCATACTTGGCTTTAATCCTTTCAATTTAAACAACAAATCTTTTGCAAACATTAGCAATGACAAGATATTTGATCAAAAGCATTTGATCCTTTCAATTTTGCAACATATCTTTTGTGAATGCATGTCTAGTACGCTCCTTCCTTGAAGGTAGATCGATAATATGATGAATTTCCATCCAGCTCTGTGGAAGTGCATGTTAGGTTCCATCCTTTTCTCTATTGTCTTGATATAAATGTCATAAAATATATGCAATATCTCTCCTATCCAGCAAGCTTTATGTATGGCATTACCAAGTGAATCCCCCGTACGTACGTTTGTTGTCTTCATGTAGATCAACAGAATAAATGCTCGTTAAACATGGTATAAGAAGAAGGTATTCAAGTAGACATTTCTCAACAACAATAAATAAAGGAGGAAAGGGAGAAGTCATCGTGGATCAACCATGGAATGATTATAACAATCATCCTAATATTCACTTAAGATTTTATTCTGTCTTAGTTAATATTGTTTATGGGTGTCAAACTTTATTATTATTATTAAATACTCTAAAAGTGAAAGATTTATATTATTATTGTGTTTATTTTTGCATTTTATTCAATTTCATTAGGTGAATTTTTTCAATAAAAATAATGGTAATAAATAAAAAATAGACAATACCTTTAAGATGAGAAAAAATATTTGTCTCCTTTAAAATATAAAGAATAACATAGAAAATAGATTTTGTTTGAATAGGATTTTCATTTTATTATTTTTCTTCGAATATAAAACAATACAATATGAATATATTTTTCAGGTTGAAAAATATTCGAAAGTGTTTTTAATTTTTCTTTGAAAAAAATGAAAATAGAAAAGAATAATTATATATTTTTTTTACTGAACAATCCCTAAGGTCTTGTGAATTCGTTTTTCTAATTTTTTATTTTTTTCCTTAAGGAATGTAATCCCGTCAATATTGAATAACAAGCATATGCTCTGTATTGTAGTCTCACCTACTTCCCATTAAAGAATTCCAATTTGCAATTATTGATGGCTTAATATTTTAATAATGTCAGATTGGGCCAAACTTAAAGGACCTGGGCTGTGAAGGAAAAAAAGTATGACGGGCGGATGGGCTGACTAGACAAGTTGCCCAACAGACCAGCAAAAGTGAGAGAAGGCAAGTTGGGCCGAAGGACCAAACCTTACCGCAAGAAAAAGAATAGGGTCTGGCTAAGTTCGGCCACATGGCCTAACTGGATAGATGATTGGGCCAAAGGCCCAACCATCCAAAAAAACCCAGGTTGTTAATATCGATATTATACTAATCTTATTAATTTTTATAGTGTTTTTCTAAAAACAAATTTGCTAACCAATAATTTTAATTAGTGAACTAATGCGTTTCAAAGGGGTGAGAAAAAAAAACATAAAATATTCAGTGGGAAATTATTGTAAAAACACTGCTATAATTATTAACGAATACTGTAATGAAAAAAAAATTAAAAAAAAAAACACAAAATTTAACACGACTTAACTTTTATTTTTTACCAAGTCAAAATAAGATCACATAATATATATTTATAGTAAATCTTACATCGTCCAGTAAAACCCTAGCCACTCATTAAGTCCTTATCATATGGGGAGACAACATCCATGAACTCCTCATCAGATTCTAAAGCAGTCATTTCATCAGGGGAGAGGCAAATCTCTAACTCTATACTTCCTCCACCTTCATGTCCAGGATAAGCTGACGCTTTCCCGCTGAACTTATGTGCATATCCACTGCGAAGTGCCAAAGCCTTCCCCAGTCCAAATTCATTCCCATACTTGTTGAATCTTGGTGAGCTCCCCATCATCACATTATGTGGATCGAACAACGTGCCTATCTGGTAAATAAATGGAGACTTTAACCACAAGTTGAGAAACTCCCTTACATTTTCATCACTGTGGCTCACCACAGTTTGATGTAACTGCCATGCTGCCCATCCAAGATTCTGCTCCAGCAACTCACCTGCGGTTGAAACCCCAGCTTTCAGTGCCTGAATTGAGTTTCCAAAGTAGTCAGGAGATAATGGTGGATTCAATCTTGAACGATTATTGATAGCCATTCTGCAACAGGTTACTTGATCATGTGGTAGATTGCGAGCGCGTGTTATGCATCTCCAAACAAGAGCAGACAGGGACTGGAAAGATGAAATCTTGTTGGTGTTGAACTCTGCGTTGGCTTTTGCTTTGAGTCTTGCAATTGATTCTGATGAGAAGTGAAACATCCTTTCCTTGAGTAAAGGTGCTTCAAACGGGCTTAAGAATTGGTCATGGTGGGTGAAAGGAAGACTCAATACTGGACCATGACCATCAGGAAACCAGCGGTTGAGAACAGGGGGGCGCGAGATGGAGACATCATCTCCTTTCCCTTGAAAGATTTCAGACCACATATTAAAGAAATGCCAGAAAGAGGATCCATCAACGATACTGTGATTAACGGAACATCCGATGAAGATGCCATCAATTAGCTCTGTCACTTGAATTGTCAGCAAAGATTTGGCGTGACCATCATGGTTGAGGGCTCTATCATGGTCGAAGAATGACTGAACAACCAATGGCACATAAGTAGGTGAAAGAACATCTGATGTAGTGAGGTCAACGGTTGCATAGGTAAATCTAGCTCCTGGACTGTTATTGCAGTCCACGAAGACCACATAGGAAGGCGGGTTCTCACTCTTCGATGTTGCAAGGCGTCCGGCTAGCGGGTAGAAATGAACAAGAGTGAGAGAGAGGGACTGCTTTAGATCTTCCAAGAAATCCATGATCTTGAAACCCTGTTGATTTTCTGTTTTTGGTGGTTTGGCAAAGAGAAGCCCCTTTTGAATATATTGAACAGAAAGCATAACAAGATCCCATGGTGCCAAATAATAAGGTTGTCTTGCTTCTTCTACGATGTGTTTGGGCTTGATAAAGCACTCTGAGATGGGCGTGACAGTAAGAGGATTCATTGCGACAAGGATCCTCGTCTGCCTATCTTGCTCTCTTTAGATTGACAGCTTCAGCTTTTATAGCCGTCGCTTGGCGAGCCTGTTTGACACCGTACTACTTCTATTTTTCAAAGTTTTTTTTTTAAAAAATATATATTACATCAAAAAAAATTTAAAAACACTAATACAAAAATAATTTAAAATAAAAAAATATATTAAAGTAATTCCACCCGCAAATATTGGTAGTAAAAAAACATTGATGTTCCTGGCAATTCCTTTTTCTAAACCTTTTTGTTTAACGAATACAACCCGGTCAACATTGAACAAGTTAGTGTATGCTCTGTGCTATAGTTTCACCTACCACCCATTTGACATTTCCGCTGTGGTTGGTTGTTGATCATAATCACAAAAGATATTTTAAATTAAAGACATAGTGATTTATTAAGTAATACTCTAAAGGTGTGAGGTATTCACTGTAGCTTTTTTTTTATGCTTTTGTTTTTTTTTATATGTTTTTTTTCTTTTTTTTTTATCCAAAATTGATTTCTTCTGTTTTTTTTGTTTTTTTTTTTAAAAAATTTTGTTTTAAAATTATCTTTGTTAATTTTTTAAAATATTGAGCTGGTTGAAAATTTAACTATTTAGTTTTTTTCTTTAAAACATTATGGATTGCTATAATATTCTCATACATTGTTTTCTTTTTTTTTTTATGATTTCTTTATTCTTTTTTTCTTTTCAAAATGATCTTTGTAGATTTTATTTTTTTATATTAAGTTGGTTAAAAATTTAGCTTTGTAGTTTTTTTTAAAAAAAAAATAATATGGATTGCTGTAGTGTTTTCCCTACATATTTTTTGTTTTGCTGCAGTATTTTCCCATATATTTTTTTAAAAAATTATCTTTATTGAATTTATTTTTTTAATATTAAGCTGGCTGATAATCTAGCTTTAGATTTCCCCATATGTTTTTTTATTATTATTATTTTTCTTTTTTTTCAAAATTGTCATTTTTTACATATTTTCTTTTTTTTTGTTTTGTTTTTTCAGATATTTTTGTTGATTTTACTTTTTTACTATTGAGCTGGTTAAAAATTTAATTTTTTTTATTTTTTTTAAAAAAACACTGTAGCTTTCCTCACGTGTTTTTTTTTTTGCTTTTGTTTCCTTTTTTGTACATTTTTTTTCATTTCTTTTACCCAAAATTGACTTCTTTTTTTTTTAGATAGCTTTTGTCGGTTTTTTTTAATATATATTGAGCTGGTTGAGAGATTAGATTTGTAGCTTTTTTTAAAAAAATAAACCATGAATTACTACAGTGTTTCCCTTACATGATTTTTGTTTGGCTACAGTGTTTCCTCCACATGTTTTTTTTTAAAATTATCTTTGTTAAATTTATTTTTTCAATATTGATTTGGTTGAGAATTTAACTTTAGCTTTAGCTTTCCCCACTTTTTTTTTTCATTTTTTTAAATTTTCCCCACGTTTTTTCATTATAATTATAATTATAATTATATTGTATTATATTATATAACTGTTGTTTTCTTTTGTTTTTTCTTTTTATTTTTTTTAATGAATTTTTTTTGTTTGATTTAGTTTGTTAATGTTAATTTTTTTTTATTTAGTTATCAGATTTTCATGATACGAATCTCGGGTTTGATGGGTTAACCTGATTTGACGAGTTACTTTTTTCATTTAGTTAGTTTGTTAAAGTTAATTTTCTTTCTATTTAATTATCAGACTTTCATATTTTCATGACACATATCCTAGGCTTGACGGGTTAACTTGGTTTGATGGGTTAACCCGGTTAATTCTAGGTAAACCCGTCATTTTTTTTTCTATTTAGTTATCAAACTTTTATGATGCAAATCCCAGATTTTACGGGATAACCTGGTTTAAAAGGTTGACCCAATTAATTCAATGCTTTTTTTTTCTTTTTCTTCATTAGTTTTTTCCTTCCTGTTGATTTTTTTTCTTTGTTTTTTTTAATTAATCTATTTAATTATCACACTTTTATGACACGACCTTATAGCCAGACCCACATCCAGTATTCTTGGGTCCGGTGTTACAGTCAGACTCACTTAAACTTGGGTCATGCAAGTTTAATTTTATTATTAATATTATAAATATTACTCTTAGGTCAGGCGTTGCAACCAAACCCAAGATTCTTGGGTATAACTTTGCAGAAAAACCCAAGATTTTTAAATTTTTATTTTTTTAAATATTTTTTATGCAAAAAAAAATGACCCGCGGCATCGCGCGGGTATCAAAGCTAGTATTGCTATATTCGTTGTAGCATTGTTATTAAACCCGGCCCGGCCCGACGGGTCAACCCGGGACCTGATGGCTAGACCGGTCTGGGTTTAGTAAAAGACCGGTTGTGGCAACAGCCCGGCCAAACCCAGGCGAACCCAGACGAGACCTGTTTTTTTTTTCAAATGGGAGATTTGAAATTCATTGGTATATATACTCTATGTTCCCAAGAAAAAAGTTATGTTTTTTCAATGTAGGATAAAAAAACCTTTTGATTTAAATACTTAAACTTAAAAGGATAACATGGTATCTTTTCAATGTGCAATTTGAAACCCTTTCATATATATACTCTATATTCCCATGAAAAAAGTTATGTTTTTTCGATGTGAGATTTGAAACCCATTAGTATATACTCTATGTTCCCAAGAAAAAAATCATGTTTTTTCAATGTGGGATAAAAAACTTTTTGGTTTAAATACTTCAACTTAAAAGGATAACATAGTATCTTTTCAATGTGGGATTTGAAGCCCTTTCATATATATACTCTATGTTCTCATGAAAAAAGTTATGTTTTTTCGATGTGGGATTTGAAACCCATTAGTATATATACTCTATGTTCCCAAGAAAAAAATTATGTTTTTTCGATGTGGGATAAAAAACTTTTTGGTTTAAATACTTCAACTTAAAAGGATAACATAGTATCTTTTCAATGTGAGATTTGAAGTCTTTTCATATATATACTCTATGTTCCCATGAAAAAAGTTATGTTTTTTCAATGTGGGATTTGAAACCTATTAGTATATATACTCTATGTTTCCAAGGAAAAAGTTATGTTTTTTCAATGTGGGATAAAAAACTTTTTAAAATATTCTTTTAAACTTCATAATATGTATAATCTATATTTACATGGATCTTTTATTATGAAATATTAAAATTTTAATTTTTTTAAATTTTCCCGGGTTGACCCGAGTTGACCTGGATTGACCTATTAAACCCGGGACCCAGCTCCTTGGCCGGGTCAACCCTCAGACCGGGTTTAATAACTATACGTTGTAGTAGCGTTTTTACTGTTTTATTCTTGTATAAAAAAGTTTTGTTTATAATTTGGGGTAGTTGGATACCTTTTAGTATAATTAAATAACTATTTTTTCCAGCTTGGGACCAAGAGGTTTGCTCTTTCTGTGGTCTCAGATTCGAGCCATGTGGTTGCTCATATGATGGTCACTGGAGGCTTACATGATCGTTAACTTCAGGGCCCGTGGAATTAATCGAGGTGCACGCAAGCTGGCCCGAACACCCACATTAAACTAAAATTTTTTTTAATAATAATAACTATTTTTTCCACTGTTTTGTCCTTAGGAAGTAAAAAATGCAAAGCTTTACACAGTTAAGTTACAGACTTACAGTTATATCGTTTGTTCTTTATAGCTCGTTATTTTCTTATAAATGTTGATTTCCAGTGATTTGGTTATGGCTGGCGGCTGGATGGTAAGAGAGGTCGTGTCACCACGGGTTGATTTGTGGTTGACATAAATGTGGGGTGGGTGGCTGTTGGTGTCTGTGGGTGGCTGGTGGTCTCGGTGGAGAAATGGCTTCGGTTTGTGAGGGAGAAGGTTGGTTTGTTGGTGGCGGTTTAGGTATAATTATAAAATAGAGGGGCCGTGGTGACTATAGTTTTGGGTTGAAAGGAAACGGCAGTTTGGTCCTAGTGGTGGTTGAAAGAGAAGAGGTCGGGCTTTGTGGTTATGGTATTACCCTCGGTTTCTGGACAGTGGGAAGGGGCAGGCACCGGTGGAAGAGACCGTGGGTGGGGGTGTGGGAGAAGGGAGGCTGAGGTGGCTGATACAGTTTATAGTATATTTGATATTATGATTTCTGATTGTTTTTTAAAATATTTTTTATTTAAAAATATATTAAAATTATATATTTTTTTTGTTTTTATAAAATTATTTTTAATATTAGTATATTAAAATGATCTAAAAACACCAAAAAAAAAAATTAATTTGAAGCAAAAAAAATTTAAATTTTTTCATAAATATTTTTAAAACATAAAAACAAACATAGCTTGAAACTTTTTTCTCAATTTTCTATTCAATGTGCAAAAATATTCTCAAACTTTATTTTTGCTGGCGAATACTTAATTACTGGTTCAAATTTGAAATTTCAATTATTTTTTGTTTTTTTTTTATGATTTTCCATATTCTTTTAACACACAATGATTAAAAAAATAACAAAATTTAGATTTTTTTTAATTTTTTAAAAGACATTTAAAAATTGAGTTATAACAATGGAGGTGGAATATTGCTTATTAGGATTTAGTTAGAATTAAACTTTAGATTTTAGATTTAAGTGGGTTTAGGTTGAATTTAGAATTTAAAGTTAGGTATTTTGGTATGAGGCTTAACATATTAAAAATAAAAAATTATTGTTGATACTAATATTTTTTTGAAAAGAAAATATGATCATACCAGAGTTTTTTTATTTTTTAAAAAAATACTAGGTCATTTTCACATGGATTTAATTTTAAAAAATTACTCAAATGATAATTTTTTTCTTTCTCCTTTATCTAACTCACTAACTCAATCCTTGATTCAAAGAAAAGGAGATGTCCATCATTTCAATAATCATTTTTTATAATTATTATGACTAATAATGGTGTTACTTAATTTTAGATCCTTATTATATAGTTCTTATTATATAGTTGATGTTGGCTATCCTAACATTCTTGATTTCTCGACTCCATATCATAACAAACTTCATCTTAATGAGTTTCTTGCTCGGGGGGAGGAGCTGGTGTCTTGTTTTGCCAATTTAACTCATTCTTTTAAAGGTGTATTTTAAATTTTTAATTGACGCAGGTGGAATCACGCGCATGCCATTTCCGAGATAGTCAACTGATTATCGCGTGGCTTGCGCACGTGCCACATGGCACAGTTGTATTTCCCAGCGATTTCTTGTGTTTTTCCCACCTGGTCTGAATCCCAGATAAATACTTTGGTTATTAGTTTGTTTAGATTTAATGTATATATTTTTTTTTTAGGAATAAACATCATTTTTTACATATTTTTTTAAAAAGAATGATATCTAAATTTAAAAATTAAATATGGGTTACATTTATTTTTAGCAATTTTGACATAAATATTTTTTAGAATTTAATGTCAACTATGTTGACGAGTTTTTTTATTTTTAAGGAACGACACCAAGTTTTTCATAAGAAAATCAAAAATCAAAAAATAAAAATAAAAGGCTAGTGTAATTAAAAACAACTAAAATCAATAAATTTAGAAAAAAAGTAGATAATAAAAGTAATCTTTCATTAAAAAAAATATCGTAAAAGTCACATCGTTTTCTTTCTAAACCTATTATCTAAATATCTTAAGCTAGTGTTTATATTTAGAATCCTTAATTTTATCAAATTACTGGGCAATGAATCTAAATTTCGAACAATACTTGTGTTTTTGTCCCTACCACCACATCCACCGAGGGACAACATTCATTGTGAGCATTAATGGTAGGCGGTTCCACAGAAACACGCACTGTTTGAGTGGCGATGGTGCTTTGTCTAAATCTTGTCGTTGTTTAGCGAAGTGACCGCTTCAAGCTGCCTGATGCGTTCTTCCATACGACCATGGGTGGGTGGTTTCTAATGCATTCCACACAGTTGCGAATCCCAATAGCGAAACATTGGAAGAGTATGAAGGTTCTTGCTTCAAACAACACTCTGATCCAAAAATCTTTCCACAAAAACACAAACCAAAATCTCTGACAAAATTCCATTTGCATGTCTGTTTGAATTACTTGTATAGCAAAAAAGAAAAGGAAATTTGTAGAAGTTTGCAAAGAAGCACTTCAGTCGCAGAAATCACATGTTCAATGAATAAAAGGAACATTTAAGAAACTAAAGACATAAATTAACAAATTCATTCATGTTGTTCACGTGAACAGTGTCTTAATATTTTAGTCTTTTCAAGAAAAATAGCATTCTTTAGTATTGGGATAATTTGGTATTTTAACTGTCATTAGTCATTAAAAATTAGTTTGGAGTATAATTGTTTGTTCATATTTTTTTTTTAGTATAATAAAATGATATAATTACCTTTAAATAATAAATTTTAAACCTATAGAGGAGGGGTATAAAAGTCTTTTGATTTTATTAATGAGTGCCATTGGAAAAAAAAAAAAAAAACTAAACCATAGGATCAGGGGACTCTAGGTACTTTTTCACTTATATTTTTTTCTAATTGTATCAAGGGTGTACATGTTCTTTTATATTAATTAAATATTTTTCAATTTTAAAAAGTTATTGTTATCTACACAGCACGCGCTAGCATATAAAAGGTATTCGAATACTTTAGAAAGAGTATGTAGCGCTTTGTAATGGCATAAATTGCCCTTTTGCCATGTCGCTAGAAGCTTCGTTGCATCCTTTTCCTCTTAAAGTAGCGGGTGTCGACAGATGTTGGGTGGTTTTTTTATGGTTGACCTTTATTTTTTTTATTGTTTCTCTCTCTATTACTTGAAAAATACGGTTCGGCCCCTTTTCTCTTGGTAAGCCAACTTTAATTTTTATTTTTTTGATTTTTAATTTTTATCATTGACCCTTTTGTTAAAATTTGATTTATTTTTAATTTAATCTTTAATTCTAATTTTTCATATATAATATTTTTCAATTTGATATTTCATTCTAAGTTCATGATGTTTTGTTTTTTTTTCTAATTTGATCCTTATTTTTTTTTCAATTTAACCTTTTAATCAAAGAATTATTCTTCCCTCTAATTTATTTTGATTTTTATTTGCATCTTTTTTTTAATTGCTATTTTTTTTTTATTTTGGATTCTTTGGTGTAATTAATTTTTTTTTCTAATTTTATCATTTTACGTTTGATGAGGGTTGTACTTCTTGGTTTTTCCATATACAATGCTTCCAATCTAATAACTCATGCTATAAATTTTAAAAGTTATTTATCACATATATTCAAACTCAACCCCATGGTCAACCCGTTGGAAGTCATTGGTCAGGTGTGTTGACCTGGGTTATCCCCATTAGATGAGTTAACTCGGGTTAACTGAAGACAATATAATTTTTTTATTTTATAAAAATATAAAAATAACATCATTTAAAAAAAAATTAAAGGTCAACGGGTTTCGACTATATTTTTTCAAGGTTAATTGGGTTGCTAGCAACCTAGTTTTTTTATTGGATCATACCATGTCATTTTTCCCTCTCCATTTTTTTTGAAACCCGGCCTAGGCCTCGAGTCACCTGGGTCATATGCCAAACTGCCATGTTGGGTTTTAAAATAGTAATTTGTCGGGTTATTCTGATTTCATTACTCGAGCTATAAGTTTTGCGGGCTGACTCGTTTTTTATTAACCAAATTACATGTTTATCACACAACCTCGAGTTTACTCGAACCAAGTTTTTTTTATCTTTTTTTTTTAATCCATTCACACACTTCTAAATTATTATTTTATTATCGTCATTTTTTAAAAAAACATTATCCGCTTACCATCATTATAAATTTTTTTTTATCATTTTATTAAATTAAAACTCATTTATTCAACTTGATCGGGGCTACAATCCGATGCCATTTCATTTTCTTATTTTTTTGATACGTGCAAGCGGAACTTAAGCATCATTTTTTACACGCAAAAAAAGGGATCCCCCGATGAAGCATGGGCTACTTCTATTTGAAAGCAATAGTAAACGAAAAGGAAAATCAATGAAATAATGTTTAACTAGATATATAAAATGCTTAGCACCTCCAAAATGGAAAAAAATAATGATCCCCTAGCAGATGAGGTACCTCCACTCCGGTTGAGCAGTTGCCTCCTTGTATTGTCGTTTTGGAAGCCATTACTTCTGCTCAAAAACAGACTCTGTCATTGAACAGAAAAACATGTTACATCACCAATTTATGCATGAAATGAACTTAAATAAACATTAAGAGTGTGTTGAATAATAAAATATTACTATATTTTCCAGGAAAAACAAAAAATGTAACATGAAAAATAAAGTTTGTGTAATTAAAAAAGTGTTTTCATAAATTAGAAAAATGTTAAGGTATTTTTTTATTTTTTTTCATGACAAAAATAATGGCATAACTTTTGATTAAGGTAAATTTCACCTTTTTTCATGTAAGTTTTTATTTTATTGAAACGGAATAAAAGAGCAAGTGAAATAATTATCTGATAAATAAAAAAAATTATTGTGCTAAAAAAATAAATAAAAGTAATTATTCCCTTGATACTCTAAAATTTCTTCCGAAAATCTCAGCAGCGTCTGCAAATGCATGGTTTCGATGAGTTATTTCTATTCATCTATATGCTTAGATGCAACTTTTTGAGCATCACATGTTTTCCTTCCAAGATTTGGGCAGCAAGAAATTGAATAGAAGCTGCGGCTATAAGCGCTGAAGCTACAAATCTGAAGTGGGCAAGATAAGGAGAAGAGTAACCAACTAGTGCCCTTCTTGCAATGAATCCCACTACTGTCAAACACATCACAGAGTGCTTTCTCAAGCCCAAACACATCGTAGAAGAAGCAAGACAACCTTATTATTTGTCACCATGGGATCTTGCTATGCTTTCTTCTCACTATATTCAAAAAGGGACTTCTCTTTGCCAAACCACCACAAACAGAAAATCAACAGGGCTTCAAGATCATGGATTTCTTGGAAGATCTCAAGCAGTCCCTCTCTCTCACTCTTGTTCATTTCTACCCGCTAGCCGGACGCCTTGCAACATCAAAGAGTGAGAACCCCCCTTCCTACGTGGTCTTCGTGGACTGCAATAACAGTCCAGGAGCTAGATTTACCTATGCAACCGTTGACCTCACCACATCAGATGTTCTTTCACCTAAGTATGTGCCATTAGTTGTTCAGTCATTCTTCGACCATGATAGAGCCCTCAACCATGATGGTCACACCAAATCTTTGCTGACAATTCAAGTGACAGAGCTAATTGATGGCATCTTCATCGGATGTTCCGTTAATCACAGTATCGTTGATGGATCCTCTTTCTGGCATTTCTTTAATATGTGGTCTGAAATCTTTCAAGGGAAAGGAGATGATGTCTCCATCTCGCGCCCCCCTGTTCTCAACCGCTGGTTTCCGGATGGTCATGGTCCAGTACTGAGTCTTCCTTTCACCCACCATGACCAATTTTTAAGCCCGTTTGAAGCACCTTTACTCAAGGAAAGGATGTTTCACTTCTCATCAGAATCAGTTGCAAGACTCAAAGCAAAAGCCAACGCAGAGTTCAACACCAACAAGATTTCGTCTTTCCAGTCCCTGTCTGCTCTTGTTTGGAGATGCATAACACGCGCACGCAATCTACCTCATGATCGAGTAACCTGTTGCAGATTGGCTACCAATAATCGGTCAAGATTGAATCCACCGTTATCTCCTGACTATTTTGGAAACTCAATTCAGGCACTGAGAGCTGGGGTTGCCACAGCAGGTGAGGTGCTGGAGCAGAATCTAGGATGGGCAGCATGGCAATTACATCAAGCTGTGGTGAACCACAGTGATGAAAAGGCGAGGGAATTTCTCAACTTCTGGCTAAAGTCTCCTTTTATTTACCAGATAGGCAAGTTGTTTGATCCGCATACTGTGATAATGGGGAGCTCACCAAGATTCAACAAGTATGGGAATGAATTTGGAATGGGGAAGGCTTTGGCACTTCGCAGTGGATATGCACATAAGTTCAGCGGGAAAGCATCAGCTTATCCTGGACATGAAGGTGGAGGAAGTATAGACTTGGAGATTTGCCTCTCCCCTGATGAAATGACTGCTATTGAATCTGATAAGGAATTCATGGATGTTGTCTCTCCAACAGTCCAGCTAGCCGCAGAGTACTTAATTGGCAAAAAAGCTGTGCCAAGCAGATGATCACCATGTCTCTTTTTCTTTTTTGCTAAGAACACAAATCAATAATTTACTCTGCATCTGTACTGGAAATGCAATGAAAAGATTTGTGTTTTTCAATCATTTCCCACAAATAATTTACACCTTCCTCAGGAGCCAAAGCATTCACAGCAAAAATCATCTCCCACTGAATAATATTTTGGTTTTTTTTTTTCACCCCTTTAAAACGTATTAATTCACCAATTAAAATGATTGGTTAGCAAATCTTTTTTAAAAAAAATATAAAATTAATAAAATTATCTAACCTAATGGTCAATATGTTTCACTTGGGTTGAAAGCCTAAACATAATAGCAAATTACGTGTATAAAATTATGACAATGAATCATAAAATAATTTCATTCTTTATATTTTTTTCGTAAGCCTATGAGTCACTTTACCTATATTTTAAAATTTCGGTTTCAATTTTCAAATTCAAAATGGTGTTTTGCTATGAAGAGGAGATGTAGGGTTGAGATTTACTTAGGCTTAGCTAAGGGAATAAAAGATGGAGCTGCAAACGAGAGTAACAGGTTAGGAGTGTCACTTAACCAAAAAAATAATTTAAAAAATTAAAATAATATTATTTTGATTGAATTTTCTAAAATATAAAAATTAATGGATTAAAAATTGGGTTTTGACCGGCTAGTCAAATTTTTTACATATTAATTATGAAAAAAATAATAAATTCATTTACATGTTATTCTGAAATTTGAACTCAAGAACAGAGGAACAAGCCTTTTAATCATTGTATCAATATCCTAGAGTTCTTATTTTAATATTCCAATTAACAATGAATTACTAATGAGTTATTTTAGACTTTCCTTGATAATTTCAAATTTATTTTTTCTAATTAGTTGTTTACTAGTTATTTACTGCGGATATTTAAGATAATTAAATCTATATTTTCATAATTTATAGGGTTCTTGCTTAATAAAACTCCATACTTTTACAACAATGATTATGTTTTTATGGGGTCTTAGACCAAATTAACAAGCAGTTCATATTCTCCCCAAATCATCAACGTGCCTCCTTAAATACTAACCTCCCTCAGAGTTAATTATAGCATCACCCTGTACCACCACAAAAAAGAGATAGAAGCCATGAAAGGGAACAGCACGACAGAAGGGAGGAGTTTAACCTTACTTGAAAGGTCAATTTATTTATTCTAGATCCAACCATTTGGCATTTGAAATGCTGAGGCTGGGATTTCATATCATGAAAAACGAAAAGGAATTAACAGCAAGTTGCTTGATAATAAGAAAGAAGATTAGTTGTAATCTCGTGTGATTAACAGGGTATTGGACAGGAGCAAACTTTCTTGCCCCCATGGAATAATCAAATGGGAAAGGACATAATTAAAACAATAAACCATCAACAGTTGCTAATTGGAATTATCAAATGGGAAGCTGGCGAAACTACAATACAGAGTCCTTAAAAGAAGGAATTGACAGGAACTTAAATATTTATTTACTACCAAGAAATTGAATAGAAGACTTTAGGCTTAGCTGAGGGAGTAAAAGCTGGAGCTGCAAATCTGAAGTGGGCAAGATAGGAAGAAGAGTAAAACAAGTAGTGCCCTTCTTGCAATGAATCCCACTACTGTCACACACATCTCAGATTACTTTATCAAGCCCAAACACATCGTAGACGAAGCAAAACAGCCTTATTATTTGGCACCATGGGAACTTGCTATGCTTTCTTCTCACTATATTCAAAAGGGACTTCTCTTTGCCAAACCACCACAAACAGAAAATCAACAGGGCTTCAAGATCATGGATTTCTTGGAAGATCTCAAGCAGTCACTCTCTCTCACTATTGTTCATTTCTACCCGCTAGCCGGACGCCTTGCAACATCAAAGAGTGAGAACCCACCTTCCTACGTGGTCTTCGTGGACTGCAATAACAGTCCAGGAGCTAGATTTACCTATGCAACCGTTGACCTCACTGCATCAGATGTTCTTTCACCTACTTATGTGCCGTTGGTTGTTCAGTCATTCTTCGACCATGATAGAGCCCTCAACCATGATGGTCACACCAAATCTTTGCTGACAATTCAAGTGACAGAGCTAATTGATGGCATCTTCATCGGATGTTCCGTTAATCACAGTATCGTTGATGGATCCTCTTTCTGGCATTTCTTTAATATGTGGTCTGAAATCTTTCAAGGGAAAGGAAATGATGTCTCCATCTCGCGCCCACCTGTTCTCAACCGCTGGTTTCCTGATGGTCATGGTCCAGCACTGAGTCTTCCTTTCACCCACCATAACCAATTCTTAAGACCGTTTGAAGCACCTTTACTCAAGGAAAGGATGTTTCACTTCTCATCAGAATCAATTGCAAGACTCAAAGCAAAAGCCAACGCAGAGTTCAACACCAACAAGATTTCATCTTTCCAGTCCCTGTCTGCTCTTGTTTGGAGATGCATAACACGCGCACGCAATCTACCTCATGATCGAGTAACCTGTTGCAGATTGGCTACCAATAATCGGTCAAGATTGAATCCACCGTTATCACCTGACTACTTTGGATGCTCAATTCAGGCACTGAGAGCTGGGGTTTCCACAGCAGGTGAGCTGCTGGAGCAGAATCTAGGATGGGCAGCATGGCAATTGCATCAAGCTGTGGTGAGTCACGGTGATGAAAAGGCGAGGGAATTTCTCAACATGTGGTTAAAGTCTCCGTTTATTAACCATATAGGCAAGCTGTTTGATCCGCATAGTGTGATGATGGGGAGCTCGCCGAGATTCAACAAGTACGGGAATGAATTTGGGTTGGGCAAGGCTTTGGCACTTCGCAGTGGATATGCACTTTTCAGTGGGAAAGCATCAGCTTATCCCGGACATGAAGGTGGAGGAAGTATAGAGTTGGAGATTTGCCTCTCCCCTGATGAAATGACTGCTATTGAATCTGACAAGGAGTTCATGGATGTTGTCTCTCCATCTCCTTGTTAACAGTCCTGCTAGCAGCAGAGTACATAGTTTGCAAAAAAGCTGTGCCCAGTTGATTATCATCATGTCTCTCTCTGTTTTTTGGTTTTTTTTTAATCTCAGTACACATAAATAATTTACACCTTACTCAAGAGCCAAAATCGAACTCTACTCGTATAAGGAATTCAACAAACCTCTCTCTCAGAATTTAGTCTCTCCTCCACATTGAACATCGAACACGACTCCCCCTCCAATAAAGCATCTTCACAATTCGAGTATAATGCCACTACTTTCTTCCTCAATCATGTACGACGAAGAAAACCATGAAAGTGCACATTCACTCAATTTTTGGCTGACTACAACGGGAACTCAACCAACCATGCCACACTTGTCTCGGTTGAACTTAGCTTCGCTGCCACTTGTTAGGGAGACTTTTTGTAGAAGTTACTCGGATTCGTGTCTGGATAAGCATGCTTGAGAATTCAGGAGGTTTTTGTAATTGTACTAACGGTTGTTTTGTAGGGTGTGTTTTGCTCGGAAATATATTAAAATAGTAGTTTTTTTATTTTTTAAAAATTATTTTTAATACTAACACATCAAAATGATCTGAAAATATCAAAAAATATTAATTTAAAACAAAAAAAATTCAAATTTTTTCAAAAACGTTTCTAAAATGCAAAAATAAACAAACTCTAAACAATGAATACCACTTTAATCTAGAAACCTAGACTGATGTTTTTGGATTTCTCTTATATATTAACACCTCAAATTTCTTATTCTTAGTGGATGTGAGATTTTTCACTTGTGTATAAAACTCAGCACTCTTAAAGTCTGTTTGGAAATGTGATACAAACTCTCTTCTCTTAAATTTTGAATTGTTTTTATTAAAAATTATTTTATATATATTTTTAGATTGTTTTGATGTGTTGATATCAAAAATAATTTTTTTAAAAAATAAAACAAATATTATTTCAATATATTTTTAACAAAAAAAAATACTTTAAACCACAATCACCACCATCATATACACTTAAGCAGTCTGGCAAATGAGCTGCACAAGCTTTTGTAAACCGCATCAATTTCATGAAATATTTCTAAAGCGTGAAGCCAGAAAAACACAACCTTTTATCATAGTATTCAACGATAAGATACCAGGTTGAATGCAAAATTAACAGAATGTCTGAAGGACATGCGAAACTAGACGAGGTTTTGTAGTGCCACAGGTGATTGGACCAGTACGATAATAGACCAGTATAAATATTACCTAGCTCTTAGCAAGTGAGCCACCACGCAATGAGATTAATGGAACCCACTTGACTGAAATGCACTTTTTTTCATAGTGCGTTTGCGGGTCACCGGCCAAATTATTTTTATTAAGATTTTAGCTTTTTATTTTTTTTTATTAGATATTGATTCAGCCCATTTAAATTGGGTGAACCAATTGAATAAGCTTAATTGATTTAATATATTGTTCAATTCAATTAAAAACATGATCGAATCGAGCTCTAGTTCTAATTTCTTTTAATCAACTCATCTACTCAAAACTAGAATTATATGGGAAAAAGACAAGGATGGTAAATGCAAGAAAAAACTCTTGCCGGAGTTTATATTATGACGATTATACTAATCTCTATAACGTAAATCTATCACAAGATTGAATTATTATAATGAAGCATATCACAGGTTTATATTACCTTTTCACAAATTCAAATCCCGAGTTTAAGTGGTGTAACCCCATGCTTCAAAAAAAAAAATATTAATTTGATATTTCTTTTTATCTTTTATCTTGAAACATGTTTTGCATAGCTTGGACACAAATAATTTTAGTGTATGTTTAATGTTATAGTATATGGTAGTATATTTTAGAAGTATTTTTTACTTCAAAATATAGTAAAATAATTTTTTTATCAGCCTATCAAAATTTTATTGTTGAAATTTATTAAAAAAACATAAATTATAAAGCAAATACATTTTTACAGTTGAAAATACGGTCACTTTTAGGAGTATTATTACTTATTGCTAGTTTGGGCCTTGGGCCAGTGCGCAGCCGGAAAACAAAAGAGGCAGCACTGCCTAAATCATTGGAAAAAACAGCACCTTTTTCCCCTCCAGTGCCAGTGGTATCTCCGCGTGTAAAAAAAAGAAAAACTCACCCGAAACCACAGGTCGGCTCCCCAGGTTGGAAACATCGGTTTCGCCTTTTGTCCCTTTCAATGATTCCTTGTCCTACTCGCACACACCGCATGTATACCTAGATAAATTACAAACTCGCGTGCTATGCTAAACACGTGCTCACTAAACTCCATCCATCAACTCGTGGAGCGAGTACCAAGTTAACCACCGTCTCATACTCTCCCCAATTTACCAACGTGTTTCCTTTCATACTAGCATCCCTCAGAGCTATACCATCACTCTATACCACCGAAAAATTAGAAGCCATAAAAAGCAACAACACAGCAGGACGGGGAGCTCAACCATACCTCGTAGGTCATGTTAGTTCTTCTTCATTCCACGTTGACCAATCAAAACACAGTCACCGTCAACCCTTACCCCATCAGACAGCCAACTCAGCTCGGGACAGGACAAATTTTTCCACGGTGTGGGTCCTCTGACAATGTGACAACGAAAAAGGTAAGGTCGTTGCTCCTTCCTAATCAACCTGCAATATTTACCGCCCACCAGGCTCCGTTTGTTTGCCTGCAAATACATTAATAAAAAATACTACAAGATACATAACATTGTTAAAAAAAATATTAAATTATTTTTAACTTATTCTCTACAACACTATTTGATAATAAAAAATATTTTTTAGTTTATTTTTATGATAAAATCAAATATCAAACAATAACATACTTTTTAAAAATTATTTTCTATAAAATTCATCTATACAAGGAAATCATTTTTCAACAACGCAAATGGGGCCTTAATTTTATAGTAATATCAAGTTATCAACCATTCACATCGAGGGCTCGATGGATGGACTTCCCATATTACCGAACCAGCAAGCATGGATGGTAGAGGATTCATTTCATGTGTATTGCATTATTCATAGCGTAAATAGCTAGATTAAAACTCCACTAGAAATTACTTTCATTCTTGACATGAAAATTGGTTAAAAATGCAAAGTCTTTCAAAGCAATTTTTTTTTTAAAAAATCAATATTATTAAAAAAATATATTTTTATAGATGTATCAGATGAATAGGGTTAGGGTATAATATGGATTGAAATGTTGTTTTCATAGCTCTTAAATTCAGGTCTTGTTCAAT
This sequence comes from Populus simonii, assembly GCA_007827005.2. Classification (NCBI taxonomy): domain Eukaryota; kingdom Viridiplantae; phylum Streptophyta; class Magnoliopsida; order Malpighiales; family Salicaceae; genus Populus; species Populus simonii. The sequence continues at coordinate 2,505,973 of CM017477.2, forward strand.
GCAAGTTAATTTGAAAAATTTATAATTTAAAACTCAGCTCAAAGTGAATCTAAACTTGAATAAAAAACAATGATCCAATAAAAATATAGGTAAACTTAACTAAATTATTAATGATTTGATTGATCTAACTAAACCCAGTTTAAATTTGGTTTTATCAGCTCTAGTACTTTTTTTTCTTTAAAAATAAAAGATGAAACAATACTAATTGATTAAAAATAATTGATTTTAGATGACTCAATAATTTAATAGTTCAAACTCTTTTCTGTGTTGAATCTAGGATCCAAAAACCATCTACAAAATTTCTTATACCCTATTTGAAAACAAATAGGATTCTAAATTGAATTTAATTCATAAGCAAACTTGAATTTAAATGATAACTTATTATAATTTTTATATTTATAATAAAATACTAAACTATACAATTAAATTTAATTATATAATTTGAAATATATATGAAAATTAATTGAATTAATAATCTCACCTAGTTTGCCCTTAATATAGAAAAAATAAAAAGAAATACTCGGGAAAAAAACCAAAAAAATCTAAAAAAAAAGAAGAAAAAAAGGAAAGGGAAGATTGATAATATACCTTATGAGGAACACGAATATAATGACGAGGATTGATGCCGAGTAGAGAAAGAAAGGATATTATATTATCAAGGATTTTTAAAAGAAAAAAACGAGGCGCGTGATAATAACCAAGCAAGAACAATGTTTTGTATTAATATTATTTTTAGAATATTGTTTTGAACATTTATTGTGAGAGAGGTTATCGTAGCAACTTTTGCACATTGTTTATTAATTAAATTTCTTTTGAAATTTAAATCAATTCAAACTATGAAATTTATTTACCCTTCAAATTAAGTTAAACTCACATAATTCTAAACATACTTGTGGGTTAAAAAAAGAAACTCAGGGCATTGTTTTAGTTGTGGTTTTAAAAAATTAAATTTTAAAAATATATTTGGTTAAAATTAATGTTTGATGAATTTTTAAATAAATAATAATTTCTCATAAATGAAAGTTATTTTAACTTTTATACGACTGAGTGCAAAATACAGAAATTATTTGCCCAACTAAATAGTTTTTTTTTTTTGACAAAAAAAAAAAAAAAACCCTACCATATTACCAAACGTTGTCTTAGATAGGATAAGCTGCGCTAGAAGCATGACAATTTTTCACACTCCACGCAGGTTACTGTAAAAGTCCACATTTGACTCGTGAATAAATAAAACTAGGAAAAAAAAAAGAACAGAGAAATTAAGGTGTGGTTGGCAGATGAAGCGAACATACACCAGAGTAGCACTAGAGTGAGCGAAAAACTTCAAGGGCACGCATCTTTTTCTCTATATACAAACCCCCTTCGACCCCCCAAGGCTTTTTCCTTTGCTGCGCTCACGAATACTTCAATGGAAGAGAACAACACAAACCCCAAAACGCTGTCGTCTTCACTCCCACCTGGTTGCCGATTTTACCCTTCCGACGAACAACTCTTCTGTTACTACCTCAAAAACAAGAACCGCACCATTCCTAACGACACCGATGATGTCAACGGCTATGATTTGATTAAGGAGCTGGATTTGTACGATTACGAGCCGTTTGATTTACCTGAGAATGCGTGCTATGCGTATGGTTATAAAGCGAGGAAGAGACACTGGTATTGTTATACGAAGGAGCAAGTTAGGGTTCCGAGGAGGAAGGCAAAAGGAGGGTTTTGGAGGATAAGTGGCAGGGTTAGGGATGTTGTGGTGGGTCCAGGTGGGGAGGCGGTCATGGGTACAAGGACTAGGTTTGTTTTTTACATGGGGAATTCTGTTAAGAGTGCAGTCAGGACTGGTTGGGTTTTGTACGAGTATGCTCTTGTCGATCATGCTAAGGTAAATTTTAATTTCTGGGCCTGCTTGTTAATTTTTGTTGAGTAATTAGTTGTCTTATTTTGATTAAGAGTATGGATTTTATGATTTTATTGGAGAGTTTATGGAGGTTGAAATTCCAGGGCTTTAATTATAGGTCTAGGATCTTGTGAATACCTGTAATTCTATGTCTGCATCGTGAAATGAATCTTGTTTTTATGCTTTGGGAATACTTGGAAGTGTTGGCATTGCGAGCTGTCGCATATTAAAGCTTATCGTTGTAATTAGTAATCTTTAATGAAGTAACATGGTCCTGTATGATGCTTTCTTAGGGTCAAGTAATGTAATTTTGCTTATAGTCCATATGTTAATCTGGATATTGCCGATGTACTTGTGTGAATTCAACTATCAATTAAGGAATTACCTCTGCAAAGTTGTTTTCTTTGATCAATTATGCAACTGATAGATGGACCTTGCTTCACATTTGTTGGTTACCTGGTTTCCACAGCTGACAAACAATTCTGAAAAACTGAAGTGAGAGTAAGGAATTAACATGTCAAATTGTTGTGTGTTATACCACTCATCTGTTTTTTGCATTTTGAAAAATTGAAGTGGTGTGTTATGATCTATTTAATATGTTTTATTGTATTGAGTTAATTTATTATTTATCTTCTCTATTGAGATTTTTCAATTTAGATTAAGTTTCAAAAAATTTGGCAATCTGGACACAGGATTATTTAATTCAATTGCCTCTTGTTACTATTAGGAAACCTCATTATGTGATCCACCTGCAGGCTTCATTTGTTCTATGTCGGGTATTTGTCAAGTCTCGTGGAGGAAATAGCATTTCAGAGAATGTTGTAAGTTCCTGTGCCGAAGAAAGTGTTTCTGCTTTACCCAGCATTGGTGCTCAGCATGATGAATTCCTCACACCAGACATTGCTGAGGCTAAGGGGCCTAATGACTTATCTAGATATTCTGCAAGATTGGATAGAGAGCTTGATGATCAAGTCACAACTAGACCTCTTTCTATTTCCAGTTTCCAGTTTCCATCAGACAGTCAATGCAACGAGGCGGTAAGATGCTTATAGTATTTGGGCCTGTTGATTTAGCTATATTATATCTACCATTATTGTGTTGCATCTCTGCTTCTTATTTTATTTTTGTCACATGTTCCCTTTCTTGCAGTGCTATTTTTTTTTCACGCATAGCATGTACAGTATGCATATGTGCTAAGGATTATTGCCTTTTCTATCTCAGCCTCATGACCACACGGGGAAGACTGTTATCAGGGTTTTTAAGTAGCATCACTTGCATTGGTGTAATTTACATGGATTTACATCTTAACAATATGGCTATTTTTTGTTCGATTGCAATATTTTTTTTTTATATGCTTGTTTCAAATGAATGTGAAAAGTATGATTTGCAGTCAAGACCTCAAAGTTTACAGAGTTCCCAAAAAATACATGCAGCATTTTGACGACAAATATTCCATATTTTAACAAATAGTTGCAATATCTCAGTTGTCTCCTTATTCGTTTGAGCCCTCGTTGAGATTTCAACCTTCGTAATGTTCTCAATATCATGAAACTGCTTTTTTCTGTAATGCCCCAGTCTACCACATCTGTTACTATGTTATGTGGGTGATGCACATCTGCTACATATATATCTGTGACTTCTTTCTGAAGCCTTTTGGCATATTGTATCAAATTTATCCAACTTCCATGTTCATTCGGTCTGTTTTCTCATAATAAGTCCTATCTTTGTTTCCAAGGTACTAATACACATCCTTTTACTTGCCTGGAATGCAGGTTAGGAGGACATCTGGGCCTACTGGTGGTAACATGTATGTAGATGCTGAAACTTCCCAGCAGTTACAATCCATTTTAGAGGGAGATTTTATAGAGCTGGATGATCTTGTGGATTGATCATCCAAGTCAGAAGCTGATAGAGTTAGTTTTGAAGCTACGTGGATATTAACTTCAATTGTCAAGGTTCAGTTATTTTCAGATACAGTTAATTGAAGGAAGGGTTTGAAACCATAGAAGGAATTTATTGAAAGAGTTATGTTTAAAAAAATTGTGGATACCTGGATATACTCAGGTTTCACTTGCTACCTGAAACAGTATATTTGAGAAGCGGTTAAGAAACCATAGAAGGAATTGTCAAGGTTCAGTTATTTTCAGATACAATTAATTGAAGGAGGGATTTGAAAGTTTATTGAAAGAGTGATATTTAGAAAAATTGTGGTACCCGGATGCTCAGGGTTCACATGCTACCTGAAACAGTATATTTGAGAAGTGGTTGAGAAACTATAAATAGAATTGATTGGAAGGGTAGTTTTGGATGAGATGTGGATACTAACCCTATCACTTAGGGTAGTATACTCAAGAAGGGGTTTAGAATCCATTGAAGGAATTGCTTCATCATTACAGGTAAATACATGCTACATCTTTGTTGTAGTTTTCTGCTTTCCTCTCCTATTAAAGGAACTGCTCAGCGATTCTTCGTGTAATTTATGTGCAGATTTCCTATGCCAGATATAAGACATTTTGCTCCAGTAGAATAGCAATGAGATCAATGTGTCAGATGATGGCAAGTTCGAATATAAAATCTTTGAGAATTGATTGCTTCACCTGACTTTGTGATCTCGCCGTTTTTCTATTGATGGCAGGGTGTTTCTTTGCATCTATGAGAAAATGTTAATTTCCCTATTTTGCCAGCCTTACTCTGGCAATTAGACTTGTTTCAGCTTATGTTCTGTTTTCTAGCATCTTAAAACATATTGTAAATTAGTCTCCTCTCCTCTCTCTAGGACCTCTAAGCTTACCCTGTCATGTATTCCATTTCTGAACTCTATTGTAGCAATATTTGGATGGCTTTCTTATGAATGTGAATTCTAAATAAATCTTTTTATAATCCCATGCCGTTGTCTCTTGATTCATGTATCTTCTTACCCTGTCAGCTGATGCAGAGTGAGATGCTGGTAAGACATGAACTGGAATTGGTTATTAGCATTTTAACATGTCATCCCTTGCACTGTACATGTTATTGAGTTCATATTCCCTTTAGTGTTCTTAACATGGACTGCAGGTAGATTTGTACGATCAAACTGTACAGTTGGTTTTTATTTGAACAGATTTTTAATATACTTTCAAGATTCATTTTTTTTTAATTATTGTTATTATTTGCGTTTTTTTAGTTGCAGACTTGTGGTTGATGATTGCCCAGCTCAACCTGTAGGAAATTTCGGGTTATTAATGGGTTGTTTGGTGGGTTAAATATCCTGTGTCTGCTCCACCAACAACCTCTCTACCCTGGACAATATACATGATACATAGCTGCCGTTGAATAACATCTAGCAAGAGGACCTTGTACGATGGTTTTCTTTTTTCCTTGGCTCATCTTTTCTTTTTCTTCCCCCCTTTGAAGTCTAATCCTTGGCTTGGGCAACTAGCATACTTTTCATTGATCAGGATTTTATTCTGTTTGTTTTCCCCCCTTTCTTGATGCGAATGTGACACTTGATGATTTTTTTGCAGTAGGGTATACTTCACGAGTTTTTTGTTTTTTATTAACGTGAGTGTCCGGGTTAGCTTGTGTACATCTCGACTAATTTTATGGGCCCTAAGGTTAACGACTATGTAAGCCTTCAGTGGTCCTGAGGTTTGTGGGATTTGAACTAGTGACTTTTAGAGAGAATTGGTGATTTTTAGAAAGCAAACTTAGAGTCTGACCAGTTAAGTTATATCCTGTGAGTTCTTATAAATTATGATGTTAGTAATTACATTTCAATTAGGTTTTTTTTTCCTACCCTCTTTTCTCAAGTGTTTGGATTTAATTTTGGAGGAAGAGAGTTGTCATGTACTCGGTCAATATCCAGGATCCAACCTCCACCCCTCCTCGTATGCATGCCCACACTGTCACACAAGCTGTGATGGAGGTGGGTCATCTCAATCTTTCTTCTGTGTTCTACCAGGTTGAGGCTCATGAGTTCTGCTCCCTGAAATTAATTGCCTCCATAACCACACACACATCTATACCCCCTTGCTAGAGGACTCGTTCTTCATCAGCATCCAGCCCATAAACTTACTGTGCCGCCCCAAATCCAATAGCTGCTGGTGTATTTTTTTTTATTCCTTGTTCAAAAAGTCGAATTAACTTGATACAAAGAAAAGACTACACCGATGAAAAAGCAACCCTCTCTGAAAGAGAGAAGAGAAAACAAATAAAAAGGTACAAAATCACAATTAGGGACCAAAGCCAGTGAGAATCATAGGCCCTCGCCACGATTGAGATATGAACGGCAAGAGGTTAGACTTTTGAAAGAAGTTCGGAGGAACCTGCTTAGGTACCTTGCAAGGGACATGGTGTTTAGAGGGAGTGAGGTCCTTGTCACATTTGATTCGATAATTTATCCTAAAAAAGGTTTGATTTATTGAATTATTAGGTCAATATTTTTATAAAATAGTGTTGTTTTATTTTTTTTAAAATAAAATTTATTTAAAATTAACCCGACTAAATTTAGTTAGAAGTTAGAACAACTGAATTATTAAAAACTTAATCTTATAAACTTTGTTTTATCAAATAAATATATATTTTTAATTCAATTTAAAAATTAACTCAAATTAAACTCCTATTCAAAAATTAACACAATCATTTACACTTTCTTTCAAATTAAAAACTTTGCTAAGATCTACACCTTTTTCAAGCAAAGTAAATAGATGCTACTTATGGAAGCTACTTGGATTCTTGTCCTAAGATTGATACCCAACAAAATAAGCATCTCGATCTTGATAAATTCAACCTTCACAGAAGCCGACGATGCGCCTCTCAAAACATTTAACCATTATGACATGCTTTTAAGTCCTTTTTGCCATCACTCATGTCCTTTTCTTTTAACCATGCAAGGAAATTAGTACATAAATAGTTAGTAGAAAAAACAGTAACAAGCTATTAGGTTTGCGGGATGTTTTCCTTGGCTTCTACTTTTCTTTTGTTTTTAAATATATTTTAAAACTGATTTTAGCTTGAAAAAAAATATTATTATACTGATGTTGTTTTAGTGATTTATAATGATTTTAATATATTAATATCAAAAATTAAAAAAATATATTAATATATTTTCAATAAAAAAAAAACTATTTTAAAAATCAACATCCATTTGTCATTTACCCGCGGGTCTCAAGTAAGGATACCTGCCACGTGTTCAAATTTTTATTTTTATTTGTAACAACTCAAAAACAGCTGTCCATTGCAAGTCACCTTAATAAAAATGCAGTAATGGTAAAAGAAGAGGGTTAGTGTATAAGCTCCCTCATGGTAACAGCAGGATGCCATGATTCTTGACCAATCAGAATTGTTTGGAGCAGCTGATATGTCTGATAGGCAAAGGCAGGGATATGCAGCTTGATGTCGATAACATGCCATGTGAGGTAGAACCTGTATAATTGTTTCTTGGTCAGCGTTGACTTGTGTTTCGGCATAGAAGAGACCGGGATAGCTAGGGTAAAATTCGTTCCAACACTATTTTCGATTTATTTTTATATTCTCATTTTCATTTATTTAACCACACACACTCGATTTTCTACCAATCAATTTTTACTATTTTATTTATTTTGTCTGAGCAATGATCACTCGAATCCTGCTTTTCTGGCAACTGGCAACTGGCACAAGTATAGCTACTTCAAAGGAACAATCCATGAGAGTTAAAAACAAATGATGACAAAATCATGATAGCTATTACTCGTCTAGCAGATGGTGTTTGTGTTACGGTTCATTTGTAATTTTCGATTTTTTTTAGTTTTAATTATTTTTTTAGATAATTTTAATATGTTAATTTAAAAAATAAATTTTAAAAAATAAAAAAATATTTTAATAAATTTCTAAGTGAAAAATATTTTAAAAAACAACCTCTATCATGCTCTCTAACAGTCACGAAAGGTTTTGTTTTTTAAAATGTTTTACATCCTAAAAAAACATTAAATTTATATTTTTAAGTGTTGATGTTAAAAAAATTATGATGTATTTTCAAATAAAAAAATATTTTTAAATAGCATCCTAAACCACGTTACTAATTACACAATTCTCTATCACAAAATTATGATTATGAGCTTAAATTGAGTTTAAAATTAAATTAAAAAATAATTCAACGAAATTTAATTGATAAATTGAGTTTTTTTAATGAGTTAATTCTATAATTTTTTAATAAAAAACAAATTATTACCGTTTCAACTAGAATAATTAACTCCATAATTTAGTAATTCAATTTTTTTACATTAATTTACAAGCCGGTCTAACAATTATGCGCTGCAAAGAAATGATCCCGTGCTATTATAATCTCTAGTTTGAGTCGGGCTAAGTATTATTTGAGAGTATTATAATTTTTATTTGTAAATGTGTTTTAAAAGTATATATTTTTTTAAAAAAATATTAATTTAATATTTGATGTTTTTTTAAAGTTTTAAAATAATTTTATTATATAGTGTTAAAAATAAAAAAATATTTTAATATATTTTTTTTAAAAAATATTTAAAAAAAATAATTTACAATAAAATATTAAAAACAGAATTAACTGTCATGATTGTAACTATAGAATGTAAATCATGGGCTCCATGGGCTATAGATACTAGAGCTAGAAATTCAAGGAATTATAACAATTAAAAAAAATACAAGAAACACAGGATCCACAAGACTGTCATCAAATTCTATATTGAGATCTTCTTGAGATATTTTCTCAGTATTTAGTATTTTTGTACTAAAAAAACTACCATGTCGATCTAATCCATGTGAACAAAACAAGATATATATATATATATATATATATATATATATATATATATATATATATATATATATAGCTATGATCTGCCTATTTGATTTGAAATTCCATTTATTTTCTCTGCTATTTGTCATGGGATATGCTTCCTCTTCTTTTTACCTTTTCTTTTAGAGATTTCCTTGCCGTGACAAGAAAAGAGGGAATAAAAAAGGAAAAATCAATTTTATCTCTAATATAATATTCATTTTTCAATTGGTTCCCAAACTTGTAAATATTATCAATTTAGTCCCAAACTTTTGAGACAATCGTAGACTATATTCTTTCACTAATGTTCATTGACTTTTAAATGAATTTATTTTTCAAAAATGAATTATTTAATATCATGTGATATGCAAATTAAACAAAAAATATACAAAAAGATCCTATTAAGAAATGTGAGGAAAGTCTATGAACATGTTTGACATTTTGACAATAGTTACTTTTAAAGTATTTTTTATTTGAAAATATATTAATTTTTAAATTTATTTTTGACATTAGTATATTAAAATAATATTAAAATAACAAGAAATAACTTAATAAAAAAAAATTGACAAACAACGTTTTGGCCGCAATACTAAATACGATCTAGGACCTAAATGATAAAATTTATAGATCTGAGACTTAATTTAAAATAGGTATGTAGAATAGGGACTAGATCGTGCGGCGTGTAAATAAAACCATCGAGAATGTTGCTAACACGCCACTAAAAGTGACATCGGGAACTGCACTTTTGGTCTCTTAAATAAATGCTTCAGGCTAAGGTGACGTTTTTTGTTGGATAAGACACTGAAGGTTTGAAAGATGTGTCTTTGACTTTCACCTTCAGCTACGAATTCAAATGAGCTTACTGAATACCCCCTCAAGAAATGTAATTTACACTTTCTTCCAAGTATTAGATTTTTTTTTGTATCAGTGTCCGCTTGTCTACGCCTTTGTCTGTGTTTGAGGTAAAAAAATATTATTTTTTATTACTAAATCTCACTTCAATTAGATTTTAAATATAACATTATATATATATTATTTTTATTTGAAGTACAAGATGATGTCATGCAAAGGCTACAAAATTAAAGAATAACAAAAACCAAAGGGGTAGGGATGCAAAAAGAAGAAAAGTAGAAGTCTTAATTAAGGCGGGAGATTAGTCCAAATTGATAACAAGCATCTCTCTTCCTTTCCTTGTTATGCCAAAACCTCCACTAAGCTCTCAAAAGCCTCCTCTAATCCTCCCTTCCCTTAAACAGCAAAAAGAAAAGCATATCCAACACCCAAAGAGCAAAGAGAACAGCAGCAGTAGTAGTCAAGAAGAACCAGCTAACCAAGCCACCCGAAGATAAGCCCCCCACACATATATCCATGGAGGATCTGTACGGAGCGGCAGCGGCTACTGAGCCGGAAGAAATCTCGACTTTCCTTCATCAACTCCTCCACAACAACTCTTCTTCCCCTTCTAAATTCATGCATCATGCCCTCTCTACCCCAGTGGAGAATGGCGTGGAATTGTTAGATCGCCACCGGTTTTCTGAGACGGAGTGTGGTGCTGGTGTTAATTTCTCTGATCCTGATGGTTATTATGCTGAAGAAGGCGTGAGAAATGCGGTTGTTTCAAAGAGGGGAGGAGTCTCTGTGGAGGATGATCTAGGTGATTTTAGCTGCGATAGTGAGGTAATTTAGCACCTTATTCAAGCAATTTCTTGAGTTACTTTTTTTTTTTAATTGTACGGATAATATATATATATATATATATATATATATATATATATATATATATATATATATATATATATATATATATATATTGCTTTAAAATATTTTGAATATAGAAGGGGGTGGAGGTGCAAGCTAATACAGCGCGGCCGCGAAGTTCGTCGAAGAGGAGTAGAGCTGCGGAGGTTCATAATTTATCTGAAAAGGTTCGTTTTTGCAAGACCCCCATATTGTTATTATTATTATTATTATTATTATTATTATCTTGATTGTATGGAATTTAATTTGTGTGGGTTTGATTTGAAATGGATGGATTTTTGAATAGAGGAGGAGGAGTAGGATCAATGAGAAAATGAAAGCATTACAGAATTTAATTCCTAATTCTAATAAGGTACACCATGTTTTATAGCAAACAAGTTTTAATTAGTAAGTTGAATGCAGAGAGTTTCAATGGCATTACTGTATGATTTGGAGTTATATTGTTTTGGTTTTGATAGACGGATAAGGCTTCGATGCTGGATGAGGCCATTGAATACTTGAAGCAGCTTCAGCTTCAAGTGCAGGTGAGTGGTTTCTAGGGCTCTTTTATTTGATTGTTTGTTTTAAGCCATTATGATTGATTGGTTTTGACTCTTTTGCTTGATTCATTTCATTTTGGACTTTGTTGCTCTATGAGTGATCCTTGACTAAAGCTTGTTTTGGAGCTTTTAAGTTTTAAGTACAAGAATGTTGCTTCGGTTCATTAAAGAATTTGCTGGATGTAGAAGCCAGCTGAACGGTCTCTTACTTTCTAGGCTATGGAATTCTTATATATAGTTAGAGCATCTGGTTAAAATATTTAGAACAATGATACACCCATTTCTGATCTATTTAATTTCATGTCTTCTCTAATGGATCTTTCCAAAGTCTAAGCATCATAGAAGTTTTAGGCATTCTAATCCATAATCAAATACAGGCAGGCCTATCAAGTGTTATCATTTTATATAGTATGTATTTGTGTTTGTTGACTTTGATTTTAAGGCTCAAGGAATTCCTATCTTGGTTGGTAGAAAGAGCAGCAAATTGACCATTTTCAACTTTGTCTTTGATTGGCAAAAATGAATCTAATTTTTCACCTTGTATACTACAAAGATGGCTCTAACTCGAATTTGGTTTTACAACAGTCTTGAATGCTACTGCTCTGCACTACAGGACTGAGTCTTCTTGCAGTCATGACTGAGCATGACTTCCTACACTTAGAATATAAGTTGGATGACTTGGTTTTCTCTACCTGGGTGAACATTTGTTTGCTTAAATTTCCATGGGGTTGTGGGCTGGGGCAAAACCCTCACGTCAGAGGCTGCGCAGAGTAGATACTAACTGGTTTTAAAGTTACATATCTATATTGGATACTGTTTCCATGGAGTAACATTCTAAAAGTTCTGATTCTCTGCCATGTTCAATGTTAGCATGTGAAATTACTAGATGGCTTCAATGGGAATAATAGCAAAAATCGGTTGGTCAGTATGGACAATGCAGTTATTTGTCTCTGTAGCATATTATATGATTCATATCATGATTGATTTACAGATGCTAACAATGAGAAATGGATTGAGTTTGCACCCGATGTGCTTACCAGGAGCACTACAGCCAATGCAGCTGCCCTTGTCAGGAATGAGCTTTGATGAAGGAATTGGATTGTTAACTACCAACACATTAACAGGCATATTTTCTGCAAATGAAGAAAGCTCAGAGCAAAATTCTCTTAATCTTCCAACCCAGTGCACTATCACAAATCAACCAATCACTATTCCTTCAGGGACAAATATTACCTCATCAGAAACCAACTTCGGTTTTGAACCACAGATCCATGTTAACCATGCACCCTTCAATCTGTCCACGTCTTCAAAGGTAAACTCTATGCAACAACCATAGGAGTATTTATGAGAATTTGCTGGTGTAACATTTCACTCTTTTTTTTTTTTTTTGGTGATGTGAAGGAAATCTGCAGGGAAGGCACACCACAGGCAAAGCTAGAGATGAATCAAACTACGAAGACCTCCCCATCTGGTGTGGCCTAGTTATGATCTTACTCTTCAGATACATGAACAATGAAATTGCCACCAATAACAGTTTCCATTTGTTCAAATACCATATGAGCTGCAATGGTCCTCAAAACAACTGACATTTCACTCTTCACCGGGTCATTTATTTTGTGATTTATAACAGCTTAATACAACTGTAAGAACCGGGCTCTTAGCGTCCTTTAACTTCACCGGAAATGCTTGTCTGAAATCTTATTTAGGAAACCAAGATGTCTCTGTCCGACTGGATGAATGTTTATATTGCTACTCCGTTTGAAATCTGTATTTGAAAGAAGGAAATGAAGTTGTAGGATGTTTTGTAACGCTCGCCATTTTGCTGTCCTGTACAGCTTAAAAGCAGGAAGGCATTTCTTGCCATGAATTTTTGAAACGCATGGCTTTAAGTGAAAGCAAACCACAACCCGAGTAAAGACACGGAGACAGTGCATGTATCAGGGACTTGGCTAGAGTTTGAGCAAAACCAAGAGAATCTTCGGGACTTGTATTTGCAGGCGTTTCTATCGATGCTGATGGCATTTGCTCGATTTCATTTATGATTTTCGGTTTTTTTAATGCCAAAAGTGCATCTCTTGTCCTGATACTCCACCTTCGAAGAATGAATTATAACCATAATTCACAATCATAATCGAGCTGAAAAAGGTGGTCCAGTTACATCCAATTCAGTCGCAAAAGACAGGTAATCATAAATGAGGGGAGAAGGTACAGTCTCAGCTTATACAAGCACTGGTTTGAACCAGAGCTGGTTTCAAAATTGAAAACTGATGGTTACTTACCATTAGCATAGCCATAACCCGAGTTAGATTTAATAAGTTATGCTATTGATTATTTTTTAAAGTATTTTAATTTAAAAATACATTAAAATAATTTTTTTATTTTATTAAATTTATTTTTATTATATTAAAAAAAACTAAATTTTTTTTTTTAAAAAAATTAACTTTTTTGAAAAGCACACTTTTTACTATCCTAAATCTAATAAAACAGCTTAGAAAGGGACGTAAGAGTTGTTGGGCCGCAGTTTCAGAGCCAGATTTTCTTAGGAAAGTGACAGCCATATCGTGGTCTGTGCTGTCATTTGGCATGACACGTCTTCGTTTCTTGGAGGCCAAAAAGTTTGGATGGTCGTCCTTGCCCTGAAATTCGTTATTATTTTACAGAATTGCCACTTCATAATGGTAAGGAGAAATTGTAAGATTTCTTAAATCCGTTTTACATGGTTTATCTTAAATATAGACTTAATTCAAATCGTTTTACATGGTTTTTTTGAATTTTAGCTTTAATTTAAAGGTTATTTTTTTATAAATAATTTATGATAAAATAAAGTTGAAATGATTTTAAATTTAAAGTATGTTTTGGTAAAAATGACTTGAAATAACTTTTTTATAATATTATTAGAATTCATAAGCCAAAAATTTTAATTTTTTAATAAAAAAAAGATTCGAATAGTTTTGTAACAAAATTTTGATTCAGATAAAAAAAAAAATTTAATCAGCCATACCCATTACTTTTCTTTAAGTAAAAAAAAAACTTGAATCAATTTATAAAAATAATATCAAGCATTCCAATGCAATGCAAGTTAATTTAATTTATTGATACATATATTTTTTCAAGCATTACTTTTCTTTAAGTAAAAAAAAACTTGAATCAATCTATATTATGTAATATAAGGTTAATTTATTGATACATATATTTTTTCAAAAATGTATTTGAATTGGTTTTTCTAGTTTTTTTTTATAATTTCGATATCATTATTTAAAATCAATGAAAAACTTTAATTTATTTAGAAAAACACTTTCAAATACAATCCTAAAGGGCTGCTTGGTATTAATATACTATATATGTTTTGGGATAAAAGTGTATTTGATAATTAGTTTTTGTGTTGTATTTATAAATGTTTAAAGCAGCTAAATAGTGCTTGATTAAATTTTATTATTATACTTTCGAGATATAAAATAACCAATAAGAATTGTACTATATATATATATTATTTAAATTGATTGATTTCTAACTTTTAAAACTGGTATAATTTTTATGAAAATAATTGTTATTCAAAACAAAGTTGAACAAAGTGATAATATATACAAATATGTCATTTCAATAAAATAAATGATATGAGAAAAAAATATTTTAAAATATAATGTGTAATTTATTTAAAATAATAACAATAATTTTTCATTTTAATTAAAAAAATAAATCTCACAAGGAATTACCTTGCTTTATTTAAAAAAGAAACATTTTTTCTTTATAGAATATGTTAGAAATAAGAAACTTTATTGACAGGATGCATGTGAAATTATAATCAACCAATTAAAAGGTATATACAAGAAAAAAATTAAATAATTATGGAAATAAATTACAAGCTTTAATTGTTTAAAATCCTTGGTTTCATCATTTAATCATTTGATGTGGTACTTGATTTTCTCCATAATTGATGATTTTATAAATTGAATTTTAATCCAAAATATATTGTCTTGATTTGTTTTCTTAACATGTCCCCTCAAGTTTATAGAGATTTTTAAAAAAAATCTTATGGGTTCGATATTTATATTTAAAAAAAATATTAAAATCTTAATTATCCTCATTTTTTTTAAAAGATAACCTCAATAGATCAATACATCAAGCCTATTCAATTCAATTAACAACCAAAGAAAAAAAATATTCTATTGAACAATTCGTAACTCTCCTTAGATCATAAAAAAAATTAAGTCAAAGTATGTAATTTATAAAACATAACGTGGATAGTTAATATTTTATAAATAAGAGAAATGCTATAAAAGCATAATAAAAAAATGGTCTTCAAATTGTGATTCTAAGGAAACAAAAAACAAGGCTAGAAAATTATAATATTAGAGTTTAAATCACTAAATCAAATATAAATTGGTAGGAATATGATTTTCTTCTAAGAGAAGTATGGTGATGATATAAAAAAAAAATGGCAAAAATAAAAAAGTAAACAGAGATTAAAAGAAACTAATGGTTGGCATGCAACAATGGTCATTAGTGCTGCCAACCGATAAGACAAAAAATAGAAATAAAAACTTTATTAATAAGATATTATACTGCAATCAACAAATCAAATTATATATATATATATATATATATATATATATATATATATATATATATATATATCCAAGTAATTATAAAAATGATTTATAATATTTAATTATTTAAATCCTTGATTTTATTCTTTGATATAATACTTGATTTTTTTTATAATTAACAACTATATTGATCGAATTTCAATCCAAAATATACTAGGAACTTGAATAAAGGGACTGCCTGCCTTGAGAAATCCTTTTCTTTTTCTTGGATGGATCAGTCTCTGGTAATGAGAGCTTCCGTTCTTGTTTGGTAGCCAAATAGCGGCATTATCTCATGATTGTATTTTGGTTTCATGTGTTTTCTGGTAGCCCAAATCATCTCATAGCCCCACACCTTTTCGCCACCTTTTTCCTTCCTTCTGTTAAAAAACGCTTGCGTTCTTCTCTATCCCTTGTAACTCTCTTAAAAATCAGCCATGTCCACCATAAAAACCTGTAGAGAAACCCTTTTAGCTGCCTTCACTGATAATTCAGATAATTATAAGAAGTTGGTCTCGAAATCATACAATAATTATTCAGCCACCAGTAGCCTAATGGATACGGAAATACCGGCTGTGGCAGTAGTACCGGGTCAAAAGAGAAGTAGAAAAGGAGGGGATGCAAGAAATAAGAAGGTTGTTAATGGTGGTGGTAGTGGAGAATCAGAGCATGAGATTCACATATGGACTGAGAGAGAAAGGAGAAAGAAGATGAGGAACATGTTTTCTAGTCTTCATGCTTTGCTTCCTCAACTTCCTGCTAAGGTATTTTTAAATTCAGTCTAAAAGATTGGCAAAAAAATAAAAGAGTTCTTGCTCTACAAGGGACGAAAATATAAACATTTCTTAATTAATATTACTACAACATGCGATCTAGTTTTGGATGCCTTGATGAACATACATAGGATTGTATTTCATGGGGCTCCTTACATCTATGAAAGTCAAGGAACTTCATTTTTTTTTGGTAGTTTTATTCATTGTTTAATTTCATTTTACTGCGATCTTTGTTTTGATTCTTGAAATCACCCTTGCTAATTTTTTGTAAAGCTTTGATGAACAAATTTGAATCCATTTGTGCAGGGAAGAAATTATTTGTAATCTTTAAGGTTACATGATCATTAGATCAGTTTCAGTAGGAAGTTGCACTGGGGTCTAATTAAGAGAGAACCTAACTTATCTTCGCATCTTGTATGTTGGTTTCTCTGTCAAGTTCTTGTATTTACTCATGTTCACGGATTTTTTTGCGTTTCTATTTGGTTACGTGGTCCACCAGGCCTGCGTTTTGCATCTAAAAGCATCATTTTTGGTGCTTTTTTCATCCGAAACGCAGGTTGCACCATAGATGCACCGCGTAGCCAAACAGGAAGTTGTCTTCTTCATCGGTTACCTAGGGTTTTTCAATTTAAATTATCTCAGTTATCAAAAAAAATTAATTGGTTGTTTGACACAGCGTATAGCGAAAGATAGAAAGCTAATGTTTTTATAAATTTTTATTGCTTCTCCCTCCAACTGAAGGGAAAAAACGTAAAGTGCAAAAATTGTATGAATTTAGTTTTGATTTCGCATGAAAATTATGTGTTTTTTTTTTTTGCCTCTCTTCAAAGTTCAAATTGATTTCACTCTGAAGCTTGTACAGGCAGACAAGTCCAGTATTGTAGATGAAGCAGTAAAATACATCAAGACCCTCCAACAAACCCTCCAAACCTTGCAAAAACAGAAGGTTGAAAAATTCCAGGGAGCTATCATTGACTATGAACCATCAGTGATCACATCACTGACAGATACAGTTGGATCGAGGGAAGCCTCTTTTGCTGCTCTGGGGCCATCAAAGAACTTCCCTTTGACCTCAAAAATGTCTCAGAATTCATTTTCTGTCTCTCTTTCTCCGGCTTGCTTCCAGACATGGTTTTCACCAAATGTTGTCATGAACATGTGTGGTGATGATGCACAATTCAGCTTGTGTTCAACAAGGAAGCCTGGGTTACTTGCCACCATCCTCTACATACTAGAGAAGCATAATTTGGATGTTGTATCTGCTCATATTTCCTCTGATCAGTATCGTAGCATTTACACGATACATGCTCATGTGAGTATACCAAACTTGGCTCGTAACTTTCCTTTTTATGTTTTGGGGATGAGATGAGGGGCTGGAAAACAAATAACAGGCCAAGTGTGTCGTAGATATTTGCTGCACTATGGCATCATCTTTTGGGTTTGGCCATGGAGGCAAATGCCTACTTGAATGTTTGCTTATCTGAACATTCATACCTTACAATTGAGGCCGTGTTATTACAAGCATATAACCTGTAGAGTCCGTCAAATGTTTAAGTTCCTTGTTAATCTAATTAACTCAAAAAATTAAGCACAAGGTTACATACAGCATATGGAAGAAGCATCTTAAACTAACATTTGGTGCAAGAAACAGTTATTAAAGATGTATTTGTGCTCTTACAGTAATTTAGAGAATAATGTGCTAACATCCCTTTCCCCTTACTGTTTTCAATGCAATCATGCATGTTTCTAATGTTATGGAGCTTTCATATCAGGCCGACGGAGCTTCTGATCAATATCCAGAGGCAATGTCAGTCGAAGATACATTCAAGCTAGCAGCAGGCGAGATGAACTTATGGGTCATGTCATGTTGATTTGGAACCATCAACAGATTGGATGTTCACTCTTAAGACTTTGCCTTTTTTGTTGAAAATTAAAGGGTGCATGGTTCACATGCATGAAATGGGGGATGCGTAATAAACTATCAGCTTGCTCTATCTACCAGGCAACATGGATATATAGCTTCTTCGGATCCATGCATAAAGTTCCAATTAATTAATTTTCTGCATATAATCAAGTAATGTGAACGATGCTAGCTAGCGCAGAAAACTGTCACATGTCTGCACGGCTGAACATCAGGAAAGGAGATTAATTTTGGTAAATATACCAGCAAAAGACCAGAGATATAAAGGTTCAATTTTATATTTATCATCTGGTACCTCCATTTGATATGTTAGATTCCCTGCAGATTTATTTTGCGATTGATTTAGATATATTTTCGGTTTTTATTGTTAGTCGAAAGTTCAATTAACACGCAACCCTGTCAAAATCCACTGTTTTAATTGTTTCATGTTAACTCATCAAATACGTAATCAATTTAATTAATTTGCTTGTCAAACACTACGAATCGACAGGCTTGTCAGCAAAGCTCGATTGCAGATTATCCTCTGTTTGTTTGATGTGTTGAAGGTGCAAGGTAGCAAAGATTACGAAACATCTCTTTGATTAGAAAGCGAAGAAGAATCATCTATAAAAGGTGGAAACCTCATATGAGTCCCCGACCTATACACTAATTCTCATTTGGGTCCTCTAATTAATTTTGTTAATTGGGTTTCAAAGCATCGAACAATCCTTGATTAAGTCCTTAATTCCATGGATGTCCGTTGATATTTTGGGTTTTCTTATGCAATAAAAACAATGCCCTTTTAAAGAATTCATTTCTTCTTTTTTCTATTTAACCCTCGAAGCTCAAAGAATTGTATGCAGATATAACCTACGGAATAAATAATTAGTTGACGAGGATCGAGGAGGTGATCTCTTGCTTCAATTTACCAATACGAGGTCCTTTAGCTGCTGGGCTTCTACTACAGGGCTAGATATGTCGGTAGAAACTACAAAGTTTATAACATGTGATACCAAGAAGCCCCATAACAGGTTGTCTTCGAAGCAAACAAGATTGATGACGCATGTTTGGAATCTATGGATTAAATTAAAGGTTTTAATAAAAAATTTATATTTGGAATTTTTAAAGAAATAAGAGTTGAATTATAATTGGAATTTAATTCTTAAAAATGCTATAAATCTAGCCTTTTTAATATTAAAACTAATTTTTCTAAAATATTCATCTTGCCTTTTTTATAAAGAATTTTAAAGAAATAAAATGAATTAATTTTTTTTAAAAACATGTAAATTTAATTTAATTATCAATTGAATTTAATTATAGCTACCAACATTATGTTGAAAATAAGAATCAGACTCGGCGTCAGCTTCTTCTTTACTGGCAAACCTAACCAATGAAAGGGTGGAAATCATGGGAAATATTGGCAGTGACATTTGAAAGTGACACCAAGAACGAGTTATATTTACTCCACAGGGGGGCACATATTACTGGGGTCCAAGCAGCCTGTTCTTCCTCGACTCGTCTTTTTGTTTTGTGTTTTGCTCCTTTAATTATGAGGAGTGATGAAGGGTCGCTGGTGGGAGTAGGCATTTTCCTTTTCAATATATATTTTTTTAAAATCTTTTTTGAAAATTAGAGACAGGTAAAAAAATTGGAAATTTTTTATCAAGAAAGAATAAAAGTTTTGAAATAAATAAATAGGTGATGGTCAAAGCTGCTCAAGGGATTATTTGATTATTTACAGGAAATAAAATTATCATAAATCTTTTAATTCATATTTACTTGTAATTGAATCTCACTAAAACGTATCTACAAATATTACTCTACTTGCAAGTGATAAGATAGTTATTTTTTATACATATATAAATACGGAAGCAAATAGAATGTTCAATTTTTCTATATTATAACAGTCCACTAATATATATATATATATATATATATATATATATATATATATATATATATATATATATATATATGATCTCATTTGAGATGCGTTTAGTACTAACCCACCAGGGTATTAGAATAATAAATAATAGCATAGTTTTTCTTATCTCCTTGATTGTTCATGTCTCTACCATGAAAATTTAATTAAATGCGGGGAGGAAGTGGGATAAATATTATAATTAAATACTATAAAATGAATTGGGTTATAGACATAAGAGTGTGAGAAGTCAACAATTTCTTGTCGAATGAGATATAGGTAAAGAGATAAAAGATAATATTCTTAATAAATATTATGGTTGTCCTATCCGATACTCAGAGGAAAAAAAATAATCTTAGATCACCGGGCTAGTCTAAATTAATGAATTTTATTAAAATAATTTTGTTGATTTAAAAAAATAGCATTGACATAATTAAGTTTAAATTAAATTTCATCTAGTCAAATAAAATTACTAAAAATATAACCGGGTTTAATATCTTTTTATTCAACTTTAAATTTAATTAAAATCAATTTTGGAATGTAATAAATTTATTTATTTTAAAATTTTAATATTAACTTGACCGAGTTTATATCTAGTTAATCAATTAGTTGAGTTAATTAAAATTTTCTTAATTAATATTTTTTTAGTTCAAATTAAATTTGGAATCATGAATTTTCAGTATAAACATGTCATATTAAAGCAAGTTTGACCACTATAATAAATAAATACGACGCTATGATTTCATCACCACAATTAAAGCAAGTTTGATAAATATAATAAATAAATACTGCACTATGATTCCATCGCCACTATATTTCAAGTAGTATTTTACCTAATCCACAATACTACGTAATATTCCACGAACCATAAATCTAACTTTAGACTTAATTACTCCACCATTAAAGATCAGTAGACTCTTGGATTATACCACTAAAACAAGATTAGCCATTAATTAAAGTCTGCTTGTTTTCTAGGCTGAAATGTAGTTTTGTAATTTTTTGTAATTTGTTTTAATATATTAATATAAAAAATAAAAAATATTATTTTAATATATTTCAAAGAAAAAAAAGAAAAACTACCGCGCAAAACGTTCTCTAGGTAAATGGAACTATCATGACATTGACTGCTTTCTACTAGTCCCACTCACGCCAGCTGCTCTCCTCTCTCACACTATTGCTTTCCCTGGCTCTTTGCTCTCAATTGCTTCCCTTCTTTCACCATTTTTGTCGCTGCTACAACACTTGCTCCTCTGTTTTCTGTTTACTTAGCCTAAATTAACCTTTTATCTTCACTCTTCGTACAAAAAAACAAAGAAATTTAACAAGAAGTAGACGAAAGAAGAGAGAAAACAAGGTACTTGCAGCAGTAGCAATGTCTAACTATTTCTTGAACGATGAGCTATCGAAGAAGACATCAATCTTTGGTTTACGTTTATGGGTTGTGCTTGGTATTTGTGTAGGAGCTGCTATAGTTCTTCTTCTTTTCCTTATCTCTCTTTGGCTCACTTCTAAACGTAATAAGACTAGTAATAAAGCCAGTAAACCTATGGCCACCACTAGTACCGCCACCACTAAATTCGTTTCATCTCTCAACAACAACCCCACAATCCCCAACATTTCTAAAGAAATCCAGGAAATCCGGGTCGACCCGAGAAAACTTAACCACCCGGATCCAGTTCCGGAGTCGGAGCTCCAGAATGGGGAGGAGACGACTAGTCCTGTTGGTGGGGGGAATAGAATTCATATCGAGATTGGGAAGGATCATAGAATTTCGTACCCCGAGCGGGTTGGCGGTTTGGGGAGTGGGAGTGGGGAGACCCGGTCTGGGCCTCGGTCGGGTGATCAAGCGGGTGCGGTGATTGCGGTGCCGGAAGTTTCACATTTGGGGTGGGGTCATTGGTATACTCTTAGAGAGCTTGAGGAGTCTACTAATTATTTTGCTGATGAAAATGTGATTGGTGAAGGCGGGTATGGAATTGTTTACCGTGGTCTTTTGGAAGATAATACTAATGTTGCTGTCAAGAATTTGCTCAATAACAGGTAATGAATGTGTTTTAAGTCATTATTAGTACATATTTTATATTGGGTTTGCCTTTTTTTGCCAAATTTGTTAATTGTCAGTGCTTTGCGTTTACTTTTGAAGTATGTGGTTGGTTTTTTTGCTTGGTTGTTAAAGTTCGTGAGTTTAATGGTTTGTGTTTTTGATGTAGGGGACAAGCTGAGAAGGAGTTTAAGGTCGAGGTGGAAGCAATTGGACGAGTACGGCATAAGAATTTGGTGAGGTTGCTTGGTTATTGTGCTGAAGGAGCTCATAGGTTTGTACTTGAATATCCCGTTTGTGATATTTCTTTTGATCTTTGGTTTTTAGTGTTGCAAGCTTGAGTTTTATTTCATGCCTTTGAATTTTAGAATTCTGGATGCAACTATCCTTTTTTGATTGAGTTGCATTTTTGTAGTAATGGGTTCATGGTTGTTATACAGGATGCTTGTCTACGAGTATGTTGAGAATGGAAACTTAGAACAGTGGCTTCATGGAGATGTTGGGCCTTGCAGCCCTCTGACATGGGAGATTCGTATCAATATAATAATTGGAACAGCAAAAGGGTAATGATTTTATTGAAACATGGTTAATCATAAGAGCTTCAATGCTTTTATTTTTTTTCCTTTTCCATTGCTTGTTATGACCAGAGCTTAATTGAAAATATAGGCTGACATACCTGCATGAGGGACTTGAGCCCAAGGTCGTTCATCGTGACATCAAATCGAGCAACATTTTGCTTGATAAGCAATGGAATTCTAAAGTATCTGACTTTGGCCTCGCAAAACTCTTGGGGTCAGAAAGTAGTTATGTGACAACTCGTGTAATGGGAACTTTTGGGTTAGTTAAACTTCTTTTACATGAGATCTATATCTCCATCCTTTTAATCAATAACTATCTGCATGATCTTGGTCGACAAATTGAAATTACAAGTATGCTCTACTCTTTGACAGATATGTGGCTCCAGAATATGCCAGTACTGGAATGTTGAATGAAAGAAGTGACGTGTACAGCTTTGGCATTCTTCTTATGGAAATAATTTCTGGAAGGAATCCTGTTGATTACAGCCGCCCTGCAGGAGAGGTTTGTATTTGCCAACAAATTCACTTGGCGAATTGTCTTTCAACTACTTCAATATAGTTTATACATCTATGCCCTTGATATGCATTGGCAAGTCTGACTTTCAGGTGAACCTTGTTGAATGGCTTAAAACAATGGTCACAAATCGGAATGCAGAGGGGGTTTTGGATCCTAGGCTGCCGAAGAAGCCTTCTCCAAGGGCATTAAAGCGTGCCCTATTGGTGGCATTACGCTGTGTCGACCCAAATGCTCAAAAGAGACCGAAAATGGGGCATGTTGTACATATGCTAGAAGCAGATGAGTTCCCCTTCCGAGATGTAAGAGCTCATTTATCTCGGCAACTAACTATTTCATTTATAGTTCTTCTATCTCAGTGTTGTCTCTGAAGCTACACCTTGATATTCCTTTTCCATGTTTCTTTGTTTTTATGAGATTGGCATGCCCATATCAATATAGTTAGGGCAAGAACTGCAAGCTATGGCTAAACAATGAAAGTTTGGCAATACTTTATGCTAACTTCAGTTTCTAATGGGGTGTTAATTGCACTTTGTTTCTGATAGGTGCATTTCTTAGAAAGTTTTGTTCAACTCACCCAACACATTAACTGATTACCATGATTAAGCTAAAAGTAATCTTGCCAAAATTGTATGCTTGTTACAATTGTATTTCTTCTTAAAGCCTTGTTTAGTTTTACAATAAAACTCAGAAAAAAAAGCATAATTTCAAAATTCAGTTTCATAGAATTCTCGTACCATCGAAGCATATGATTATGTGGGGGTTTAGGCTTTTTGACAGGCTTGACTATATTTTGTGCAAATTGTGATAATATTTTTGTGGTTAATTTTGTCTGTTGAACATGTAAAGCAAATGAAAAATTGTGTATAGTTAGTTATCTGTTGGTGCCTCCATCAGGAATGCCTTTTGCTCTTATTTACAGGACCGTAGACTTGGCAGGGAACCTGGGCGCCCCCATCATGATGTCATGAGGATGGATAAGCGTGTAAGTGAATCAGGTGATAGTAGTGGGTATGAAAGTGGTGTTCAAACCAACAAGTCATTATGGAGAAAGAAAGAACCAGAAGAGCAGTGAGCAGGCTTGCCACACTTGTCTAAGGTGAACCAATTCACTTGTTTTGTCCGCTTCTCTCCATTCAGAGCTGGCACAGTCAGTCACGTCACCTGTATATGCTACCCTATTATTTTGAGTTTGCACTATTGGTAGATTCTGCAGCATTTTCTGCCACTCTGTTCAGCCGATCTGAAAACTTCTTGTAAATCCAACTGAATATACTACTGTTTGACACAACTGATTCATGAAGTACTTTTCTTTCTCTAATGGATCATTTTAATAGCATGGAGCCAATGATATGTTTCTTGATTTTTTCTTCTGTATATCTTTGCTATATAAAGTTTCAGGGAATCATTCAAGCAATCGTGGGATCAGATAGTAGGAAGAAATTTTGTTACAGATATGTTGCTTATATTGCTCTGATGAGGCCATCAATATTTCTGTTGAGAAGTTTGAAAACTGGAGCTCTCAATTTAGAAATTTTCTACCCATGCACTGTTTCTCAGGAGACAATGATCTAGTAGGAAGAATTCTGCGACCATATCTAATTTTGAGATCCTCTATAGTGTAGAGGTCTACATGCAAAGCTTAGGATTCTCAATTTTAGATGCACGTTTAAAAAGTTCATCAGTACAAGTGTTTTTACCTGCAATATCTGCTCACATTGTCTTGCCGACAAAGAACTAGTTCAGAGGTTTGGCAGTCAAAAGAAGGCAGATAAACAGGTACGATCACTCCTAATCATACTATCATAATCCATAAAGACAGCATGCGATTCAATCTGAACATTAAATGTTTGAACATTAATTCCAATGATCAAGGTTGATTAAGACAAAACTTTGAATCTGGTGGGAATGCATACGGAAATTTGGGTCCTACAGTACTCAAGCGTGACCTGTTTGCTTCCTCCTTTAGCTTTAAAGCTTGTGGGGGCCTGATAGGGACAACAACAATTGTTTAATAGATACCAAATCAGAGGACCCCTCCAAATTGTCCTTTGCCGGAATTGGTTCTTGACAAGTAAAGTTGCGAGGAACCCTTTTGTTTTTGTCTCAGGATTTGATATTTTGCTGTCTTAAAATAGTTAAAGACCCCTTATAGCTTTGTCTATTTCCACTTTTAGTAGTTATATGAAATATATCTTCGCTCAAGTGAGATGGGGACGATGGGTGTTATTCGGTGCTGCTAATTATAGATACTAAACCTTTCCTGAAAAAGTTAACTTGGAAGTTTGAGTTAGGTACCTTTTCAAATCTAAATGAATATTGATTGGATTAAATTTGAATTGCCTGATGAAATCTGAATGAGACTTAATCTTAGCCAAGTCAATTTAATTATTAGGGTTTTTATTTCAAAAAGATATTTTATTTTTTTATAAAAAAATCAAAACAAAATTTTTTTTGGATAGATTCTAATTGACATGTTAATTTATAAATTAACTTGCTAAATCTATGACATAAAACTAAAGAATCGGATAATTATTATTACAATAATTATTGAACCAATAAAAAAAATATAAATTTCATACGTGTTTAGCAAAGAAAATTAAAATGTATGATAGAATTTAAAGAGCAAGGGTCTCATTTACTTTAATCTCATAATTTCACATTAATGTCGAACAATTTAACATCCTGGCTCCCTAGCTTATGGAATCTGCACAAATCAAGCGTCACCTCCTCCTGGGCCCAGGTTTCCAGCCTGGCCAAAAATGAAGCAGGTAGCCTCGTCTCCTACCTAACGGCAATTGTCGTCTCTTTAATTTTTTTTTTCTCTTTGGGTGGGGGCATAAATCAACCGACGCCCGACCACGGATGGATGGGCAATAGGACCATTGAAAAAAGGATATGCGGAGGAACAAAGAACAAAGTAGTAACATAGTAAATAAAGTAGTAAGATAGTAAATAAAGTTATTAAACCGAGTTAAAATTTGTGCAAATTAAAATAATATATTTTTAATATTTTTATTTAAAATGTTAAAATAACTTAGTTTTGAATTTTTAGGATCATTAATTGATTTAATAATTGGCTTGAATTTCACTAAGTAAATTTTTATCTAATTTTTTAAATTTAACTTAATTTGAATCTGCATATTGAATCGAGTTTAATAATACTAATAGAAACCGATACATTCCATGAATTTATTTTTAATATTTTAAGAAATGATAATAATGTTTTTTAAACTTTGAATTATTTGATATAATTTTAAAGCGGCATCCAACAATGTATCCCATTCTAGTGATGCTAACAATTAAGAAAAAATCCTTAAATAATACATATGAATCATTAAGAATAAATTTATCATGATAAATAAGGTTTTTGTCTTAATTAATTTTTAACTATTTTGCTTTGATTTTAAGAGACTAAATTCCCTATGATAAAAAAAATGATAATAAAATAAATAAAAATAACAAACTCCTCTGCTACACCTAAGTAATTTAATTAAGCCTTCGCCTTTTCAATTGGTACAGCATGCGAATATCTTTATGAATTACTAATCGTTAAAATCGCATGAAAATGGAGTAATTTAACTTCATCTGCACGATCCAGAATTTTAGTTATTTCCCCGGCATCTCTGGCTCTTGTCCCCTGCCAGACGCCACTGCTAACACCAAAGAATCGGATTCCATGGTTTCTCCATCCCCAGATCTCGTTTATGCTGTATGGCTTTAACAAGGACGGAGCAAGCTGGAGCTGGATGTCTATGACTTCATGCTACATGTGGCACTTGCATACACTAAATTAGTACTCATGGTTCGACTCGAAAAACGATTTCGATTATTCAAACAATCGGGTCAAAGTTCTTTCATTAAAATAACATTATTTCGTTCGTTTTTTTTTATCGACTTCATTGAATTTGAATCGTGTGATATATGAGTTATTAAAAATCTAACTTGGTTGGTCGATCTGAGTCAAGCTTTCTGACCCAATTCTTGTCTGGAATCCGATTCTAAAGAGTGTTGCAACACTTGGCCACTTGCAAATCCATCGATTAAATATAGAACAATGGAATTAGCTCTGTGATATAAACTGGATGCTACCATTTCGATAAATAGCTGAACAATCTGAAAGTCTCAGCCTCGAGGTCTTGCCTGAGCATCGTTGACTAAACAATTTCCACAACTTAAGCAGAGCAGAAACAAAAGGATGATGCAGGTTGAACGAGCCCTAAGTAGATGACCAACAATCAAATTACAGAAATAATACAGCTAACCGTAATTACCACAGATTATTTCTTCTAAAAGCTTCCTGACCCAAAACATTTTTTAAGGTATGGAAATCTGCCAATTGACAAGCAAAACAGCAGCATCTCTAAGACATGAATAGAACATAGATTGGAAAGGACCAACTCTAGCAGGATCGAGACAGAACACTGACAACAATTAATGACCATAGCCAAATAAGTAGAGATAGTCGATAAAAGTCAGCACTTGCAGATAAATCCTTCAAAGCTTGTTTCCTAACCCTTGTTCAATCAAGCGACCAAAAGCAACACACGAAGATCCACCCTCTGACAGAACTTGCTTGGCTATTTCATTGGTTGCTTTGGCCTTGTTTCTGTAGGTTTTGCAGAATTATTTGACCTAAAACATTCAAGATCAAGATACTATTTACGAAGTGTACCTTGTCAAAAGCATGAATTCATGCTTTCGGCGAGGTGCACCACATAAACAACAAACGGACCATATATTTCATCCTATCATTTTTCACATGGTTATATCATTTACTATTTATGTTTTTTTTTTTTTCATATGAAGAGGACGTCGATCTAATAATTCTCATAATCTTCGAATACAAGTTAAATAAATTATAGACAAATATGCAACCATTCCAATGCAATTAACATCCATCACTATCCCACATTGGCTTGGCTAGGATCCGAGGACTTTAATCATTTATATAAAATAAGGGTCACTTTTCATTTTAAAAAATATATTTTCAAGGATAAAAATTACTACATGACTCTAGCTTGTCAGCTGAAGCAATATATTTTGAGAGACTTATTATGTGCAGGTATATACACTTATCATTATTGGTGTTGTCAGTGAAAACACTAGCCATGCTGCGCTATCTAAACCCCTCACCTGGAGCGCTATGATGATGCCACTATTCTACATCGACTAGAAAACTTGAGTCTTAGTCCCTTGTAAAGCACGAGAGTCACCTCTTTTTTTAAGAGGTGTCTTTTCAAGGACAAAATCAACTACATGACTCAAGCCTGTCAACTGGGACAACATCTTGGGAGGCTTATGATGTGCGGGTATGAACATATTTTATTATTGACGCTGTATGTGTAAATGCTAGTTATATTGCGTTATCTAAACTCCTTGTCTGGAGAGCTATAATAATATCATTATCCCATCTTGACTAGAAAATGAGGGTCTTAATTATTTATATAGCTCACGAGTTACCTCTCTTCTCAATACTTATCTTTTCAAAGATAAAATCCATCGTGTAGCTTTGCCCCATCAACTAAGACAATATCTTTGGAAAGGTTTACCATGTATAGATATGAACACGCACTATCAAATAAATTCATTGGATAACAAAGAAGAAATGAAGACTTCTATATACTTCAAAAAATAGAACTCAAAGCATAATCTTACAATATAAGTTATATTTTAAATCCTATGACATCTCACTCAACTTATAATATTGCAAAAATCTCAACTGTTCGATCCTATATATGTTTTTCTTTTCAGTTCATCGATCCAATGTTAATTTACTTTCACTAACATTGGATTATCCCTCTCTCTTCTTCCTCGTTCAAGTTTCCTCACATTCTCTCATTGTCTTCACACACTGTTGCCTAACCTCAAACTAAAGAGAATGCCATCAATCCCAAGTGCACCTAAAAAAAGTGCGATCGATAATTGTGACCGGTAACTATGGATCAAACTGTACCTATTACCCATATAATTCCTTAGAGGTAGGTTGTAAGGTAGAAAAACATAATAAAAAGATAGTAAATTTCTTGTTTTTTTAAGGAGTTTCTTACATAATTATCAAAGTTTTAGTACCAAAATGTACTTGTTCTATTGTGTGAAGTATCATTTTGATGGGTTTCCGACTGTATTGCTTCCATTTTTTTTTAATTAATGCTCATATACACTTTGTAGTGATCAAAACAATCTTTGAATAACCATCTAGATGGTAGTCCAGTGGTAAGAGCTTGGGACTAAGGGGTTTGCTCCCTCTGTGGTTTCAGGTTCGAGCCCTGTGGTTGCTCATATGATGGTCACTGGAGGCTTACATGGTCGTTAACTTCAGGGCCCGTGGAATTAATCGAGGTACATGTAAGCTGGTCCGGACATCCACGTTAATCTTAAAAAAAAAAAACAATCTTTGTACATACCGCAAGCAATGATGAAGAGATCCCACAACATGCTAAGAAAAATTTAGAATATTGTTAACCTAACACTCGAGAAAGTAGCAACGTTGGCGATTTCTATTTCTATTTTATTTTATTTTGTAGCTGGATGACGCAATGCTAGTTTAATTGTAGTAGCAGATTTAATTACTTCATGTGGGACAATATCAATTAATTAATCATTTTATATTTAATTCATAACTTCACGTGGCCTTCCATTATTTTTAAATTATCAGTGGCTCACCAGCATATGGGATTTGTATCGACCAAGATCACCACTACATAGGCTTCTCTATTTGGTACTGAGATATAACTGTATTTTTTATTTTTTAAAAAATTATATTTTTGAATTGTTTTGAGTTTTTGACATACTGATATTAAAAAGAATTTTTTTTAAAATATTTTAAAATAAAAAATACTTTAAAAAATAATTTTTACTATACTCCCATATTTACCATCAAAATAAATAAAATCGAGGCTATTAATTTGTATTCCTGGACCAATCTCCTTTAATTTAACAGTTGCTGCCCAAACTTTTCTATTATTGTTATTAAACCTAGTATAATTTAATAGATTGATTTGATCGGCCATGTTAAACTCATTTTAATTTTATTTTTTAAAAATATTTTTTTAATTAGAGAGAGATATTACAAAAAACTTGAAAATCTTAATAAAATATTTTGTCAAATTGAGGTGTTCACATAACAATAAATGACCTAATTTCGTTGAAGTCACCAAACTCTTGATTTAAAATATCATTTCGCATCCAAAAACACTTTGATTTAAAAAACAAAAAAAGAGAGAGTAAATGATTGGTTACAAGAGATGTCTATATATAAAAGAGTCCAAAAGAACAAGCAGAGACGAATACTATATAGGAATTGATTACAAAACTTTTGTCAAAATCTTTGAGAACATGTGGGGTTCAGAAAGAAATTAAATATTTACAGGACATGATGGTGAAGAACAAGGCAGAAGGAGTGGAGGAAGCAATTAGTAAGGGAAAAGTACAAGAAAATGTAGAAGCAGAGAGACTGGAAAGATAAATTGAGGAGTGATCCTAGCAATTTGTGATGCTTTTCAAAAGCGTGCGTGGTTTATTAGCCGAGCAGCCAATTGCCCCTAGAAAATTTGACAATTAACCCTTTAAATCTACTCTTTATTTGTGTCAGTTATTTAGTTTTATTCTTGTATTTTTATTTTTTAAAATTATTTTTTACTTTTTTTAATTCCTTCAATTAGTCCCTGTGCTATTTGGATATATTTAATTACCCAATATCCAACTTTTATTGAATCTTATCTATTAAATCTTAATATTAATATCAATATATCAATTTATTTTGCTAAGATAATTTATCTGGTAATATAGACAAAAACGAATATAAATGATTAAATCTCAATGTTAACTATGCATGCTAGTTATGTGAGAGTTAAATATTTTTTATTATGAGATTATATTCATATTCATATGGAGGAGTATATCACTACATACGTTATCTTAGAAAAATAAATAAAATATTTCAAAGACTAAATTATTTATTTTTCTAAGAGAATATATCTGGTAATACGAATATAAAAAATCTTATCATAAACAAACAATATTTAATAATATTATATTTGCATGGATAGTAAAATTGACATTTATATAATTCATTTATTGTATTAATTTAAAAAATCTATAAATTACAAAATTTAATAAAATGATTTAAAAAACTCAAAAATTAATTGATCAAATTAAAAAAAAAATGAACAATTAACATATTTGAACAAACAGTCTTAAAAGGACAACATATAAGTATCGGGCCGTAGGCCTGAATGCAGATGGATGGGCAATAGTCGTTTTCCGAGATGAGCAGTGCCAAACCCAAAAAAAATCAGCTCAGCCTGAGAGAGAGAGAGAGAGAGAGAGAGGGAAAACCCAACTCACCGCACAAAATGCCCTGGGCTGAGCTCCAAATCAGCCACCAAAGAAACGTAGACTTCTCAGTTCTCTCTGTTGGAACAAGAAGAAACAAAAATGCTGACCCAGACGGTGTTGAGATCATGCAAACAAAACATTTCACTTGTTATTCACCAAAGAAACGTTTCATTCGTCAGTCAAGGCGGAATTGTGAGCTGTTATTACAGGTTTGTAGCTAGCTAGGTCACTGGGGATTTGCCGGCTTATTTTGGAATCGGATTCTTCTCTGGTAGTGCAGCTCATTACGAAGCATACTATCAAGATGAATATAAATTATATCTTGATTATTAAAGCACGGGAGTTTAGAGCCATAACATGAGAGGTCAGGGTTTAACATATCTTCAGAGAGACTAATTCGGCTGTAGATTGGTTGGTAAATTATAGTCTTACTAGGAATCTAATGAATAAAACAATTGGATTATTTAGAATTCACTGCTCGGGTTGTTTTTTTATCTTGCATTATGATCTTATTAGATTCATTTTTTCTTGTTTAATATAGTTTTCCTTGTATTAAGCCCTGATATTCAAAAAAAAAATATTTTATTCTTTTTTTTTTAAATCAACATCACTATATTTAAACCGAGTTTGATTTATTATTATTAAACTCGGCTTGATTGACCTGCCCTTCATCTAGGTTAGATCTTTAAAAAATTAAACTAGTTTGATTCGATATAAATTTGTTGATTTTATTTTTAAAAACAAATTTAAAAAAATTTTATTTTAATTTTTTTTATTAATCTAGATTAACCAAGAAATTCATGATTTAGAATTTGAATAAAATTAATTTTTAAATTCAAACCAGACTCAACTCGTCAGGGTAGACTAAGTTAATCAACTGGGTAAATTACACTAACAAGCTAAGCGTGTTAATCATTTATAGGAAATAGTTAGTTACAAAAAGTCATTGATTGGCAAAAGCAAATACATACACACAAAGATCTCCATATAAAACGAAGAGAACAATAATCATTTGGCAGAGCAATGGTGGATCATACAAGCTACTAATTAATCAACAGCATCTCGACCAGAACCCAATTCTAAAGAGTGTGACTACACTTGGCCACTTGCACCGCCACCAATTATAGAACAAACTGTGATACAAGATGGAAAGAAAATGTGCTCCCATTTCAACAGATTGCTGCATAATCTGAAAGTTTCAGCCTCATGGTCTCCACAGAGCATCATAGACCAAAACATTTCCACAAATTAAGCAGAGCAGAAAAAGAAAAGAAACGATGCAGGTTGAACGAATCCTTGTAGATCATCAACAAACAAATTACAGAAATAATATGGCAAACCGTAAACACCACAGATTTATTTCAACTTCTATATCCTTCAAAGCTTGTTTCCCAACCATTGTTCAATCAAGCGTCCAAAAGCAACATACGAAGATCCACCCTCTAACAGAACTTGCTTGGCTATTTCACCTGTTGCTTTGGCCTTGTCTCTGTACTCACTACCTTGTTCCATCATGTATTTCACTGCTTTTGTTATATCCTCTGCCTTCACAAAATCAGTAGAGCAATCCCTCCTGAAATCCAGAGTCAACTCCACTGCTAATCCCAAGTCCTTCACCAACTGAAATGCATTAATCTGCTGCTCACCATAATAGGGCCAGGTTATAATAGGTACACCATACCACAAGGACTCCAAGGTTGAGTTCCATCCGCAGTGAGACACGAAAGCACCAACTGCTCTGTGAGCCAGGACTTCTACTTGTGGTGCCCACCCACAGAGCCTGCCAATATTTTTTGTCTTTTCCAAGAACTCCGCCGGGAAAATCTCGTCATATCTAGTGTAATAACCTGGCATAGTCTCGCCTGGTGAGGGTGGCTTGCGAACGGCCCACAAGAACAGTTGACCACTGCGCTCCAGCCCAATCGCAATCTCTTTCAACTGCTCCTCTCTAAAAGCTCCTTGACTTCCAAAGCACAAGAACACCACTGAATTTTCATGCTGATCATCAAGCCATTTCATGATCTCATCGCGTTTAGCAGCCTCAGACCCTGACAAGCCCTTTCCCTTGTGATCAATTAATGGCCCCACAGTGAAAATTGATGGTAAATCATCTCTAGCAACAAGAGTGTTAACAGCATGAGACTCAAGCTCCGAAAACGTATTAATGATCACACCGTTGCTCTCTTTGTATTTCCTTCCAAGAGCTCCAAACGTCTCATATGCCTGATCCCTGTGCACGAGTGGCAAAACACGATAAGGCACTGGGTTGGCGTAAGAAGGAATGGTATAATCAAGGTCAGATTCTCTAAACTTAGGCTGACCCCCGTCTTCTCTCTCTGAAAGGTAAACAGTGAGTCCATAAAAAGCAGCATCAGAACAGAAAAAAACATAGGAAGGAACCCCGAGTTCTTTGGCAACATCAATAAAGCAAGCGCAGAACAAGTCAACAATAACACTAGCTACAGGAGCTGGGCTGTTGGCTATCACTTGGTTGACGATAGCTTCTCTTACAAGGGGGCTGTGGTCACGAATGAATTGAGTAAAAACTTTTTCAGTTAAAGCTTCTACAGGTGGTGCTGCAATCGCAGGAATAGTAATGGACTTGATTTGAGTATGGGTGGCAACAAGGGATTCAACATAGCTGTTTACGCTAGGATCGTATGGGTGGTTGATGACAAGCATGGTTATCAAGAAATTTTCAGTTCTTTCAAGAATGAGCTTTGCAAAGCCAACAGTGGATACAAGGTGGCCAATTCCAGGGCAAGGAACAAATACTAGCTGTGCCCTTTTCATTGTGGAGGTGTTGGCGGTGGCTCCGGTGTTTTTGGGCTTGCAAACTGACATGGAGCTCCTCTACTGAATCTTTTCCTAACAACCAATGAATCAAAAAGTTGAACAATGAGGAAGCAATGCTAACATATGATATCCTTCTTCTCTTAAAATATTTTGAAGGTTGATGTTTGTGCCTGAAATTTGAATGCGAACGTGACAGGGCGAGTATGTTTAACTAGTCGGTTGTACGCATCGATATTTTTTTTAATTATTAAATTTTTTTGTTAAGATAAGCTTGAATACACAAAGACGGGTAACAGGTGTATTCCATGCTGAGCAACTGCAAACCTCAAAAATATCAGCTCAACCTCGAAGAGATAGAACCCAACTCACCGCATACTCCTGGGCTGGGGTCTAAATCAGCCACCAAAGAATCGTACTTCCCTCCCATGTTGGAACCATATATGTTATTGGATTAGAATCTTATTTTATAACGAATATATGTTATTGGATTGTTAGATTAATTAGCGGGTCACCAAATTAATATTTTTTTATGAAAAAAATATTGTTGTATTTTTTTTTTAAATAAATTTTTTAATTTTAATTCCATCAAGTTTGACTAGATTATCCAAGTTATGTATCAACCCATCAAATTATTAAGGTTTAGTTAACTTAATATCAAATTATTTTGTTCATTTAAATTCCATTTTCAAGGTTTAAAGCCCAGGGAACCACAATTATACAATATTTTTAGTGCATAATACTTTGAGAGTGTGTAAATATTATGTTTTAAAATGTTTTTGTTTAAAAATGTATTAAAATAATATATATATATATATATATATTTAAAATTTATTTTAAATATCAACATATCAAAATAATTTAAAAATACTAAAATAAATTAAAAGCAATGTTTTTTGAAAAATGACAAAACAACTATCCAACGCAATGCAAAACAAGCTTCCACACCACAAACTGTTCTAAGCCTTACATAGACAGGCAGTTAGCTGAACAAAAGGGCCTGACAATAAACGACATTTAGCATTTAGCCAAGCTCAAAACTTACAGCTCTAGTAAACTGAAAACAAGCCCAGACCAAGACTTGAGAACCAAAGGCTGACAAGTTCAAGTCCTTGGGTAATTAGTTAGTGTGTTTCAGATTCTGCATCAATTTTGAACCAATTAACGGAAGCTATAAGCGAGTGAGAAATAATAGTACATGAACAATTTCTTCTGGTGTAGAAGACAAGACAAGACGGCAAGAAGCACAAATACAAAGAAGGGCAATTTAAAAACGCCATTGCAAGCTTCGATTCCTTAGTTTTTGCGGGCTTTTAATTTAATTTATTTTGTTTCGATTGCTTTTAAATTTAATTTTCTAGCTCTATTCCTCTCTTCTATTCTGTCCTTAAATTTCAAGTCAGGAATCTTGTTTCTAGACTTCTACTTTTGTGCTGATGTTTTTATCGTTGGATCAGATGTATACATAGCCCCTGTCCAGCAAGCAGCTTCTTTTCCCAACAAAACCGATGACCACCACCACCCTCTCCAGCAACCAGCTCGATCTCCTTCAATAAACCCGACGACAACAGCCCGATCTCCTCGCTAAAAACCCAATCCAAGCCAAAACAACGACCCTCTCTCCTGATCTATCATCCTTGTCACCGTCCAAAGCACCACCACCCAAAACCCAGTTGAGCACAGTAAAATAAAGAAGAAGAACTGACCCAAAAAATAATTTTCTTGTTTTTCTTATTTATCCTTTACTACTTGGGTTTAGGTATATATATTTTTTTTATGTAATGTTAAAATTATTTATTCGTGATTTTTATCGGAAAATTTTCTTTTATATCATATTATGAGTTGATTTGATTTGATTTGACGAAGGTTAACGTCACTCCAAAAAAATCTATTTAGCCCATGAGTTTAATCTGGGATGTAATAAAGAAAATGAACTTAAAAGCCCAAACTCAATATTCACCTTCCTCTCCGATGCCCGCGTTTCAAGAAGTAAGGATTGAGCCTTCAGATCCGGTCTTAATCCCAAATTATTTATAAAAAAAAATTCGTAAGTTTAGACAAATAATTAGAAAGGTTATTATCATAAATCTAGAAGTAACTTATTTAGATAAAATTTTTATGGTGATATGTTTTATTTGTTAGTATAACCAGTTTTTTATCTAAGAATTTCTAAGTTAGGATTTTTAATTACCATAAATTAGATGTGATGATTTTTTTTATAATTTTTCATAATTTTATTGTGATATCATGTGCGACAATACTAGTTGTTTAGTCAAAATTCATGAGGAGAAAACAATTGATATATTATTTATTTGACCGGGTGAAATCCAGTCTAAATCTAACTGAATTAATATCAATTTTTTTTTAAAAAAATAAATTTAAATAACATTATTTTAATAAAAATATTTAATTTTTTTTTTAGTCTATTCTCTGAAACCAGATCAGCCAAGAATCATAGCATATTTTATGCGATTTGTGGGTATAGTTAGTTAAAACATCTCTGTTTGATGTAATCGCTTTGAATCATCCTGTCAAGCCTTATGCTCTTGTCATTTTCCCAACCTAGTATTATTTTCTAGTAAACATCAAAGAAAAAGACACTGGGAAGCTTACACCAACATCATTAAAGATGTCCACATACATTATCATCTTGAGACAGATTTAAATTAAATTTTGGGTTGTATTTCTCAATACCTATATTTTATTCCTTACACATTAAATAAAAAAATTATCTAAAAAATCTAATTCTTTCATAGTGATTTAATATTTATCGAGTTCGAGTTTGTATTAAAATTAACCGTAATTAAACCCGTCTAAATAGGACCATCCCGCCTTTCTAGCAAATATTTGGCCCATTAACATTTTCATACAATTTTGTACTCATCCGGAAAAAAATAATTCAAGTATGTTAAATTATCAACTGTCATTTTATTTTTATTTTTGGGATTAACTTTTGACTATCACTGGGAAAAACAATAAACATATAAAAAGTGGACATATTTTCTAACATCAATCTTCTCGAGAGGGCGATCCAAAAAATAAATAAAAAAGAGAAGAAAATCTTCCCAAAAGACAGTTCACTCATTGATCACTGGAATAATTTGAGCCTATAACCGAAATGTTTGATAGAATGATAATTATTATTTTTTAAAATATTTTTTATTTAGAAATATATTAAAATAATAATTTTTTTAATTTTTAAAATTTATATTAGCACATCAGAACAAGTAAAATTTTTTTTTTTAAAAAAAAAACACCATATCAAAAGCAATTTTAAAATGAAAAAAGAACAGACATGAGAGCCCACATCTTCTCTAAAATTGGACACTATTTTGCAAGTTCTGGAAATCAAAGGACGATTCTATTGAGGACCTCCTTGTTCACGATTGCACCTCTGTATCTCATCAATGAAATTAAGCTACTCGATAAAAATGAAAAAAAAGAACAGGTCTGAGAGCCCACATCTTCTCCCCGTCAACTTCCATGAAATAATTTTGGAAAATAAGAACAAAGGAAGATGCCAACATCATGGCATGTCCCTACACCCTTCTAAAGCAATTCCATTAAAGCCTGTTTGATAATTTCTATCATACATGCATGAAATAAAATTATAGGAGGGTTTGAGTACTGTGACAATAAATGAAGAAGACGTTACTTTTGGAAGATTGAAATCCTCTCATATATTTTTTTAACAAGATCTATCACCTTCCATTGATCTAAGTCTTTTTTAAAAAAGATAATATTATTGAATTTTACTCTCTTATTAAGATTGTTTTACTAAGAGTGTGTTTGGTATTGCGGTAGCTGTTGTGGTTGTGGTTTAAAAAAAGTTGTTTTATAAAAAGTACTTTTAATTGAGGTTGATTTGAAAAAATAGGTGTTTGGTTAAAACTGTGGTTGAAATTGAGGTTGAATAAAAAGTAGTTTAATATGTTTGGTTAAGAATTTTTTAAAATTAAAGTTATAAAATAATTTTAAAATATATATATT
The DNA here is from genome assembly GCA_007827005.2 of Populus simonii. NCBI lineage: Eukaryota > Viridiplantae > Streptophyta > Magnoliopsida > Malpighiales > Salicaceae > Populus > Populus simonii. Next base: position 2,544,363 of record CM017477.2, read on the forward strand.
AAAATTGATGGTTTTTGAATTTAAATGTTGTAGATTTAACTATTATTATTACTTCATGAAATAAATAATACTTTATATAAAATATTTTTTATTATGCCATTAAACCATCTACAATTCCATTACGTACAAAATTCATTCGACAAGAATTACAGTTTCTATTATTTTTGAGTGTGCAATAAAATTAGATAAAATATTATTAGAAATAAAATTGATTTGATATTACAGTGCGAGTGAATTTAATTCATTCTACACTAGTTTTTCGAGAAAAAAATATTGTTTACATGCCAATGCGAGTAAATTTATTTCACTCTAAACTAGTTTTTTTTATAAAAAAATACAAAAACTAAACACACTCAAAAAAAAAAAAAAGAGTTCACTCAAACAGTGCAATAAGTTAACAGTGCAATTCACGTGCATTGTGCAAGCAAGTGAATTGCACTGTGCATATAAAGACAGAATTTCAAAAAGCAGCTATGAGCTGCTTTGTAAAATTCACATCTAAAATGTGAAATTGCATGGGACCCACTGAAATTAAATTGTGTTTTTAGTGTAACCAAACATCATGTTTGCTGTGGTTGCTTCAAACGCAGAAGCAACCACACAACCAAACGGCCTCTAAATGATATTACAATACATGATTAGTGATTTATTAGTTAATATATTTTATAATTACTATTAAACCACTAAATATGATAAAATTCACTTTTTATGATTTGATAATATTTTCATACAACAAATTAATGCCATGTCATATAATAAAAAAGATTTTGAAAATTAAATTAAATATCCCTAGCATTATTCTTTTAAACAGTGAATAGCTAAGATCTTAGTAGCTAATATTTACTAACCACACACTAAAACTTAGCTATTTCGAATTAATAGTTACCTTTTATGTACAATATTAACATTAGAAATTCTTTATTACTTTTAATTATGTTGTAAGGGATTTCATGGTGAACTATATGTACATGTAAAAAGGAGTAGAAATAGAAAAATAAGTTCTCACTAGAAATCCTAATTAATTTTTTAAAGGTTTTAGTTAAAGGGCTAATTGTATAATATAAAAGATAGTCATCAATCTATACATCATATCTAAGATAAACTATCTTGTTATTTATTTTTAATGATTAATAGGTCTAATGTGATTACATGTTAAGGGTTTACCTAAGTTGATATATGTATATTATATTATTAAAGGTAAAAACTATGATTTGTAACTAAATTATTTGAGACATAAGCTTGGTGACAAAACCCAATCCTCATTCTTGAAAAAAAAGGTATTAAATACAAGAGGATGGTAAACAAATGATAGACATAAAAACCTTTTCAAAATTATAATTTGTAACTAAATAAATGGTCAATTTCTTATAATTTGTAATAGAAAGAAACAATTAAAAGATCAAGAATCAAAATGTAAAACATGAAAAATTATATGTTCAGTCTTAAATTCACACGTAAAAGTTCTTTTTAGTCAACCTATTTTTATATCTGAGTTTTAAAGAAAAGAAAGAAAGTTGTAAAAAAACAGCGAATGAGAGAGAAAGTTATTAGTTGGTCACATTCAAACTATAAAAATAATATTTTTTAGTCTCAATGGGTTTCATTTGACAATAGAAATTTCATTAAAATTCTTATGCCCTTCATGTTACATAAAAAAAGTAAGGTTGAGAGATAATTTTTTCTTTCAACTTGATTTTCTGTTTTTAGATAATTTTTTAGGTGTTTTAAGTTGATTTATATGTTTATTGATATCATAAGCGTTTTTAAATAAAAATAAATTCAAAAATATATTTTTTGATAAAAGTTCACCAACTCGATTTTTCAACCAATTATTTGGTGGTCGAAAGTTAGGTAGGTAATAACGTGTTGTTTACCCAATAAAAAAAAGAAGAAAAAATCAGGCTTGTGCATGTGACCTTTTCTTTTAATGAGGGAGGGGCATTGACCACCTATACTAGAGCATCTTGTTTTTTTAGCTTTGATTTATTTTTTTTATTTAAATATATATATATATATATATATTAATTAATTAGAATAGACTAATTGAATGTACACGTGGGATGCTTGGCCTAGCGGGTATTTAATTTTAGCTGAGATTAATTAAAATAAATAAATTAAACAAATTTTTGAGATATTTTTTATATTAAAATATCATTTAATTTTACTTGGTTTATGAAAAAAAAATTATAATATTTGTTTTTTAATATTAGTAGAAGTTTTTTTGTGCAACCTTATATAATTATTTTTCTTTAATTGTATTCAATCGTTTTAATATGATAATTTATTTTTATTGTCATTTGTGATAATAATTGATAGTGCAGAGCCCACCATATATTCTCTAATCGCTTTAAAGTAAGTCACTTGTTTTTATGGATCTTGACAAGGATGCACTGATAAATGGTGGTGTTAGAGCCCACCATGTGCCCAACGAGTGCACAAAAAAACATTTTACACGCCAAAATATCCACACGTTATCCAGCTATTTTATATATATATATATATATATATATATATATATATATATATATATATATATATATATATATATAGAGGAGTGTCCGGATCAGCTTACATGTACTTCAACTAATTCTACGGATCTTGAAGTTAACGATTATATAAGCCTCTAGTAACTATCATATTAGCAACCACATGGTTCGAACCTAAAATCACAAGGGACAAACCCTTTAATCATATTTTTTTATTACTAGATCACCTATTAAATGATTAATATTTTTCTTTTTAATTTCTATAAGAAGGTGCTCGTCAATTTCAAAGGACACAATCATCTTTTTTCAGGAAAATATTATCGTAATTCGTAGCCACGAGTTAAATCTGAATCTTTCACACACTTATGAACGAACATTATTAGTCAATAATTAATGTTGCATAATCTTCTGGTCATTGAGTCTGCTAATTTTTGAAGCTACAAGATTAGAGAAGATAATTTTTCTTCTTTCTGAATTTGCACCTCCTCTGTAATTCTTCGATTCAAGTCTTTCATATTGAGAATATACTTCGAAGAAAACATATATACAAGGCTAGCTAGATATACAATTTCTTTACATCGCTCTCTATATTATGATCCTGATCACCAAAGCAATTGAAAGAGGGATTGCCTAGGTTTCAATGGGAGACAAAATCAAACACGATGAAACGTTAATAAATATTTCAGATCTCATGGCCTACGCATGGAAGTATGTCCAGTGCATGAGAAGCCTGGGCTCGGGATTCTTTCCGGATCTCATGGCATTAGCAGTTAAGCTCGGGCTTATTGAGAGTTGGGCTCTGACTATCACGTCTAAATTCATATTTTCTAAGTGTTTTTTTTTAGTTTTTAAGGTTTATTTTAAGGTTTTTTTAATTGACCATCCTAAAGTGAGATATATATGGTTTAACTTTAAATATATATTTTTTAATTTTTATTTGAAATGACGGCATCTCATTTAAAAAATAAACAAGTTTATGTAATAAATCTATGATCCTAAGCTTAATAACTATGAGATAACAAGGATGTAAAGAAAAGAAAAGAACAAAACAAACGATTATATATACACGGAGGATATTGAGCCTCCATCATCCTTCTGAATTCACTATCCAAGCACAGGCTCAGACAACTCCACCACAGAACACTCCTAAAAGCTATTCTCCATCCACTAAACATTGCACATGGCTACTCGTCGCGAGTTTCTCTTGTATAAGTTGTGGATTTGCTCTATCACTATCCTGCATTTCACTGGAACATTATCACAAACCGACAATTATATTGTTCACATGGATTTATCGGCGATGCCCAAGTACTTTTCAGGCCAGCATCATTGGTACCTGTCCACTCTTGCTTCTGTATTTGATGTCTCTGATAGTAGCACCGCCAGGGCCAGTCCTGCCACTTATTTGACTGCCTCTTCTAAACTTCTTTATAGTTATACTCATGTTATCAATGGTTTTAGTGCTAGCCTCACTCCATCTGAGCTGGAGGCTTTAAAAAAGTCTCCGGGCTACATTTCTTCCATTAAAGACTTGCCTGTTAAGCATGATACAACTCATTCAACCAAATTTCTTGGCCTTGCACCTCAGTCCCCAGCATGGAAGGCGTCAAATCTTGGTGACGGTATAATTATTGGATTGGTGGACTCAGGTGTTTGGCCAGAAAGCGAGAGTTACAATGACCATGGAATGTCTGAAATTCCAAAAAGATGGAAAGGAGGGTGTCAAAGTGGAGCTCAGTTCAACTCCTCAATGTGCAACAAAAAGCTCATTGGAGCTCGATTTTTCAACAAAGGCCTAATTGCAAATAATCCCAACATCACAATATCTGTGAATTCGACGCGTGACACGGATGGCCATGGGACACACACATCTAGCACAGCTGCTGGAAATTACGTGGAAGGTGCATCATACTTTGGCTATGCCAAAGGAACTGCTAATGGAGTGGCTCCACGGGCACATGTAGCCATGTACAAGGCTCTGTGGGATAACCATGCCTATACAACCGATGTAATTGCTGCAATTGATCAAGCAATTAGCGATGGTGTAGATGTATTATCTTTGTCATTAGGCTTTGGTGGAGTACCTTTGAATGAAGATCCTCTTGCCTTGGCAACATTTGCAGCCACAGAGAAGAATGTATTCGTGTCCACTTCTGCTGGAAACGAGGGGCCTTTCTATGAGACACTACATAATGGCATACCTTGGGTGTTAACAGTTGCTGCTGGTACTCTAGACCGCGAATTCGATGCAGTTTTGACACTTGGCAATGGAATTTCGATCACAGGCTCATCTTTCTATTTGGGGAGTTCATCGTTTAGCGAAGTACCGCTCGTTTTCATGGATAGATGTGACAGCGAATTGATTAAAACTGGACCGAAGATCGTGGTCTGTCAAGGTGCGTATGAGAGTAACGATTTAAGTGATCAAGTTGAAAATGTGAGAAGTGCAGGTGTTACTGCAGGTGTCTTCATAACAAATTTCACAGACACTGAAGAATTCGTCGGTGATAGGTTTCCAGTTGTGATTGTGAATTTGAAGGATGGAAAAACCATCATAGATTACATCAAAAGCAGCAACAGTCCACAAGCAAGCGCGGAATTTCGGAAAACAAATCTGGGGATTAAATCAGCTCCGAGAGTTGCTAGTTACAGTTCTAGAGGACCATCCTCGAGCTGTCCATTGGTCTTGAAGCCTGACATTATGGCTCCTGGTGCACTAATCTTGGCAGCATGGCCTCAAAATGTTTCAGTGGATTTGAACGATTCGCAGCCTATTTTCAGCAATTTCAAAATATTGTCAGGGACATCCATGGCTTGTCCGCATGCAGCTGGAGTGGCTGCACTATTGAGGGAGGTACACCCTGATTGGAGCCCAGCTGCCATTCGATCAGCCATGATGACCACTGCTGATATAACGGATAACACTATGGAACCTATTAAAGACATTGGTTCTGGTAATAGAATAAATCCAGCTAGTCCTCTAGCCATGGGAGCTGGACAAGTTAACCCCAACAAAGCTCTAGACCCGGGTCTCATTTATGACGCTAATTCAACTGATTATGTGAGATTACTTTGTGCCACAAACTTCACCGAAAAACAAATCCAAGTTATCACAAGATCATCTTCTACCGATTGTTCTAACCCATCCAATGACCTCAACTACCCTTCTTTTATCGCCTACTTCAACGAGAGATTTTCACCATCAAATGTGACAACTGTGCGTGAATTTCATAGGACCGTGACCAATGTTGGAGAGGGAATTTCTACTTACACAGTAAGTGTGACTCGCATGAGTGGGTTAAAAGTCAATGTCATGCCAGACAAGTTGGAGTTCAAGACCAAGTATGAGAAGCTAAGTTACAAACTGACTATTGAAGGTCCAGCACTTCTGGACGAAGCAGTCACTTTTGGTTATCTCAGTTGGGCTGATGCTGGGGGTAAACATGTTGTCAGGAGTCCCATAGTGGCTACAACTTTTATCCCAGATGATCCAGATGATGAAGAAATCAAAGGTTAACAAATCATGCAGATAATGTAGTCGATATATTGATGTATCAATAAAAGGTCCACAAGTTTATGCCAAACTAACAACTTGGTGTTAAAAGACCGTAATTATTTTGATTCAATTGTTGAATCATTTTCAATTATTTCTAGGTGATTCTAAAAGCCAGTTCTATAATGGTACGATATGCTTGCATTAGCTCTTCTTGATGGGGATTCTGCTCCCCCTGCGGAACGATGGTGTTCATGATCATTGTTCAAAAGGAGGCTAAGCACACTAACACACAATATTTAACGTGGTTCGGCAAATTACCTACATCCACGGGAGAGATCGATATTATTAGAGATAGAGAAAGAATACAACACACGGAGGAGGATCACATCCACTCAACTCCCATCTCTCATTGCTACATAGAGCAGCAGCTGCATACAGCAGCAGGGCTGCTGGTGGCAGCCCTTCTCTTTCTTTCTCTCTTCTTCTCTCTTTTGTAGCTCTACTACTAGACTCTCTCTCACATTTTGTGCTGCACTCTTGGTGTCTATTTATAGGCTTCAATGACAGCTCCTCTTGCTCTTTTGTCAACAATGGTGGCTGCCAAACTTACCAAACTTTGACATTAGACAATGGTTGTTGGCTGCCACCAACAACCCACCATTGTAGCCTCCTTCTTTGACAATGTCAAGAGGCTTTAAATGCTGCACCAGCAGCCCTCTTTGACTCTCACATGGCAGCCATCTTCTTTGACAATGGCAGTCATATAATTGGCAATATTCCAATACTTCTATGGAAGGCTTTCAAATTAGATTTTGAAGATGTTGTTTATAATATTTTGATGATTTTTTTGGTTTTTGTGTTAATTTTAGATTATGCGTTTTTTATGTTTTATGATTATGATTTTATTACCTTGTAAAGATGAATTTCTAGTCTATTTAAGGAGACTTTAACTTTTTAGAGAAACAAACTAGGTGTAAAAATTATCTTTCAAAATAAAACTTTTAAATTACAACTTATAGTGCATAAGTTTGATGATATAGAAGGGATTATAAGTATTGTCATCATAAAAGTTAAATTTTTATTAATTACTGAAAAAGAAGGGGCTGCAAGGTTTTAAAAAAAATCCCCACTTCCCTTAGTAATGGATTATATTTAGTGCTTTAGAGAATTCTAATTTAATACTTGGAAAAATGAAAATAATATTTTCTTTAAAAGTCATTTTCTTAACAAGTTTAGCCTTTCAACAATAATGCATGTGAAGCATGCAGCAGGAGCAATACTAGCAGGAGCAATAGGGTCTTACACAATGATTTCAGTTTTCTCTCTGTTTTCCTTCACTTTTGGTTTGTCTTTTGACGACTTCGAACCATGCTCAATTGGGTCACTTGTGAACAACATTTTTTTCATTTGGGTTAGATATGGAAAACGTTAATTTTTAAAAGTGGTGCGACTTTTTTAATACGGTTTTTTGGGTGGTTGCGCTATGCTTGTATGGAGTAATTGGGTTGCCCCTGTGTGGAGGTACGTAGATGTGCGTTTGTTTGATCTTTGAATGAGCATTGATTTGAATAGATTGTATTGTTGGGTTTGAAAGGAGTTTTTAGAGTAAAGATATATCAACAAAAATGATGAATCGAATGTATCACCATTTTCTTCAACTTATATATAGGCCAAAATTATCTATGTGGATGATTGATCTGCTGAGCCAAGTTTGCATTTAGCACGACATGGTCCATTGGAAAACATATGTCATTTATTCTTTGGAAGGAATAAATCAAGTTTTATTGTCCAGGAGGTTCATGTGCATGGACAAATGGTAGAGCTTAGAATTTGATGGCCACTACTGGGCTGGATACTGTGTGATTATGTTGATCGATCCATTTGAGATAGCCATACGTCACGGTTGGAGCATCCTCATCAATGTCGATACTGATGACAAAACCTTGCTTTTGGTTTTTCTTTGTGAATGACAGGGTGCTTGGCTCTACCTTGATTCTCATCTCTTTAGGAATTTCTATAGTTGCTTGGTAAACACTGTCATCATCTCCCACATTCGTCACAACCCTGCTAAATGTCTTTGTTGTTGGAGAGCTGGTTTTGTTGGTAAATATGGCTGTAATGGAAGGATAATTTAGGTCCGTTGGTTCTTGACTGCAGTTCCATTGATTGCGTCTGAGAACAGCACTCATCTGCTTTGCAGTATAGCCAAGGCCACATAAGAAGTTGACATAATCTTGCACATTCATGTCATAGATAAGTCCAGGGTCCATAGCTTTGTTTGGACTGATGTGTCCAGCACCAAAGTCCAAAGGTGTAGCAGGAAGATTTATCATCTGGTTTTTCATGGTAGTGCGAGTGTTGTCGTTGGTATATGCCGTGGTCATAAGAGCTGATCGGATGGCTGCAGGGTTCCATTCAGGATGAATATTTTTTAGTAGAGCTGCTACTCCTGCAACATGTGGTGCTGACATTGATGTGCCCGAGTATAAAGCATAATCTGTTGTCAAATCATATTTCCCTAATTCCATGAATGGCTTGTTTGGTGCAATTGCTGCAAGCACGTCAACTCCTGGAGCAAGAATATCTGGCTTTAGGACACCTGGGGTGATTGGATCTGGGCCTCTTGAAGAAAAATAAGCCACTTGAGGTGCTGGTTTGACACCCAAATTAGTGGACAAAAATGTCATGCTCTTCACCTTTGCTGCAGTCACGTTAGCCACATACTCTCTAACCAAAGCCCCAGAAACAGTTGGTAGAACTATGCTGGGAATGCTGTAGTCTTCTGGATCTAAAAGTGAAAAATCTGTCATGAATATTCCTGCGTATGCACCTACCCTTTCAAGCTCCTCCTTTTGCCCTTCAACATCTATGGCGGTGCTATTATCACAGAGTACTATCTTTCGATGAACCTCACTTCTATTCAGTGCTCCGTAGTTGCATATTGATTTGGACCCGTTACTTTTGCCATAATATAATGGAACATCTTCGATGTAAATGCTCTGTGGAAAGTAAGATGTTCCTTCAAATGTCAACCCATTTTCTAGAGTCATTGTAGCAGTGAAACTCCGATCAAGTGTGCCAGCTCCGACTGTTGTGATCCAGGGAGCACCATTGTGCGTGGAATTATAGGCTCCATCATTCCCAGCTGCACATACAACAAAAATGTTTTTCTCCATTGCTGAGAGTGAAGCTATGGCAATAACATCATTGAAGTATGGTGTTTGCGTAAAACCCAGAGACAATGACATAATGTCAACCCCATCAGCAATAGCTTGGTCCATTCCAGCTAGTACATCAGTTGCCGCACTCTCTTCAGTATCTGTTGCAAAGAGTACCTTGTACATGGCAACATGTGCGGCAGGTGCTACTCCTCTGGCTGTGCCTCTTGCATATCCAAAGTGATTTGCACCAAGAACATAGCTACCAGCCGCGGTGGATGATGTGTGTGTTCCATGACCAGCGAAGTCTCTCGCGGAGTCATAGTCATACTCAGTAGAAATGTTTCTTCCTGCAGCTATGAGTCCTTTGCCGAAAGATCGAGCGCCAATGAGCTTCCTGTTACAGGCAGAAGGGCTAAATGCTGTGCCATTCTCACACTTGCCCTTCCAACTCTGAGGAACTGGTGGCATGCCTTTGTCATGAAAACTTTCACTCTCTGGCCAAATTCCTGTATCAATGATCCCTATGATCACTCCTTCACCACGAGATGCAGTGGGCAATATTCCAGAGTTTTGTCTCAATCCTAGAAACTTGGGGCTGTGGGTGGTGAATAGCTTCCCAAATGACTCTCTATATGTGCCAATGTGAGCTGGGGATTTCTCGATTTCAGCCAACTGAGAAGGTGTGAGCCTGGCACTAAACCCCTGCATGACATGACTGTAGGAGTACAAAAAGGTTCCTTCGCCATCGGCTGGATTTGATAAAGATCTGAGCGTGAACCGGTGCCATGATTCGTGGGTTAAGAATGTGGCAGGCTTGTGAGAGCTGTCCATGTGGACGATGTATGTTTGGTATTCTTCACTTTTTAACTCCGCATTGCTTATTCCAATTAGCAATAACAAGAGGCAAGACAATGCCTGGAGTGAAAGAAAGTCTGAGGAATTCATTGCTTTAAATTTGATCATGTCTGATCAGTAGATTGACAACGAAGAATGATATATACTTGCATGTAACTTGGAGAAGTTATAGTCAATTATGTCATAAACGAAATCAACGAATATGAAGATCATTTCATTGTTATTTTCACAACGTTGATTTCAAGTCTCTATTAATTTGCTGGTCGATAATTACTAGAGGCAGTGATCACAAAGCAAATACAAAATTTTATGCCGTCTTGTTCATAGTTGTTAAATCTTGTTATTGATCTGGAAAAATTAAGATTTCCAGCTAAGTATTTAATTAAATCAATTTAAGACATTGAATTAAAAAAAAAATAGTTAACCTGATATTTTTAATTAATGATCAATTGAACCAATTAAACTCAATATAAACCCAATTAGATTAATATCAAGTAAAAAAATTGTTATTTTAATAAAAATAATTAATTCAAATTAACCAAATAATATATAGATTAGTCTAATAATCCAACGATTTAAGGATTTTTTTTTTCTTATTAATAATTGAATCTAACAGCTGTGATCTCGTTGCTTCCGTTACATGTTATTAATTGTATTCTTCGGATAAAATGATTCGGCCTTCGTATTAAAATTAAACCTCTTGCTTTATTTAATGTTTTATTATATAGTTGTTTTACAATTTTATCGCTATTTTGACAATACAACGACGACTCTGATTTCTCCATCAACATTAATTAACCTGTGAGACACACACAGCAAATGGCCTCTTAAACTCAGGTGTTGGTGACAAGTGGTTGCTCTTTGCTCAGTGGTCTATTAAGCTCCTGTATGCATTAATTGCTTCATTCCTCTCTACTTCTATTGTAGACATCTTATCTTTTAATAGGAAAGTCTAAAGAAAACAAATTACAGAAATTCCTATAAAAATTTAATATCATAATTCAATGATTAGATAAAAAAAATTATAGTTTTTTTAACCATTATTATAATATGATGTGATTAGTATTTTTTTTAGGTTTAGACTTATCTCACTGGTTCATAGATGTATTTGTTAGGTCATTCATAAAATCTACCTAGAATATATTCTTATCTAGTTATGACAGAATCACACTGAAGAGTGAAACCATGTTGAAAGCTCAGGTGAGTTATAGCCCAAGTCATTTTTTTTATGCTAAGAATTGGCGGAAAATGATTTTTTATGTTTTTTATATATTTGTTTGTCATTAGAAAAAATAGTCAATGGAAAACTCTTTCCAGTCAGAAAAATTTAGCTTAGTTTTAAAGAAAGTGTTTTCTTAAAACACTTTCTATAAATTATAAAAAATTTAGAAATATCATATTATTTGCTGATTATAACAAATTTGGTCTTTAAACTTTTGATTGCTATATATTTTATTTTGAATTTTTTTTTTTAATTTCACTCCTTCGAATTTGATTTAATGTAATTTTATATTAACTTTGGTCTTTATTTTTTTTTATTGTTTTTTGCTTTTCTCTTATTATTTTTTTAATTAAAATTTTTTATTTATCAAATTTGGTCCTCATTATTTTGATTATTATTTATTTTATTTGAAATAATTTATGAAATTATAATTATAATTATTATTTTAATTTTATTATCTTTTATTTTTTATTTTTTTATCTGTTAAATTTAATCTTTATTATTTTAATTATTATTTATTTTATTTAAAATAATTTATAAAAATAAATTTCTCCATCAATTTCAATTAACCTGTGAGACCTACACAGCAAATGGCCTATTAAACTCAAGTGTTGGAGACAATTCCGAGGTGGTTACTCTTCGCTCAGTGGTCTATTAAGCTCCTGTATGCATTAATTGCTTCATTCCTCTCTACTTCTATTGTAGACATCTTATCTTTTAATAGTAAAATCTAAAGAAAACAAATTACAAAAATTCCTATATAAAAATTTAAGCATATTCAATAATTGAATGAAAAATTATATTTTTTCTCAACTGTTATCATGATATGATACAATTAGTATTTTTTTTTAACTTAAACCTATACCACTAATTCATAAATATATTTATTAGATTATTTATAAAATTTATCTAAAATATATTCTTATCGAGTTATAACAGATTTACTGATTATATAAAATCATGAATTATTATAAGCCCAACTAAATTAAAAAAGCTTATCTAAAGCAAGAAACCTCAACGGGAATTTAATCATTTATCAACTTCATAGCTTATCATATGTAAACATCTCCGTTCACTAATATGGAATATATAGAATTGATGTGTAATTAATAAAGCATGGTTGCTAAACATGGCGAGTTAATATAGAAATCCATAACATGGAATCTAACTTTTTTTTATTTTAGATTAACTCGATAATTCAATAATCCAGATTATTTTTTTGGGTTAGCTTTCAAAGCCAACAACTAGCATAATAATATATTTTATGCGACTTCTGGATCTAGGGCCATGTTTGTTTTCCGGAAAGTAGTTTCCGGGAAACCACTTTCCAAACTTTCCTGTGTTTATTTGCTTTTAGGAAAGGTGGTCAACGGAAAACACTTTCCGGTCAACAAAAAACACTTTCCAGTCAACGGAAAACATTTTCCAGTCAAAGGAAAATTTGACTTGGTTTCCAGGAAAGTGTTTTCTTTTTTGGTTGTGTTTGTTTTTCGGAAAGTGGTTTCTGGAAAACCACTTTCTAAATTTTCATGTGTTTGTTTACTATTAGAAAAGTTGGTCAACGGAAAACACTTTCCAGTCAAAGAAAAATTTAACTTAGTTTTTAGAAAAGTGTTTTTTTAAAAAATTTAGATGAAAAATACTTTCTAAAAGTTGTGAAAAACACAAACGAAGCCTAGATAGTTTAAAGTTTTTAACATCTCTGTTTGATGTAATCGCTTTGTCTCATCCCGTTTCATCAATGTGAACATATTTTTTTCCGAAAATTTCCAAGTCCTCGTGTGTGGAGGGCTCAAAGAATGCTCCATCTGCCTGTCATATAAACCCAAGGACTACTATTTTGATATTCAATTGAAACCCAAGGCCCCGATTGAAAATTTTCAGGCCTGCTCGAATTTGTGCTGAAGCCTTTTGCTGCTGTGATTCCCCAACCTTGTACTTTCTGGTAAACATCAAAGAAAAAGTATAGAGACACTAGGAAGCATACACCAACTAGACAGAATTTTTGCCCCATCTGCTAGATCATTGGCAGTAGATTTTGCGTTAACTTTTTTCTTTCTTTCTTTCCAAAGCATTTTCTAAAGCATGCGTATCCTAATGTTTTGGTGTCCCTTATCTTTATTCTTTGTCCCCGTCATCTGAGTGGTGCTATGTGCATCTGAGTTTCTCCTGTTTATTCTTGTCAGTCTTGGACTCCTGTTTATTCTTTCATTGGTAGTTTGGAGGTCAATAAGAAGAAAAAAAAATTATATCCCACAATAAAAAAAAAAAACCCTTCTATTTAAATTTTCACAAGTATAGATTTTTATATATTGTGTAGTAAATTAAGTGTATATAAAATCTATAATGGATAGGCTCTCCTAACAAGTTTTCTAATATTATTATATAGATATTTATAATATCAAAAGAAGATAATCGACATTTAATTTATCGGTGAGATTAAATATTTTTTTATTCAATTTAATTCAAAATATAATTATTTTATTAACAATTATATAGTTTCATTAGCGGTCATATAATTTTATTATAAAGTTTCAAGTCTATATAAATTTAGAAAGAGCACAAGCTCGACATAGCCCACCAGCGCCTGGTCTCACAGAGATTATAGATTTGACAACTTGTCAGACTCATATATGTCTTGGTTGAGCCCAGGAAAGATGATGGATTTGGCATCATGGGTCAGACATCTCGCCACACCCACACACGCTTAGACTCAGAACTTGGCTAAGCCTAGAAAAATAGGTCTGACATCTCGCTAAACCCACACATGTCTGGATTTAGTGCTTGGTTAAAGCCCAAAAAAGATGAATTTGGCATCTTGTTAAATTCAAATATGCTTGGGCTCAACACATGGTTAAACCAAAAAAAAAAAATAGATCTCGTAACTTATCAAGCCCATAAACATTTAAGCTCGGCACTTGGCTAAACCCGTAGATAATAGCTTTGGCAATTCATTGAATCCTTGTACGCTTGAGCTCATCGTAACCAGAGATATGTGTTACAATCTCTTCTTTGATCATCCTTTTGAATGGCAGTTCTTGAAAGAAAAACAATAAACATTGATCGATCACATGCTACATTAACATCACTAAAGGGTCCGTGTACATTTTTTTGAGAAGGTTCATTTTGGATTATTTATATTCTATTTATTATTTATTAGATAAAATAATTATTTAAAAAGAATTTTGAGTTTGATTCAAAATTTATCGACTTTAAGTTAAATTAACATCATTAAACCAGCCTCAATCTTGGAACTAGCCCGCCTTTCTAGGAGATATTTGGCGTATTAACAGTTTCATATAATTATGTATTCATCAGAAAAATAAAATTCATAAATATTACATAATCATCATCATTTTTTTTGTAATTAATTAATGTCGCAGAAATTTGGTGTTTGGCAATCACTAGGGGAAAAAAAACAAATAAAAAGTGGACAGATTTTTCTTGCATCAATCTTCTCAAGAGGTCGATCCCAGAAAAAATTCCTCCCAAGAGACAGTTCACTGATTGATCACTAGAATTTGAGCCGATTTAGCAAATCAAGTTGCACACTCTTTTGCAAGTTCTGAAAATCAAAGGATGATCCTTGGTTACAGAGGACCTCCTTGTTCACGATTGCCCCTCTTTATCTCAGCAATGAAATTAAGGCTGCTCGATAAAAAAAAATAGAAAAAAGGACGACAGATTTGAGAGTCCACATTTTCTCCATGTCAACGTCCACGAAATAGTTAGCCCTTCATATTCGAAAATAAGAACAGAAGAAAATGCACGCATCATGCCATGTCCCTACACCCTTCGAAAGTAATTCCATTATAGCTGGTTTGTTTCTATCATACATGCCAGAATTATAGGGGGATAAGCAATAATTGCATTAGAACAACAAAGAAAAACGAATCTGCAAAATAAATGGGTTGGCAGATATATATTGTGAACCAAGAAAAACTGCAGAACCAGTACTCTCCATATACAAAAAATGCAGCTTCTTGATTATGCTATAAATTTTTCTATACTAGAGATATGTAATTATCAGGTAATCCAACAACCAAAACAGCATCATTACTACCTAAAATGAGGAGTAAATAAACCGGAAGATCAAAAACCAAGCTACAAAGTCATGATTTCTAATCACACCTTGTTCTAAGTCTTTAAAAAAAATAATATTATAGATACTTAATTTTCTTTAATTAAGATTATTTTACTAAATGATATGAAAATACATAGTTAGTAGTTTATTAGTTAATATATTTTATAACATTATTTCATCACTAAATATGATAAGATTCACTTTCTATGATTTGACAATATTTTCGTATAACAAATGTCACATATCATATAATAACAAAGATTTTGAGTTTTTTTTTTTTAAATAGCTCTAGCATTATCATTAAAATAATTCAGGAATAGCTAAGATGTTGGTAGCTGATATTTACTAATCACACGCCAAAACTTAGCTATTAATTTTAAATTAATAATTACCTTTTATATACAATTTTGTCATTGTGTTTAACAAATTCTAAACAAATAAGATTAGTTAAGTGTGTTTAAAGAAGTGTGCAAGAAAAGTCTCGGCACCACCAAAAAAATATACTAGTCATCATAAATTTTCAAAAAGAAAAAAGCTATCAACGACAATCTTCATAATAAACTCAGCAATAGAAAATACCAATGGGTTTTTTTCCCCAGTGGTAGTAGCTGTTGACTCTGAATCCCAAAAACAAAGTTCGACTAAAGCGACTCGCTACCAATTAATAATGGACTACAACCTGCAGGCATACAGTTAAGAGGGTTATTTTGTTTTTAAGCCTATGGGTTCTATTCGTCTGAAAACTAGCCAAAAACATCTGGAAAAAAAAAATAGCCAAAAATACTACCATGCACATATAGGGATAAAAAAAAAACCCCACTAGCTCGTTCTAAAATATTCAAATATTAACGTTTCATCGTGTTTGATTTTGTTTCCATTGCATTGGTTATCAGAATCATGATGTAGAGAGAGATGTAAAGAAATTGTATATCTAGCTAGCCTTGTATATATGTTTTCATCGAAGTTTATTCTCAATATAAATCGAATTACAGAGAAGGTGAGAATTCAGAAAGAAGAAAAATATATTATCTTCTCTAATCTTGTAGCTTCAAGAATTAGCAGACTTCAATGACCAAAAGATGATATAACATTAAATATTAACTAATAATTTTCGTTCGTAAACATTCACGGCTATATAGATCGAGGGTGGATGTGTGCAAGATTCAGATTTAACTTTAACTTGTGGCTACCGAATTACGATGATATTATCCTGAAATACGATGATTGTGGCCTTTGAAAGTAACCAGCACCTTCCTGTAAGAAGTTTTCTTTGGGGTGTGACATTTTTTGTTCTCTAGTTGGGAACATGGTGGGCTCCAACACCACCAATTATATGTGAGTCTTTGTCAAGTTCCATGAAAACAAGTCACTTAGTCATTTATACTCAACAGATTGCTACGTTCCAGTGGTCTTGATCTAGAAAAGGGGGTGGAGGCAGTGAAAGAAGCAAGCCCACCATTAAATTGATGAAAATTTTGCATGCTTCACACAAGAGGTAACATTAGTTCCTCAAGATTCCTTGATGATGGTAGATTTTTGGTGGTGCCTAAACTTTTCTTGCACGCGGTGACTACCATTAGCAAGTTGCAGTTGCTGTCTTGGTCCACACACTTGGAAGGTCTTGTATGATACTTCCATCCAATATTATCAGAACGAACCCTACCTTAAACTGTTCTGATGTTCAGTTCATCAATTTCCAAGTTAATCCGACCAGTCTAGCTAGCTGGGTTCTAATAAATGTTTCTCTATTTACGTTATCAAATGGAGATTGTATTAATTACTTTTGAGTACATTCTTTGAATTTGATTATAACATGTTGCTTCATGTTTTACAATCTATATTTTAATTATGTGATTCTTGTTGAACATTCTTAAATTAAAAACTTTTTTACTGTAAACCCCACTATGTTGGATTAAAAAATACATTATGATGATACAGCAGTCAATAAGAGTAAGAAATAATAATAATAATTAAGTTTTATAACTGGAAGAGTAAGATTTATCTAACGTGTGACTATTGAATACAGCTTGGCAATTGAGGAAGAGTATCAATCGACTAATGATCAACCACATTATTAATAATGAGCTCCAATTATTATAGAGTTGGTTTCGCTTGTACATTATCACATGGGCAAAATTAAACCTAGTGAGGTTGGATTCAACTCGGCAAAAAAATAAAACAATTGTATATACATGGAGGATATCGAGCTGGCATCCTTCTTCTGAATTCGCTATATAAGAACAAGCCTGGACAACTTCACTACAGAATTCTCCAAAGACTATCTCCTCCCATTAAACATTGCACATGGCTTCTCATCGCCATGTTCTCTTGTATAAGTTGTGGATTTGCTTTATCACTATCCTATACTTCACTGAAACATTATCACAAACCGACAATTATATTGTTCATATGGATTTATCCGTGATGCCCAAATCCTTTTCAGGCCAGCATCATTGGTACTTGGCCACTCTTGCTTCTGTATCTGATGTCGCTGATAGTAGCACCGCCAGGGCTAGTGAAGCCACTTTGACTGCCTCTTCTAAACTTCTTTATAGTTATACTCATGTTGTCAACGGTTTTAGTGCTAGTCTCACTCCTTCTGAGCTCGAGGCTTTAAAAAAGTCTCCAGGCTACATTTCTTCCATTAAAGACTTACCTGTTAAACATGACACAACTCATTCACCCAAATATCTTGGCCTTACACCTCAGTCCCCAGCATGGAAGGTGTCGAATTATGGTGACGGTATCATTATTGGGTTGGTGGACACAGGTGCCTGGCCAGAAAGTGAGAGTTACAATGACCATGGAATGCCTGAAATTCCAAAGACATGGAAAGGAGAATGTGAGAGTGGCACTCAATTCAACTCCTTGATGTGCAACAAAAAGCTCATTGGAGCTCGATTTTTCAACAAAGGCCTGATCGCAAAGAATCCCAACATCACCATATCTATGAATTCGACACGCGACACGGAAGGCCATGGGACCCACACATCTACCACAGCTGCTGGAAATTTTGTGGAAGGTGCATCATATTTCGGCTATGCCAAAGGAACTGCTAGTGGCGTGGCTCCACGGGCACATGTAGCCATGTACAAGGCTCTGTGGGATGAAGGTTCTTATACAACCGATTTAATTGCTGCAATTGATCAAGCAATTAGCGATGGTGTAGATGTATTATCTATGTCATTGGGCTTGGATGGACTTCCTTTAAATGAAGACCCTATTGCCTTGGCAACATTTGCAGCCATAGAGAAGAATATATTCGTGTCTACTTCTGCTGGAAACGAAGGGCCTTTCCACGAGACACTACACAATGGCATACCTTGGGTGTTAACAGTTGCTGCTGGCACTATGGACCGTGGATTTGATGCAGCTTTGACACTTGGCAATGGAATTTCAATCACAGGCTCATCTTTCTATTTGGGGAGTTCATCATTTAGCGACGTACCAATCGTTTTCATGGATGACTGTCACACAATGAGCGAATTGATTAAAATTGGACCGAAGATTGTGGTCTGTGAAGGTGCGTTTGACAGCAACGACTTAAATGACCAGATTGAAAATGTCAGCAGCGCAAATGTTACTGCAGGTGTCTTCATAACAAATTTCACAGACACTGAGGAATTCATCGGGAATGGATTTCCAGTTGTGATTGTGAGTTTAAATGATGGGAAAACCATCATAGATTACATCAAAAACAGCAACAGTCCACAAGCAAGCGCAGAATTTCGGAAAACAGATCTGGGGATTGAACCAGCTCCGAGACTCACTAGTTACAGTTCTAGAGGGCCATCCACGAGCTGTCCTTTGGTCATGAAGCCTGACATTATGGCTCCTGGTTCACTAATCTTAGCTGCATGGCCTCAAAATATTGCTGTGGATTCGAACAATTCACAGCCTATGTTCAGCAATTTCAATATATTGTCAGGGACATCCATGGCTTGTCCGCATGCAGCTGGAGTGGCTGCACTCCTAAGGAAGGCACACCCTGATTGGAGCCCAGCTGCTATTCGATCAGCCATGATGACCACTGCTGATACAATGGATAACACTATGGAACCTATTAAAGATATTGGTTTTGGTAATAGAATAAATCCAGCTACCCCTCTAGACATGGGAGCTGGACAAGTTAACCCCAACAAAGCTTTAGACCCAGGTCTCATTTATGATGTTAATTCAACTGATTATGTGAGATTACTTTGTGCCACAAATTTCACTGAAAAACAAATCCAAGTTATCACAAGATCATCTTCTACCGATTGTTCCAACCCATCCAGTGACCTCAACTACCCTTCTTTTATTGCCTACTTCAATGAGAAAAAATCCCCATCAAATCTGACCATTGTGCGAGAATTTCATAGGACAGTGACCAATGTTGGAGAGGGAACATGTATTTACACAGCAAGTGTGACTCCCATGAGTGGGTTAAAAATCAATGTCATGCCAGACAAGTTGGAGTTCAAGACAAAGTACGAGAAGCTAAGCTACAAACTGACTATTGAAGGTCCAGCACTTCTGGACGAAACAGTGACCTTTGGTTATCTCAATTGGGCTGATGCTGGGGGTAAACATGTTGTCAGGAGTCCCATAGCGGCAACAAGTTTGAGCCCAGAATTGTCCTCGAAGAATTAATTAACTGACTTGTATACTCTACAAGTTAACTTATATAGCTTTTAATAAATTATATATAATTAGTGAAGGAACTTTCGTGGAAAGGGCCATTTTTTTTTGTGTGGTTGCTGTCATAGTTGCTCACACATATCCATCACGAGGAAGAAACAAACAGTATGCCAATTAAGCTGTTTATAATTGACAAAACATAACACAATTTCTTTATAGATAATTAATTCGAGCTGTTAATTTGTTGCATGTGCAGAGGTTAGCCCCATTATAATGAAATATTTAAATGTTCATATATTTTATTTATCATCTTAATTATTATGAATGCATGTGATTTAGACCGTAGAAAATTGATATAAATATAAAACTTTAAATAAAAACTATCAGATCTAGACAGGTCAGATATACAAAAACAAAGCTGTTTTTGGATTAAAAAAATAATTAAAATGAAGATATGAGTGACCGAGGGTAAAACGTTATCAAAACTTCATTTGCTTTCTTAAGAACGTTATCCATACATCTAGCTATTGTAATATCATGATACAATTTTGACGGTCTTTTCCGACCACATCGAGAAAACGTAAGTAACTTTACCTTATAACAATACACGACAGGACCATACAATAACAACTATATAATATAAAATACACCATCCCCGTGTTAATCCCACGCCGACAAGTATAGCCATAGCCCGTGACTCCAGGCATTAGAAAGCAGTACTGGGTCAGTCTACTGATGTGACGTATATGACAGTTTCCCTTTCTCACAGATAGGAAGAGTCAGGGGCGGAATCAGGGGGCTGGCTTCGAGGAGAATTTTTAAGACAATTTCATACATAGTTTTAAAAACCACTAAAGACGTAGTTTTAAAAAACTATGTAAAACTGTCTGAAATTTTTTAAGGCAATTTCAGACATAGTTTTAAAAAACAATTTCAGACAATAATTAAAATGCTTATATGTATATCTATAATAAATAAAGCATTCTATATGTTATAAAATAATTCAAAGATCATTAAAAAAAAAAAGAAAATTAAAGGCACGTAGTAGTGAAAACCAACAAATAAACATTAGTATACGAAATTCCTAACATTGATTTCATCTAACCATCTGTTTCTAAGATTCTGTTTACAGAATTATTGAAAATATTAGTTTTCATAACTATCAAAGAAAAAATACCACCAAATTATAGCAACACCCAAAAATTATCAAGAAAAATCAATGAGGTATAATAATCTATCTATATTCAAGTATTTACCTTCAATTTGAATAATATCATTAAAATATGGTTGCAGTTATTTTTTAAAGTGTTTTTTATTTGAAAATACATCAAAATAATTTTTTTTATTTTTAAAAATTATTTTTAACACCAGCACATTAAAATAATCTTAAAACACCAAAAATATATTAATTTAAAAAAATTAATTTAATTTTTTAAAAAAATATTTTTAAAATGCATAAACAAACAAGCATCTCCTACCTCATTTTGAGTTGTTTTTCATAATACACTTTTATAAGAATAGTTCCACGATCTAACCCAGCCTAGACAACTTGCAAATTGAGGAGCCAATTCAAAAAAAATTTACCAAAAACAATTTTGTTTTAGTTTTTTTTTTTAATATAACACTATTATTTTGATTAAAAAAAATCTTACTTGACAGAAAACTTGTTTGATTTAGATTTCAGATTATTAAATCACAATTAATCCCACAACGAGTTTTATAACTATGAAAATAAGTATAAAATCACCATCCAACGCAGTCAAGATGCTGCATGAGAGACAATGTGCTCAATATACAGAATCTCTAATATTTGTATGGGCTGTAGTTGAATTTGTGACAGGATGACAGAGAACAGTAGTCCAAGATGCAGCATTTCTCCACGTTTTCAGGTCCACCCATTTTGGATGCTGGATTTCCTTGATTTTCTTTCTGCTTTATAATTCCAGCCCATACTCTCACATGTTCTGGCTGAGAATTGGAGAAAGCTAGCTGCAAGCATCTGCCCATTACTGAATGGAACAGATATAAAGCTAAGAAATCTACGAACTTTGATCATCAATTTGTCAGTTAAGAAGATGAGATTTTGCAGCCATTTCTTCCACCAATTTTCAGCTTCATTTAGTCGATCGGATGGTTCAACAAAATCTAATGAAGGGGTGGCTTATCATTGAAGATGGAGATTCGATGTGGCTGGTTTGATGCCCAGAGAAATCGGATGATTCAACAAAATCTAAAAAGTTCAGAAAAAATTAACTCAATTCAATAATTAAATATTTATGTTGTTTATAAATCTTAAACTTGAAATCTTATAAACCTGATCCACTTTAGTTTTTAATTCAATTTTAATTAAAAATAATAAAAGAAAAAAAAAACAAAACAAAGTACTATTTTAATAAATGATGCTTTGTAAGAAGAGATGTTATTCCAATAAATAATACAAGAGATTTAATAAAACCGTCTTCTTAATTAATTCAATTCTAATTAATTATGTTTAGAATTTAAATGATTGCATCAGTTTAAAAAAAAATCAGACAATCCCTTCTTAATCTAATGAATTAATTAATTCAAGATTAAAAAAAATATTTAATAATTTCCGGTTTCGATTCCGTATTTGAATTATACAGACAGTATATAGGCCATTGTTATTTTAGTACAGTCCTTTCCTAGGAGCTAAGAGAGCCCACCAGTAAAGGCAGCTCTTCAATCGAAGCCTGAATGGGCTGCTGTGTCGCATATTCATGGGCTGGAAGATCTGAGTCCGGTTGATAAAATTCTGTGTTGTCTCAGCCATGTTTCCTCCACCTCTAATTGCAATCAAAATTAAATTAAATGAACATTATAATATAATTAATTTTTGGTGGTAAGTTCTTCATGTCGTGGAGATTGATTCGTGAACGGACCGACCAGAGGAAACAGGAGTGAGACCACACGCCCTGGATCTGCAATCACAAGACCTGTAATGACTAAAGTGACCTTATCCTTTCCATGGAATTCCACGTTTTGCCCAACGGGCTCGTTAGACTGCACCGCCTGCTGACATTGAAAATGGATAATTTTCCTTTTTTTTAATTTCTAAAATACTTTTATTAACCATGTTATTTAAGAAAAACAAACACTCTAATTTCCTCTACTTCTCGGAGATTGAGGCAGTGATCATGGATGAATTATATACTGCATAATTGGGTTGAGATTATTTGTAAAAGATTTTTCATTTTTAAAAAAAAAAATCTATGAAATATAAAATTAAAAAGAAAACATGTTTATTAACTGGGAATGGAAATTATTTTTTCAAAACTTCACTTTTTTTGAAAAAATTAAAGACATTAAAATAGCTATTTTTTCAAATTCCACGCTATAAAAATAAGATTCGTGTTTGGAAGGCATGTATTTTATACTTTTTTAAAAAAAGTATTTAATAAATATTTTTTCTTAATTTTTTAAAAAAGTATTTTTTAAAAAAGTAAAGCTATAAAACGGAAGAATCATGGGGATGCCAGTTAAAATAGCGTGAGGCAGCATCCTTCCACATGGGTTCACATGTCCCTTCAAAGCCCAAAGTCACGAGCAATGTTATTAAACATGTTCTGGATTTTATATTAATTTAGGTAGAAATTGATCTGTCATGTCCAGTCAAATACGTTTAAGCGGATAAATCAATTAGCGGATTAATCACTCTGTCAAAACTTAAATGAGTTCTGGCGTGATTTTTTTAAAAAAAATATTTTTTTAATTTTTTTTTTAAATCTTGAAATTATAATGATCAAGCTGAGTTTTATAACTTTATTCACGAGCTTATAGCCACTATTTCCTTTATTGTTATGCAATTTTTCCCTCTCGTTTTTTTTTTTTTCCAGTTTCAGTAACTGGCAATACAAAATATCAGTGATTCATAGTCTTGAGAGACAGTCAAGTTAAACCTACGGGATCATAGAGTTGGGGTGAATAAAAAAACTGAGAAATTAAAAAAATTGGAAAAAAAATATTTGAAAAAATCGAACCGTGAAAAAAAACAGATTAAACCGATTAAAATTTTGAAAAAACTGGCTGGTTCAGTTCGGTTTCAGTTTTATAAGCCTAAAACCAAACCGAACCCGGAAAAAAACAAAAAAAAACCTAGCCAAACAGTAAAAAAACCGATCCAAACCGAAAAAACCGAGTCAAAACCGATCCAAACCGAAAAAATCAAAACAAACCAATTTAAACCGGTTTTTAGGATAAAAACCAAAATGATGATTAAGACAACAAACTAACACTATCCATTTATTAAAAAACAAATCCAACATAAAAGCATAGTTAGACCTTAACTTCGAGTTCGCTATGGGTCGGTGGCCCAAATTGTTCTCGCACCATGATTTTTCATCATCCTCGGATCCTAACGGCGAATCATCAATGGTATGACTCCATATTTCTTTTCTTTTTCTTTTTCTTTTTCTATCCTTAAAGATAGTTTAAACCATACCCCAACTACTCTCAACTCTCTATTCTAGACTTTACATTGTAGATATTAAACTTGACATGACTTAAAGAATTGATTAAAAAATTTTATGCTTTGGAATTTAAACTTGATTAAATTTTAATCGGATTACATAAGAGATTAATATTTTAAATTCAGTCTAACAATAATATTATGTTGAATTCAAGTAAGTTGACTTGATAAAATATAGATTAATTTGATATAATTGACAACAATTTTTTTTATTAATCTAGATAATTGTATTTTACAACTAGGTATAGGAAACTACGTATAGGAACGACAACATGGAAAGATTGTCTGGCACAATAATTTAGCCACAGTTTTGTTATTTTTTAATTTTTAATTTTTAATTTTTTTACTTCAAGTAATTTTTTGTATTTTAAAACTGTTTTAATATATTGTTATCAAAATAATTTTTTAAAAATAAAAAAGTTATTTAAATGTATTTTTAAATAAATAATATTTACTACTTTACCCAACATTCACACTGAATATTAAATACGATGTGCGGTGCCACCTGTGAATTGACTGTCACGTATTAGCTCCTCGCCGCCTCTTCCTCTACCCAACCCTAACAATATATTACGTCTTAATCCTGACAGATTGACACGAAACACTTGTTCTGTCTTTGTGCTATAAACATTCCACGCCTTAATTGCCCACGAGTTGACAAACCCAACCTCTCACAATTTCCACACGGTCACCATCATTTCCAGCAAGCCCACGGAGAATAAAAACACCAAATTCTCCAATTTTATATGACTCAGTGTGCTCAATCAAAGCAAAATCTGGTTAAGACCTAAGAGCGTGTTTGCATTCTTTGAGTACACACCACAAAAAAATGCACGCCAAGACAGACTCAGAGGTCACTAGTCTAGCACCATCATCTCCCACAAGATCTCCACGCCGGCCAGTTTACTACGTACAGAGCCCATCACGTGACTCTCACGATGGAGAGAAAACTACGACGTCTTTTCATTCCACCCCTGTGCTCAGCCCCATGGGATCCCCACCACATTCTCACTCCTCTGTTGGCCGCCACTCGCGTGAATCCTCTTCAAGCCGGTTTTCTGGGTCGTTGAAACCTGGATCGCGCAAGATCTCACCAAATGATGCGTCTAGAGGGGGTCGAAAGGGACAAAAGCAGTGGAAAGAGTGTGATGTTATTGAAGAAGAAGGACTTCTTGATGATGAAGAGCGTCGAAAGGGTCTCCCTCGTAAATGCTATTTCCTAGCTTTTGTTCTTGGTTTCTTTATCCTGTTCTCTTTTTTTTCTTTGATTCTTTGGGGGGCAAGCAAGCAACAGAAACCCAAGATCACAATGAAGGTATATTATATTTTAATTTATTCTCACGAAAATTATTACAATTGAGGAAATTGGTTGGCTTTAATTGGTTTATTCTCCTGCAGAGTGTTACATTTGAGCAATTTAGAATCCAAGCTGGTTCTGATTCAACAGGAGTGGCAACTGATATGATCTCTGTGAACTCCACAGTGAGAATGACCTATCGCAACAAAGGAACATTTTTCGGAGTCCATGTGACCTCAACACCTCTGGATCTATCCTACTCTGAAATCACTTTAGCATCAGGAAGTGTAAGCCAACTGAAATCTTGCTTTTCCTATATTAGTTCAAAAGAAATGAAGATGTTTCTGAAAGTTCTCTAATTTGGTGATTTGGGTATTGCAGATCAAGAAGTTTTACCAGTCAAGGAAGAGCCAGAGATCGGTAGCAATATCTCTTATCAGCGATAAAATACCATTATACGGGAGTGGGGCTGCGTTTAGCAGTTCAACAGGGACAGCCACATTACCAGTGCCTCTAAAAGTGAACTTCGTTGTTAGATCAAAAGCATACGTTTTGGGAAAATTGGTTAAGCCAAAATTCAACAAGAGAATCGAGTGTGATTTCACTTTTGATCCAAAGAAGCTCAACGTCCCAATCTCGCTCCAGAAGGCTTGCACATATGATTGATCATCTGTCATCACATGAAGAGGAATTTCACATTTTTTCTTTTAATTCATTATTTTGTTTCGAGGACAAGAACCTAGAAAGTCAGTGTGTGGAAATGGAAAACAGCTCAGCAGGCAAACAGGGCAAGGCGAGTCACACACGGTATTGGACCTTTTGGTTTGCCCAGCTGCCCCTAGAGGGAAAATAACGCCTTGCATTCGGCGGTGCCTTGTGAGTTGTGAGTGGTGACTCTCTATTTGTTTATTTTCCCTACACATGTATTTTATATATATATATATATATATATATATATATATATATATAGAATTTGATGTAAACATGAGTGTTAATTCATGTGTTAGCGCTACCATTCGTGTAATTTAGTTCTTTGATAAAGCTTTACCCCACGATGTAATCTTGTTCACAAGTTATTTTCTTTTGGTCTCTTAGAATTCATCAAGTGGCCTGTTAATTTGTTAGCTGTAGCCTTTATCTGCTTTAAATTTCTTTCATTTCAGTGTAATTGGGGTTCGATAATTGGTAAAGGTGGTGTTAGACCTCGTCTCTTTCGATAACAAATCCATTGGTAAAATTTGAGGGATTGGGCACCCCATTCCACGGCAAAATATGACAAAAATTCAGCTTTCTTCTTCCCACAGCCTCTAAAAAAAATGTCATTTAAGGTAACATTTGGTTACAGTATTAAAAAAAAAAGATAGAGATAATATTTGATAATTATTTTAACATAAAAGAGTCAGAATTAATAAAGACAAAGGTAATATATATCCGCTCAGTATTTCTTATTTATTATTTTAAAAATATAGAAATTCATTCAAAAAAATATAATTATTTTTATGTTTTTATTATTGTTTTTTAACCAAATATATTTTTATTTTTTCTATTTCAATACATAATCAAACACAATCTAAAATATATAATGTACAAATTTTAAGCGAATCTACCTACTCTGTAGAATTCCCTTTACAAATCATCGATTTATCCCTTAAGTGATTGTAGATTTTAGAGCCACTAAAGAAGACATATCTTTCACATTAATCTCGTATATTTAGAAAAAACTAATATATTTTTAGATATTAATCCTAGAATTTGAATTCAAAAATACAAAAAAATAAATAATTCTTTAACAACCAAATCATAATCTTCCAATTATTGAGACAATAATATGGAAATGATAGCTTGGATATTAATCAAAGCATCTAAAGCGCCGCATCGATTCCTTGTCTTCTCCAGTGTCGGACAAATCAAGAGGTGAAGCCCCCTGAATCTGTGCACATGCTAACCAGCGTGGACATGGTCGATAAATAATAATAAATTTGGCGTCGACTATTAGCGAGGAGAATCAATAACAATCCATCTCGTCATCTTCAACTACATTTACAACAACTTTGATTTTTTCACCTAATTTTTTAATCATTGCATGATCTTTAGCATCGAAAAATCTCGCATTAGAGTTTAATGGAGGTGAGCCATGCACCTACTCGTTTTCCACATTCTAATTAATGCCGATGAATTTGAAAAGGAAGATGATGAAAAAAGGAACAAAAAACAATGCCATTATAGTTATAGATCAGGAAGGAAGGAAGGTATCTTGTTATCCTGGAAGACTTGATGGATAGCGTGTGGTACAATTTCGCTCACTCAAATACTCAATGGTGATGGCTTCCTGGTTGCCATCCTAGAAATGGTGAGGGTGACAAGCATCCATTATAGACTGAAAACAGTGCTCCTGTGTGAATTTCTATCTCCTCCCCTGTTTCTTTAACCATCTCCCTTTTTTCCCAAAAAGCAACAATGTAGGGACTTGTTTGAACACTTGGCTCTTTATTTAGAAATACTGAAATTAACATTGTCAGATTAGGGGGTCAAAATGAAACAAAAACGGTGTCGAATCACTCCAATCCTTGCATAAAACGACGCCAAAAAGATAGGACATTTACAAAAATTAACTCTTTTTTTTTTTAAGATGGAGACAAAAAATGTTTTTATCCCTGTTTTCACATACCAAATATAATGTGTTTTTTTATCTTATACTTGTCTCTTGCATCGTGTATATACTTTCAGACTCAACTCAAGAAACAAAAACAATAAATCAAGACCTTGTTTTTGGATAAATAGAACGAGGGAAATTTAGAGCAAGCAGGTGAAATAACTGTGCTGTGATAAGAAGAATTGCATTGAAACTAGTGATTTTATAATAAGATTTCACTAATTATTCGCTACAACCATAAGTTTTTTCGCTGAGGTAAGACGCACAAATTCAATAAAATATGTGCTGTCTCAACACAAGCCCAGCGAGAGCAGCCATGACTTAGAAAACGCTTTCCTTTCTGGGACGGACAAACCAAATAATTTCACTACACATATGGGGAAAATGTACGAAAGAGAAAGCAAAATCAAGCAATTAGCTCTTATCTCCTGCAGTGAGTGATACAAGAGCAACCTCTGGTGTAGGGGTTAGCCTGTCCTCTTGATCGGAAACAGTAATGGGTATAGTAAGACCTCCCTGAGCGAGCTGGGCAAGGCACCCTGTTTGCAGAGAGAGCACCATAAGATACGTAATAGTGCTTTGCTCTCCCATGCAGAGACCTCCTATGAGACCCGCCGCCATACTCTTCGTCTTCATTGTCACTTAACTCGTCGTAGACAGACAACGCTGATGGCCATTCAAGATCTTCACTCGTCAGTTGGATGAAATCCTTTAAATCAACCTGAGCTTTAACAACAATGAGAAAAGTTAAGGAGGCAGCAATCAAACTCAGAGCTGAAACCCTCATGGTTGCAGGATTTCCTATTGCACTAGCTAGAATGACTGGAGAGTGGAGATTGTGGGACCTAAAATATATAGGAGAGCGTTGAAATTATTAATGTGGATTGGGGTTCGTGACATCTAGTATAACCTCCATAAATTAATAACTTGATTTATTTATTAATGTGGAAACTTGAAAGATGGAATGAAGTGAAATTATTATTTTGGATCGGGTTTGTTACATGTGGATTTAAAACTTGATTTAAATTTAGTTTGTTCTGAATCAGATCAAACTTGCATAACCCAACAAATTAACCTGCATGTAATCTAATTAATTATCTGGACTAAACTCGAGTGAAATCAAAATGGGCTAATTCGAAGAAGTTTTTTTTTTTTTTTAATACAACATCGTTTTGAGATAACCGAACAATCCAGATCCTCATCCGATTAAGATTTCATATCAGGATTGACATTTATGATCGAGAAACACGGAGTCACATGGAAATGGGAATTCTTTTTGGATGCATGAAAGGGATTTTATTTGTTCACTGGAATTAGGCTGGGGACATCAGATTCACAACCCTTGCCAGTTTGCCTGCCTTAATTAACGCTGCTTCTTGTGCGGTGCTGAAACATGCCATTTCTTTAAACATATTGATTCTGGATTTGTTTTTGCTTCGGTCTGATTCATCCAACACAGACAACTGTACATCAGTAATCTCTGTGCAAGTGGGCTTCACGGGTAACATGTTCTTCGTGTACTCTTCACATTCACTATCTTTTTTCCCTTCTTTTTTTATTTCACGTTCACGGGATAGACCCAGAACCATTATCATCGACGTAAAATTTTGAATGTACTGTTTGAAATCAGAAAATATTTGAAAAATAAGACAAAGGAGCAGATTAATTAATTATATAAAATCTTCCTGCCTGTGCCTGGTGAGAATGTAAATCTCCTTATCACTTGTCATTTGCTAACAAGATGCTTATCTGGTTGCCTTTTTCAACATGAACAAAATTTTCTATCCTAAGTGATTAGCATAAAACTGCTGTCTAATTGTCACAAGAAACTAGATTATATTGAAACCATAACATAAAACTAGTGTCCATACAAAACAAATATTAAATTATACATAAAAAATTGAAACTAATTATCTCACGAATACTAAAAGCATATATTGAAATAATATTTAAAGTAAAAACATGTAAAACATTTATTTGTTGAAACTCTTATAATAAATTTTTTTTTATTATTAAGGATCGATCATTTATCTTTAAGATTTTATTATTTCTTATTTGGTGTAAAATGACTTTTTTTAATAAGCTTCTTAGGATTTCAATAACAACACTTTGTTTAGTGCATTCATAGACAAGATAAAAAAAAACTCAAAAAATTCTAATCTAAACTCTATAATAGAAGGAAATGGTAGAAGAACGAGTCAAAGAAAAACCAATAGCAAAAGAATAAAAGAACTCGAGAAATTTTATATAACTTTTCATTCATCCAAGACACCTATTTATAGAACTTGAAAACCAAAACATTAATCTATCATAATTCATAAATTTTTATTGATTGCGATGAATATTCATATTGATAAAACATATTCATAACTCATGAATTACTCATAATAACATTTATTCTCGTTACATAATTAATGTACTCATATTCATGTACTAAAATATTTTAGAGACTAAAAAAAATTACTAGTAAATAAATTTAATAGTAAATATTTCTCGTTAACTAAATTTAAATCTAAACTCATGAGTCCATAAGCCCATTGTTCAATCCACAAATGGAGAATTCAAGACAGGGACTATAACAAATATGCTATATTGTATTGAGGATTTAGCCATAGACTCAGTATATTTTTTTATCACAATAGTGGACTAACATTTATGGCCTTGGCAAAAAGAAAAAAGAAAAAAATATATATTTGATTCAGGGGTATTTTAATATTTTCATATGGGCCATTTATCATTATTGATTTGTGTGAGGGTATTTTTGTTTATACAGTATTTTTATGAATAGTAAAACAACAAAAATACTCCCAAGAGTAATAAAAATCAATTGTTTCGGGTAGGAGTATATATATATATTTTTTTTCATATATGGTAGGTTTACAAATGTACAATTATTTCAGGGGTATTAGAGTCTTTTAGGGTTTTGTTGTTAATTGTTGGCTTGCATGGGGGTAGAGTAGTAATTTACCGTTAAAATAATATTTTTAACAAGAAAACATTGTTAACATGTGTTCACCACATGCCCACGAGTGGATAGCATCTGCGTCATCAAGTAGCATATATCACATCACTTGGTGTCCAAAACTGGCCTTCTGTTGTTTCCTTATATGAGCCATTGTGCCCTCTTTCATGTGGAGTGGTGCGTGGCAACTTACGATAATTGGATTGTCGTTGGTGGTCATTTAATTTTTTTTTCTCTTTTTCTTCTTTCTCTCTTGACATATAATGTACACCATTATCCTTTTTGTTTCTTACTTATCAATTTTAGTTCTCATTCTCTTAATTTCCTTTTATTTCGTTTTTTTTTTCCATTTATAGGAATATTTTTCTTTTAAATCTAGTCCTTCA
This sequence comes from Populus simonii, assembly GCA_007827005.2. NCBI lineage: Eukaryota > Viridiplantae > Streptophyta > Magnoliopsida > Malpighiales > Salicaceae > Populus > Populus simonii. The sequence goes on from CM017477.2 coordinate 2,576,071, forward strand.
ATTATAATTTCTCATAAGTTTTTTTTTAAAAAAATTAGTCCTTATTCTTTTAATTTCTATTTTTTTTCTTATTCTTTTTATAGAATTTTATTTTTTCAGTTGTAATTTCTCATATGTTTTGTTTTTTATTTCGATCCTTGTTTTTTTTTTCCTGACACTTTTGTTGAAGTTTTTTTTATCTTTCAATTTCATCATTCAATTAAATTTTTTATTTTGTTCTTTTGATTTTTTTTCTTTTATTAAAGCTATTTTTCAATTCAATTTAACCCTCCAATTGAAAATTTTTATCCCTCTAATTAATGTTTTGTTTTCACCCTCATTTGTTTAGATCTTTTTGTATAATTAAATTTTTTTTCATGATTTCATCTTTCGACATTTAATTTGTTAGAAATTCGGCTATGTACAATCTTATTATTATGCACTTGTTTTTTGTAATATTAATTTTATGTTTATCTTCAAGTTTTTTCTATGGGTTTATCCAGGCCTCATGACTTAAGTCATGAGTTTTGCATGCCTTTTTGAATATAAGTGTTTTTTTAGTTGTTATGTTTTTGTTTTTGTTTGGTATTTCAAGATATTATTCTAATTCATCTATAATTTTATTTATTTTTTTATACTATTTTTATGGGGTGAGTTTCATTTGTATTTATATTTTAAATTATAGATTTTTTAAGATGTGAATTTATTTTTTATTAATTTAAATAAATAAGTTTAGTAAATACAATTAGGTGAATGTTTTATTTTATGTGATTAGATACCTTGATTTACATTCATCTTTTAATTTTTTTTATTTACATAAACAATTATTAATTTACATCAGGCTTCTCTTTCAATTTATTGAGTTTGCCAGCTAACATATCTTTAAATAAGGGAACGTTGATATAATTATTGGGCAGGTGAGACGAAGGGTTTCCAATGATGTAGTTTTTATATATAACAATTTCTAGGCTTTTTATGTCTAATGTTCTCTCCCAGACTCATAAATCTATTACTCTTAGACTTAAGTACAAAAGATGGCGAACAAACCTTTTTGTTTTTTTTTTAAATATTATCTCTGAAATTTAAATTTAAAAACTTAAATAAAACAAACTTTCTTAACCACTAAAACAACCACTTAAATTATTATCAAATACTAATCACGTAGAAATCATATAAACGACGTAGTTTAGCATCAAACATGGACAGGAAGCTAATACACTAGACCGGACCTAGCCCAATTAGTAGAGTCAAACGGTGAAGCAAGAACCAGCCAAATTATTAATTAGCTAAACTATCGAGGCCAAAACACAAACTCACAATAATTTCAGGCCCTTCTGGAAAATACAAAGAATCACCGCCATCGGCCACCTCGCCCTTCCCTATATGGACCGAGAGCCCATCTCTCTTCCCCCCCTCTCTCTCTAGAGTTTCCCTTCTCATCATGGCTCATCCCCAGCACCAGTTTCAACAGCACTACCAACCTCAACAGCAACAACAACAACCTAAGAATTTGAGGTAAATTAGGTTAAAAAGGACAGTTTTTACATTGATTTCTTCTAAGGCTAGCGTTTTTTTTTTTTTATCAATTTTTATGCAATCCAGGAATTTATATGCAATCGACAGCCAGATTTCTCCGGCAGTGGCGTATTTTAATCCCTCTAATTTGCAAGATCAGTCTCAGCATCCTCCCTATGTCCCTCCTTGTAAGTTTCCCGACTTCTCTTTTTACTGCCTGATTTATTTGCTTATGTTAATTAGTTAAAAAATATCAGCTACTAATTTTCTATCAATTTTAGGATAAATCAAGCTTGATTATTTACAATTTGGCTACCAAGTTTTATGTAATTAGCTAGCATGGTCTTAAATCAAGTCATAAAATCTTGGGTATTTTGTGGTTGTTGTTCTAGTTCATGTGGTGGGGTTTGCTCCGGGTCCTGGGAATGATGGCAGTGACGGGGGACTTGAATTGCAATGGAATTATGGGCTAGAACCCAAGAGAAAGAGATTGAAGGAGCAAGACTTTTTGGAGAATAATTCCCAGATTTCCTCTGTTGATTTCTTGCAAGCACGATCAGTCTCAACTGGGTTAGGGTTGTCTCTTGACAATACCCGTGTTTCATCTTCTGGTGACTCGGCTTTGTTATCGCTTATTGGTGATGATATTGATAGTGAATTGCAGCGACAGGATGTGGAGGTTGATAAATTCCTCAAAATTCAGGTTGGGATTTGTTTAAAGATAACAGCTTTATTTCAATGCAAAATGACCTTACCTGTTGCTATTTTTGTAGGTTTATTTGCTTCTCTTTCACTTTGTTACATTTTTTTGCTATTTCATTGCACTTCATTTAATTTGCAAATACTGGTTGCTGCAGCTTCATTTAATATGTTTCTTATACTGATGTGTGTCATCTATGACGTGTTAGTTTAAGTAAGTACTTGATTACTTCACATCCCATGATTCAGAATTAAGCAGTTTGTGTATTGGGTCATGGATTTGGTTCTATATTGTTATGCAATATTTTTCGCATGTTTGCCTCTTGTCACACTTAGGCTTTCAAAGTGATACTTCATGATGCATGAATTCCACGCTGCTCCTAGGAATTTGAAGTCTGCCTGTTTATCATTTTAACTTCAAAAGCACAGTTTTTTCAAAATCTAGAATAATGAAATATAAAGATAATTGGGAAGAGTTGGTCCTCTGTTTCTCTCTCTCTGGTGATTATGCTTCTTGTCAGTATCACTTCACTATTTAGTTGTATCTAGTTTAATATATTTATTCAATTAGATGTAAGCATTTGCTTTGTGAATTGTTTTTGTAGGTTTAAAACTAATGTTGGACTACATTAAATCAATAGACTCAACAACAAAGATGGAAATTGCTAATCCTAGATGCATGGTGGTGTGGTTGTCTTTTGTCTGAGGATCTTTATGTTGTTCAGTAATTCTCGGCACCATTTAAAACATTCAAAATCATTGGAACTCAATGACTGCGTTCAACTTTCTAAGTATAGTTCCGGAATTCCATTTGTTGTGGGAGTTAGTGTGAAAAATGTTTATAGAGGTATTCTGGAGGGTGTCGTTCTTTAATTTTTTCCTTTGGCTGTTCATGTCCTTCCTGCTGTGAAGATATGACAGGCTTTGCTTTTGTTTGAGGTGTTTTTTTCTTTGCTTTTGATTGAATTGATGGTTGTGGAGGAGAAGATGGGGTACACCAAACTGGTTTTACCTGCTGGACTTAATTGGAACTGTTCTTGCATTACTTGAATGTCTTTTTTTTCTTATTTTATTTTTTTCCTATCACGTTATCATAGTGTGAGGTGCGTGGAAAATATTTCTAACTTGCTTGTATGTCTAATAGGGTGATCGACTGCGGCAAACCATCCTAGAGAAGGTACAAGCTGACCAACTTCAAACTATCTCACTTGTGGAAGAGAAGGTTCTTCAAAAACTTCGTCAGAAAGAAGCAGAGGTGGAGAGCATCAATAAGAAGAACATGGAACTTGAAGAGAAAATGGAACAGTTGTCTATGGAAGCAGGTGCATGGCAGGAACGGGCCAGATACAATGAAAACATGATAAATGCCATCAAGTTTAACATCCAGCAAGTCTATGCTCAAAGTAGAGATAGTAAAGAAGGTTGTGGTGACAGTGAGGTGGATGATACAGCTTCGTGCTGCAATGGCCGTGCCATTGATTTTCACCTGCTTTCCAATGACAATAATGACATGAAGGAGCTGATGACTTGTAAGGCTTGCAGAGTCAATGAAGTTTGCATGCTTTTGTTACCTTGTAAGCATCTCTGCCTCTGTAAGGATTGTGAAAGTAAGCTTAGTTTTTGTCCCCTGTGTCATTCCTCCAAGTTTATTGGCATGGAAGTTTATATGTAATGGGATACATATGAAAGCTCTAATGCTATCTAGTGTTATGTGCATTGTTCATGGCATTTTCATAATTGCTTATTGCTTGCATACTGGTTGCTGTTGCACTTTTGTGGTGTATATGTTTCTTCAAACGTTCTGCATACAAAAAGACTTCCAGGTGCAAGGGGATTCTTTATCCATTTGGATGGTTTGTGTATGAATTGAAAGGAACTGAAAATTGGTATAAACAATTTGAAAATGTTGAAGTGAATTCTTCTTGTGTCATATATTTTTCTGGTGACATGTTGAAGTTTCTTTTTGAAGTATTTTGAATTATGACATTTGTTGCTTTGGAAGGTTTGTCCTATCTCATTCAATAACTTGCAAATTTGTCTCTGCTAATTTAGGAGCGTGACTAATAGCATTGCATCAAGTGCTAATGACACTCCACTTGTCTGTCCAGCCATATCTTTCTTTGGCTGAAATTGGAGTGCCATTAACACATGGCGGAATGCTATTACCTTCATCCCTATTTAGGCTTTTGCTCACTAAATCTGCGAAGGCAAAACTTATTTGATATGATTTGTAAAAAGAGTTAATTACTCTGCTATCAAAAGATGTTGATCTGCTATCAAAAGATGAAGGCAGTCAATTGTTGTAGAAAACATGCTCTAGTTAGAAACTAGGTCAGGATAAATCTAGCATTGATGTTTTCTTTCCATTTGTATTTATTAGAATCTTGAGTTGCTTTATAATAATTTCTGCTGTTTTTGGAACTTCAATCTATAGTATGTTTCTCAATCTTTACATAGATCGAGTTCCTTGTCTGCTTATTCATATGTCTTGGAAATTGCGAGGTTCTTAATTTAGGGATATCTAGAGCATAGCACTCTGTTTTAATGAATTACATGGTTTAGAATAAGCCTGGGTATACTTTAGCTATGCTTCGACATGATTCGACTATATTTTTCAATTCCATTTTTCCTGGATGAAATTTATACTGCAATAACTCACAAGTCTTACCAAATATTTCATTACATTTTTTAATTCCAGTTACTTTACATCAAGTTTTACGATATATATCATTACATTTTTTAGTAAGAATATTAATCTTGTAACAGTTGCGTGGTTGATTCTTTTAATGTGATTCAAGTAACATCAAAATAGTGTTGATATTTGTTGCTATATATTGGCTTAAGATTATGGCTGTAGCTGGAGTGTGATGCAGCTATGTGTTGTGAGATGTAAGGGGTGTATGGAGGAAAACCATATTGCATGTAATTGTGAAATCTTCAATGATGAAGAGGTGTGGGCAAATCATGCAGCTATTCTCGGTTAGCCCCCCCTTGTATGGTGAGATGCAAGGGGGATTGGACAAATTTTTTCATGGTTGAACGCCTTTCAATTTGACTAACGTGAGAGATTGGCAAGGTTCAAATTTGAAACGCCAACCAACAGAGTTGGTCTTACATTCATGGAGTTGTATGTAATAGGGCCTTTTATTGTTGTACTGATAGTCGATCATTGCATTACTTGATAGCATTTCCGTGTTGTACCTGTGGTGCGGTGCCATGTGAGGGTGGATATGGGATTGTGGTGGTTTAAAATGTTTGTTTTTTTTGTTTAAAAATATATTAAAATATTTTTTTTATTTTTTAAAAATTAATTTTGATATCAGCATATTAAAACGATATGCTAGAAAAATAATTTATTTTAAGTAAAAAAATTTAAGAGAAAATGATTTGTACCGCGTTTCCAAACATACCTGAAAAGTAAAAGCCGTGGCCACCATTTCTTCTGGATGGATCCCCACTTGGGTTTGTGTGGGAATTGTTTATTTTAAGTATTTTTTTGTTTAGAAATATATTATATTAATATTATTTTATTTTTTAAAAATTTATTTTTAATATTAATATAATAAAATAATTCAAAAACAAAATTAATACTGTGTGTGATAAAATAATTTTAATAAAAACAGATTTCCAAATGGACACTAAAGTCACTCCTTGCCTTGCGTGTGATATCCGATAGTTAACTTTTTTATTTATTTATTTACTTGGGTGTCTGGGTCAGCTTCCGCACACCATGACTAATTCCATGGTCCACTGAACATCCTGCAAATCCAGTGAGCATGTAAGGCACCGCGGAGATGACAGGTATGTACAGTGAGATTCGAACCCAAATATAAAGAAAAGAAATAAACTCTTATCACCACTAGACCAAGATCTCAAGACTAAGATCTCAAGTGCTTTATCCGGTAGCTATCTTTTTTTTTTTGGGTTCTTGGTAGCAGAATATTGTACGCTTTTAATATTTCCCTCGGAGCCCATGGAAGGGATCCAACCAAGGCCAGTTACCATTCTGGGCCTTCGGCCGAAACCATATAAAAAAAGTATCGTATAGGTCAATTTAATTAACATTAACCTTGAATTAATATTTCTGATTTTAACCTTCCGTGTTCATTTTCTAGTTACAAGATTTTGCTTAATGGGTCAATCTATTAACTTGGGATTTAGCTTAGATCAGGTTAATAAAAAACCTGGACATTAAGAAAAACAATTCTGTTTTAGATTTATTATTTTTAAAAGAATTAGATTGATCAAAATTAACGTGCTCAATTTAAACCTATACAACGACAAGTTTAGCTCGGTAGGTAAATAAAGAAGTGCTAATTTTAATATGTTATAAATGATGTTTTTATCATAACATAGGTGGAGGTTAGTTATTTTATGTTATTTAACTAATTTTTTTAATGATATTATGTTATTTCACCAGAAAACATGAGCACCTCATATAATTCATTTACAAATGGAATGTAAGGAAAGAAATGTCAAATGTCAATCAAAATCCAATAATTAAGGGGTTATATATATATAATACTCTAAAAAATTATGGAAAAAGAACTGTAGCTTTTCCAGGCCTTTCACCTTTTTTTTATGAATATATTATATTATTATAATTATTATATTATAGAACTGTCTTCTTCTTTTTTTAAAATTTTTTTATTGTTCTTTTTCAATGATTTTTTTTGTTTGATTTAATTTGTTAATGTTAATTTTTTTTATTTAGTTATCAGACTTTCATGATACGGATCCCGGGTTTGATAGGTTAACCTGGTTTGACGAGTTAACCTGGATTTTTTTCTTTTTAATTAGTTTAGTTTGTTAATGTTAAATTTCTTTCTATTTAATTATCAGACTTTCATGACACGTATCCTAGACTTGACGGGTTAACTTGGTTTGATGGGTTAACCCAGTTAATTCTGGGTAAACCCGTTAATTTTTTTTCTATTTAGTTATCAAACTTTCATGACGTGAATCCCAGGTTTGACGGGTTAACCCAGTTAATTCAGATTTCTTTCTTTTTCTTTACTAGTTTTTTTCTTTCTATTGGTTTTTTTTCTTTGTTTTTTTCTTTTTAATTAATCTATTTAATTATCACACTTTTATAACACGACCTTATAGCCAGACCCACATCCAATGCTCTTGGGTCCGGTGTTGCAGCCAGGCTCATTTAAACTTAAGTTATGTAAGTTTAATATTATTATTAATATTATAAATATTATTCTTGGGTCAAGTGTTGCAACTAGACCCAAGGTTTTTGGGTATATCTTTGCAGAAAGTCTTAACACTTTTAGATCTTAGCTTTTTTTTATATTTTTTATGCAAGAAAAAAAAAATTAACCCATGGCATATGACTTTGTTTTTTTTTTTTTTTTTTTTCCTTTCTAAGCCTTTTACTGTGAACTGCACGGTGCAGTCCAAAGTAAAAAATCTTATGCTTTTAGTTTATTTTTTTTGTCTATAGTTTCTTAATATTAAATTTTTTCTATTTAATTACTAGGTTTTCATGACACGGATCCCAAGTTTGATGGTTTAACCCAGTTGATTCAATTTTTTTTCTTTTTCTTCAATAGTTTTTTTCTTCCTGTATATTTTTTTCTCTTTGCTTTTTCCTTTTTAATTAATCTTTTTTTTTTTAATTTAGTTCATTAATATTAAATATTTTTTCTATTTAGCTATCACACTTTCATGACACGAATCCCAGGTTTGACGGGTTAACCTGATTTGGCGAGTTAACTCAGCTGATTTAGATTTTTTTTTCTTTTTTCTCATTAGTTGTTTTCTTCCAATTTCATCTTTTAATATTGTATGCAGTTCACAGTGAAAAGGCTGATGACTTTAGCTTTTTTTTTTGCTTTTTTTTTCTTTTTATGCCTTTCACCGTGGACTGCACAATGCAGTCCACAGTGAAAAGGCTGATGCTTTTTTTTCTTTTTAATTAATTTTTTTATTTTGTTTGTTGATATTAAATGTTTTTCTATTTAGTTATCAAACTTTCATGACACGGATCTTAAGTTTGACGGATTAACTCAGTTAATTTAGATTATTTTTTCTTTTTCTTCATTAGTTTTTTTTTCTTCTTATAAGTTTTTTTTCTGTTATTTTTTATTTTGAATTAATATTTTTTTATTTAATTTAGTTCATTAATATGATTTTTTTTTCTATTTAGTTATTGGTTGATGCTTTTTTTTTTTAGTTATCAAACTAATTTTTTTTTTGTTTTTATGCCTTTGACTGTGGATTGCACTACAATGCAATCCACAGTGAAAAGGTTGATGCCTTTTGTTTGTCTTGATTTTTTTTCTTTTTAAGTAATTTTTTTTCCTTTAATTTAGTTTGTTAATGCTCAATTTTTTTTTTATTCAGTTATTAAATTTTCATGACACGGATTCCAGGTTTGACTGGTTAACCTGGTTTGACGGTTAGCCTATATCCAAGGCTATTGTGTCTGGTATTGTAGTCAGACCCATTTAAACTTGGGTCATGCAAGTTTAATGTTATTATTAATATTATAAATATTACTCTTAAGTAAGATGTTGCAACCAAACCCAAGATTCTTGGTTATAGATTTACAGAAATACCTAATATTTTTAGATCTTAGTTTTTTTTGATATTTTTTATGCAAAAAAAAAATAACCCGTGGTATCACGCGGGTAATGTAACTAATATATATATATATATATATATATATATATATATATATATATATATATATATGTGTGTGTGTGTGTGTGTGTGTGTGTGTGTGTGTGTGTGTGTGTGTGTGTGTGTGTGTGGTGTCAATCAAAGTTTAGAGGGCGTTTCATGTTTGCAAGGTTTGTTGTAAATCAATTATTGGCCTGACGACGACATACAGGGGTCATCCGTCCCACTAAATTTCCTTTTACTGGACCACGAGCATTTTGATCACGAAACTGATGCTGGGCTGCACTACTGGTTTAAGATTTGTTTGATTCTCGCTTAATAATAGGCTTATGGATGTGTGTTTTTCAATTCATCAGTAAAATAGTTTTTCGTTGATTGCTAACGCAAATAATTATTGGAAAATTACCCTAACTATTTTATAAATTAATTGTTTTTATATTTATTTTTTATTTTTTAAAAATTATAGTTTACATTCTAAATTTCACCATGCACATTACGTTGATCCAGTGGTTCTATAAGCTTATCAGTGGCTCATCACCAAAGAAACAATGATATTTTTAAATTCTCCAGGCTCATCCTTCCCCTTTTATTTTCATTATTTATTTATTTTTTTAGTTGTTAAATGTTTTTCGCTAAATGAATAATCTAGGGATTGATTTGAAATAGGAATATCCTTCCCCTTTTATTTTCATTTTTTATTTATTTTTTTAGTTGTTAAATGTTTTTCGCTAAATGAATAATCTAGGGATTGATTTGAAAAAGGATTAGGGTTATAATGAGTCTCTAACTATTTAATTTAAAAAGACATTGGTTTTTTTAATAAAAAAAATATTTGATATATTTAACTGATTAAGTTTGTATTGGATTTAATCATATCAATGAAACCATTAAAAGATTAATAAATTCAACCAAGATTTATCAAGTGAACACTATTTAACTAGAAACTCAAACAAATTAGAATTTGGATTTCAAGTTTTTTAAGGTTAATTTATTGAACCAGGCCGAGATTAATATTTTGATCCAATGGTCTATTTGGATTGGGCCTCGCTGGAACATAGTTAAGTACTCCTACTATGATAGCCTCTTATTTTCTCGGTAATATTGTGATAGATTTTGAATTAGATATAGTATGTTAGAATTAGGACTAGATCCACGCATCAAATGAAGTATGCTAGAATGTCCCACGAAGCGTCCTTGCTAAGCTTGTCTCTATGCACAAAAACCCATGTACTTATATATATATAATCCAATATTATAAATAAATTAATGGGTGTTGGATCTAATTTGAATTCATTAGGTGGTTCTTTGGGATAAGATTACATAAAATGTATGTCCGGAGAGGGAATATTTTGTTGAATTTTACCACCTATATATATTTGTCAGCGTATGATTGAAGGGAGGTGAGTTATAAACCCTAATACCTTTTTAGCTCATAAAAAGGGGTCCAAAATCGGCTCATAGAAACGTGTGTTGTCAAGTATTATGGTAGTTAAACAGGCAATTAATTGTTCATTGACCCACCGCATACAATCTTGTAATTGAAGCTTCAAGCCAATCCAATTAGGATCAATAGCTGATTAACAAGGTATAATTTTAATCATCATGGTCTTCAACTTTTTTCCTATAATATATATATATATATATATATATATATATATATATATATATATATATATATATATATATATATATATATATATAGAGGGAGTAGTATTGTAGAAGCCTTGGGAAGCAAGTCTTTTGATTGGGTGAGTATTGGACAAAAGTGGAGGGTAAGAGGAAGAGGAATGCTTTTCTTTAAGGGGAGGAGAGAAGATTGATGAACTTTTTTCTAATCATGCCTTAGAAAGTGATGACAAAGAGGAAAGTGAATATGCTTCCCCCATGATTATAACTATCTGCTATCTATTATTATTCCACCTCCACCTCCACTTCCACCGCAAACCCTAGCCGATCTCTGTCCTGTCAATGCCTGCCTCCTTTGCCTTTCCCCCCTACCTTCTCTCTTTTATAAAGACTTGGATGAAAATGTACAATTAGACATGAAATGAACATTCAAAATTTAATGGAAGAGTGACTTTACTAGAGTTCAATCATCCAATCCTCTCCTTATTCCCTATAAAGCTGATTTTTCTCCTACTTTCCTTTTCTTCTTTCACTTGTGGGGTATTAGGGCATGATATCTCTGTTCGCTTACCTCCACTTTGTATCTCTCTTGCCTTCTTTTTTCATATGATCCTTTACATATATCCCTGAGTTATATTTTTCTCCAATTTATATTCTTATAATTACCAGTCAAAATTATTCCCTTTTAAAACTGAACATGCATCTTGCTATGCCCACACCCTCCTGCCTCGGGTACGAGGCTAGCTCAGTTGCAACTTGCTAGGGGTCCCCAATATATATGGAATATTTCCATTGCGTAGCTAGCTTGAGGTGTTGTCTTTACTCTTACCTCGTTCTCTTGAAACTGCTTAGTTTACAATTGTCTAGCTATATATTAGCATGCGCAAGTTCTATGGCAGTGCCTATACATTTTAGCTAGGCCGTGCCCAAGAAATCTTTAACGGCGAGCATCTACTGCACTTGCTAATTATTTGGTTAACCATCTATGATTATTCGCTAACATAGAACCCAATTCCTAATTGATAATGTAAAAAGAAAAAAAAATTAACTTTTGGGTCTCAAATGTTTCAAAAATTTCTCAGTCGGGTACTTCTATCGGTTTATAAATAAAATCTAACAATCCACCTCTCTTTATAGCATTATACAAATAAAATTTTGAAAATATTGTCCTTTTAAAATACTACATAAAAAAGCTACATCAAATTATAATGTTCGTGGCAAGAGGAAGTTTTATTAACAAACAATTAAAACAAAAGGAAGATTCACTGTAGCTCTTTTCATATTTTTCATTATTTTGTTATTCCTGTAAAAAATTACATGCCTTTGGACCATGATTATTTTGGTATTTGCATGAGGTACATTAGTCATTACTGATTTGTTTGGGAATATTTATATCTATTCAATGTTTTGTGAACTATAAAATAACCAAAATACCCCTAAAAGTCAAAACATTAGTAGTCTTGTGTAGGAGTATTTATGTATTTTTATTTTATTCTTTATACACAATAAAATTACACATGTACTTTTGGATACAAGACATTTAGTTCATTGTAGTTAGAGGTATTTGAATCTTTTAGCTTAGGTTTTGTTGTTGATTGTAAGTTTGGTTGAGAGTAATGAAATAATTTTATTTTAAAATAATAATTTTTTAATTGAAAAGCTATTGGAGCGTGTAGAGTAAGCGCCAACAAGTTGGAACCACCACATACTTTGCGCGATGCGTGCGGTGGTTAATTAATCGAGATATTATTTAAATTCTAAATCTAAGTCAAGAATATTATTAATTTATGGAGATGGTAATGAATTTTGCTTCAGGTTTCACAATATTTATCCGAGGTTAAACTAGTTTGTTTTTTCAATAAAAACCCAACACAGACAACATTAATATTGTAGCCCCTTGAATTACAACATTGATGATCCAAAAATATGACTACAGTACAGTTTATGTGGGTGCCTAGTACTTGCTATATCGCTGCGCGTGAGAATCAAATTGTGAACAAATTGGAGCGGATAGTTTTCGATTAGGGACCATCAAAATTTTGTGCGCTGGTTGAGTGATCTACAACAGATCTTTCACAAAGCTTTTTGATTGACATGATTGACCAGCCAAAAGGGTTTCCTCAGTGGATTATTAGTTGGCAATAATATCTGTATGATTATAGGAATATGTTAAAAAGAGCGAAAATAAATAAATATATATAAGAGAAAACTGGACAGCCCGGATCAGCCCAACACTGCAAATGATTTGAAGATAACTTCATTTCCCCAGAAGATAATGAATCGATCACCATCCGATCAATTTACTGATCATAACTCTCATCGAATTTCGATATTGAAGCCAGATTGCGCAATATTTTGTATCTTGAATTATTGGATGTCATCATAGTAAAAAAAAAAAATCACTTTAAGAACGTATAATTGCTTTGTGAGTAATGGACGTAGAGGTGGGTCTTCATATATATGCATGAAATGATGGCGAGGATGATGGAGGGACCCAAATAAGGCTTTTGATCATTACAAAGGAATCCCTTGGATTGAGGAGTAGTAGTAGAGCAGCAGCAGCAGCCTTGAACTTGTGGGGTATCCCTTTTAATATTTATTTTAAACACCTTTTTTTTTCCTCCCTCTCTTTAACGTTCATCAGCCACAGTATCAAAAGAAGAGAAGAGGAAGAGAAAAAAGAATGTGATGTGCATGTGATCCAACAGCCTTTATGTTCCCTCTTCGAACCCAATATACTAAACCACCGTTCTTCTTCTGTTGTCTTTTTTGACATTCGGGGTCTAGTATGCTTTCTTGGGTTGATCATATTTAGGTCATACATAGATAATATATTGTAATTTGGTACTAAAACTTAACTTTGGGCCCATTTCTAGACATGATATGTTTGCCAAGACTTGATCATCGAGAGCACCGATTAAAAGCATGGCATTAGTGGAATCTATGGGTCCAAACATCGCATCAAGCGGATCGTGTAAAGTGTAAACATCTTTTTGGTGTGAGAATTTTCATCTTCTGTAGAATATATGTTCTGTACACCTGCAATAATCAACCCATTATCCTTTGTATATGACAAAGTTCTCTTCTTTTCTTGCGTAATGGTATACGACAAAGTTTCTTTAGTTTTATAGTAGAATCAATGTTTTTATCAAAGAAGAAAGAAAGGAAGAAAGATGAGGGAGGAAAGGTTGTAACTCTAAAGTGAGCTAAAATGAGCTTTCTTTTATTGATAAGAAACTATAGTTCATGCAAGGATCACATTTTGATGTAGAAACCCTTTTGGACCTACGCTAAAGAGATTAGGTTTGAAGGAAGCTGCTTTTTAACGTCTTTTTTTTTAGAGGAATAGAACTTTTGCATGCAAATGAAATCCACATTATTCTAAAGTACTTCATTAATTTAAGATTCCTTTCTCTTTCTAATCAGTCAATTAAAACAACTTTCTTTGCTTCTTTTGGGTCAATGTCTTTGGTTGATTTTGATTCCTACAAATATAATATCATTCACATTTAAAATCATATTTATAAAACTTATAATGGCCTAACTACCATTAGAAGTCTAGACAAGTTCAAGATAAAAAAAAATACAGAAGAAATTGACTTGACCTGACTAATAAAAGATCTAGGTTGATTCCAAAGAATTACCAGATAAAAAACCCGTTGACATTTTTTTATTAAAATAATGTCTTTTTGATCATATTTTAAAAAAAAATTGTTTCTAAATTAACCTTAGTCAAACTAAGTTAATCAATGACTCGGGCCTTATCCTAGATCAATTTTTAAAATATATTTAATATACATGATTAAATTGAAATTTCAATGTTATTTCCTTGGTTGAAACAACTTTTAGGTAAGAAATGAGTTCAAGGCATATATGTAATTCCTTTGCTTTTTTTGGTTGAGTAGAAGGCTTAATAATTTTCAACTCTTTTTCATTATATAATTAATTATAATTGAAGAATCATGGTTGCTAAGACTCAAACTTTATTTTATTGAAGGAATTTATTAAATACATAATCGTTAATTTAAGCTTGCATGTGTCAGTAATTTTTCTCTGAATTGAGCAGTGAGCACTATAATATCCTACCATTTTATAGATTCTCGACACCCTTGAAAGCCTTGATTGTTTCACCATTCTATAAATTATTCACGAGGCAAAACTATTCAGTGAGCACTTTTAACCCTCATAATGAACAATAACTCTCCTTTTCTTTTAATCGTGATCATAAGTAGCATTTTTTTGGAAGAAGTCGATTTATTGAAAGGGCTAACCAGAAGGTAGCCAAAAACAAGATACACGAAAGAAAAACAGAAAATAAAAGAAAAGAGAATCACAAAAACAAAAAGCAAACACAAAAAGAAAGAAAAAGAAAGCCAACAGATACATAACCGAAACAGAACATCAGGATTGAAGGAGCTGATATGCCATGCTTAAAGCCTTAATTTGGTGTTAGACTAATCTATAATACCTTCAGGCCTTATAATTAAAGTAGTGCTAGTAGCTATGAAGAACTTATTTGCAGACTTGAGCCAATTCGAAAGGCGGTAAAGAATTAAGAAGAAATTATCTTCAAAGGTCACAGTTCCATCATTGAAGATTATCTTGTTCCACATAAGCCATATACTCCAGCTAACACAACAAGAAACCATAGACCAAGCCTTGCGCTGGAATTTTCCAAACACTAGGTTAAGCCATTGATTTAAAAGATCATCCATAAGGCGGGGAAGGCAACCACTAATACTCTACCAATCCAAGAATTTCATTCATAATTTCCACACTGGTCTACAATGAAGGAGAAGATGATTTGAATCTCAATCTCATTTTCACAAAAAGATACAAAAGGCTTGATCAACTGTGATTATATTACGGCAAAGTAAAAAATTCTTAATGCATAATCTATTCTGAACAGCTAGCCAAAGAAAAGATTGAACCTTAGGAGAGACCCTTTTTTGCCATATCGAAAAAGTTCTAAGCCCTGGATTCATAATTCTGTCAATAAGTAAAGAATAAGTTTTAACTGTATAACCTCCATCTGCTGATGAGGACCAAATTTTCTTATCTAAAGTTGTTGCCTTTAGCCGAAATCATTCTAGAGATGGGAGAAGGTATATGACCTGCTCAGTTTCAAAGAGGAACAATTGTCTCCTCCAAGCTAACTCCCACTTCCATTACCTTTTCTCCCAATTTCCCATATCAGCAATTGTGACATTCAGTTTAGTGGAAAGAATATAGAGCTGTGGGTAAATGACTTTCAATAGAGAGCTATTAAACCAAACATCAGACTAGAACCGAGTTAGAGAGCCATTTCCCACTACAAATATGCAATTATTGACTAAAGCTGAAGAGACAGAGTCTGTTGAAGTCATAAGGGATGTGATGTCCCTCCAGATACAAGACAATCTTCTACTAAAAATAGGGAAACCATTTTCAAACACCAGCTTGAATTTATTAAACATCATCTTTTTTCATAGCTCATTATCAGGAAGAGAGAGCCTTTAAATCCACTTGAAAAACATTGCTTTATTCCTGGCTATCAATGACCCAATCCCAAAGCCACCCTTATCCTTATCTCTAACAACCACACTCTATTGGACTCTGTAAATTTTTCTCATTCTGACAGTTCACGACCAGAAGAACTTGCGTTGGATGGAAGTAAGTAGCAAAACAAATTAATAGAGAAAAATGCTATTTCTATGATATGTTTGTTTGATATTTTTTTAACAATAAACCTTTATAATAAATAACTTGATATTAAAAATATTATTACGAGTATGTTTTAAAATTATTTTTCTGATGAATACTTATCATAATTAAATTTGTTTAAGATTATGATAAATATAGTATGACAATTGATTTTCTTAGAATATAATATAAAGAAAGAGTACATATACGTTTATTTTTTTTAAATATAAGACCAGAAAAAATTCTATCATATTTTTAAATACCAGTAGTTCACCTTTAAATTTTAGTACATTCTAAGAACATTCTTGTTTAGTTATATTTTCTTCCCATACACTTACAAATTACCATTCAAGTGGTTTTTTTTGTATTATTTGCAAGAAATTCTTTATAATAATGATTAAATTTCTAATGTTTTAATTTTACAAAAATATGTTTGTGAATATTATAGTTTTTTATTGTATATCTTTATTTTAAATTTTGATTAAATTCAGATGATATAATGACTACAAATATTAAAAAATATTATAGAAAATTACACAATATAGGATGTATATATTTAGGAAATATTGATAGGCTTAATCTTGTATTGTAATCTTTACATCAACTATTGTACACTGTTCTACATATCTAAATAGGAAATATTGACTGACTAATAAGTCAAGCTTCCTATTTTTCTCAACTTGGTATCGGAGTCTTAACACATTAAAACTCTCTTTCCCTCTCCCTAATGGACTCTGCCTTGGCTACTATATCTTCCCAACAACAGACCAACGTTTCAGCTTCTCAACATACCACATTCCATAGGTTGTCGGTGCTTTTTAACCTTTGCAGACTTTTTCTTTTTTAGACTGGCGTTTCAGCTCTTTCTATGCTAATGCTGCTGTGAATCTTACCCTTATGGAGGCTTTAATTACAGTGATTGTTCCCCTATCTAATGCTTAGAAAGTTATTTCTTTGAAGCTTACAAACACCAATTATCTTTATTGGCGAATGCAGATGAAGCCATATCTTTCTGGCCATGGTATTTTCCACTTTATGGATGGCTCCTTGTTATGTCCTCATTCTCATATGGTTGCTACTAATGGTTCTTCTATTTATATTAATCCTTCTTTTATTAGAAGCAACAAAATCAACTTATTTTGAGTGCATTACTTTATTTTATTTCAATGGATGTACTACATCTTGTTGTTGATTGCCAAACCTCGCATTGTGTTTGGTTGCTTCCCTGTCTAATTCTTGCATTATGCAACCTCATAAATCTTTTCAAGATCTTCGTCAAGGTGATGCTTCGATCATTATATATATGTAAAAGGTAAAAACATTATTTAATGAATTAGTAGTTGTCAATCAACCAATTTCTCTTGAAGATTTCAATTTGTATGTGTTTTGTGGTCTTCGCGATGACTTCAAATACTTGATAATCAAACTCGTGACCCAGACAAAACCTCTTTCATATGTAGATCTTTTTGGTCATCTCTTTACCCATTAGTTCCTTCACAAGACCTCCCTTCAGTCCATGACTGTCACTCCTCCTCTACTGCCTATGCCAGCTCAGCCACCATCCACTAATGTTGCACATTATCAGTCCTCAGGTTCGTATAACATCAGTCCTAATTTTAGTCGTGGCAGAGGACACTTTCATGGTAATTGGTGTTCCAACAATAACTACAACAACTCTCAAAACAGGGCTGATTTTCATGGCTTTCAGGGATCTTCTAACACCGACTAGATGTAGGGCAATTGACAACAAAACAGACGGAATAATAAATCATCATTTACGTGTTTTTTTTAATTGTATTTCTGATTATGATTTTTTATGTATTTTTGGATGTCTTTGCTTTCCATTTCTGCATTTATATCATAATTATAAGTTGGATTTTCGTTTATCTCCATGTGTGTTCTTAGGTTATAACTTCTCTCATCTTAGTTATCATTGTCTTGATCTAGTATCTCAATGTATTTATATCTTGCATCATGTCTATTTTTATGAAGTGTTTTCTTTTGACAAATCTGAACAGATGATATAACCCCACAACACCTCATTGGTCCTATCCCTACTACCCACTTGCCAAATTTGCTTTATTCACCATTTTTTCCCTCCATTGTACTTACAACCTCTCCACCACCCATTCTGCTTATCATTTCTGCCACCGTAGGACAACCTATTAGCCCTGCTTTTATATCACCACCTGCTTATTTATATAACGATTATTCTTCAAGTACAAGTTCTCCTCCTTCAGGGTTGTAAATTTTCAAGTTTGCCTCTACTGGTTCTACTGTTGTTTCACTAATGTTTGCTGTTGCCGGACCAGCAACTCGGTCTGGTTCTCTAGTTAGTTTGAATTTAAGTATTGACCTCTCTTTCTATCCTCTCTAGTAGCATATGAATTTAGACTTACCTGCCTTTAGTTATGTGGTTCGTCAGCATCATATGGTTCTTCACCCACGACCGCCGAAGACAACACATCTTATAGCTTTTTCAATTATTATTTTTTAGGTATTGAGGTTCAGTCTACTAATGAAGGTGTTATGCTATGAAAAGATAGGTATATTCTTGACGTACTTACTCGAGTTGATATGTCTTATTGTAAACCTGTTGATACTCTTATTTCTACCTTAAAGGTTACTATGATGCTTGATTACTTGTTTTCTAATCCTACACGGTTTCATCAAATTATTGGTGTCATTCAATATATTACTTTTACAAGACTAGACATTTGTTTAATTATTAACAAAGTCTGTTTGTTTATACATGCTCCTACATTTGCATATTGAGCTGCAGTTAAACACATTTTATGTTATCTTTGGGGTACACTTTTTTTTGGCTTACATATCACCCGTAGCTCATCCTTTACTTTACATGGTTTTATAGATAATGATTGGGCTGATAGTGTTGATGATTGTAATTCTACAAATGGATATCTTGTCTTTTTTGTCATACATTGATTTCATGGAAATGGAGCAAAAAAGCACGATTGCTCGTTCTTCTACTGAGGCGAGTATAAAACCTTGGCTGAAGACACTGCTAAGGTTATCTGACTTCAATATTTATTGTCAGATCTGCAGATTAGTCATACTTTTATGCTTATGCTTTAGTGTGATAATCTAGGTGGCGCTACATATTTGTCTGTGAATCCAATCTTCCATGCTCGTACTAAACATGTTGAAGTTAATTATCATTTTGCATGTGATATGAATTCTAAAAAGGACATTTAGATTCATTTTATCTCTTACAAGGATCATCTTATTGGTGTTCTTACTAAGACACTTTTTACTGCTTTTTTTTTTTACTGATTTTTGGTTCAAACTTCAAGTTGATTTTCAATCCTCAGCTTGATGGGGCATATTATAGAAAATTACACAATATAAAATGTATATATTTAGAAAATATTGATAGGCTTAATCTTGTATTATAATCTCTACATTAACTATTATACACTGCTCTACATATATAAATAAAAAATCTTTGCTAACTAATAGGTCAAACCTCCTATTCTTCTCAACTAAAATTATTGCTATTGATATTTGTTAAATCTTGTTTCAAAATGAAAGTTTAACAACCATCATTATAATGAAGTGCTTTGATTTTTTTTTTCTCTTCAATACAATCATCAAGATAAAATTATAAAATAATAATATTTTACTATAAAGTGCTTTCATTTCGCTAATATATAAAAAAAGCCAGAGAGAGAAGAATATAATTTTTCCTAAAAATCTAGAATAAAAATATATTTTAGAGAAAAGGCATTGCATGCTAAATCTTGTTTTAGAATATTTCTAAGAAAATAAAACAATTAGTAAGTTTATATGTTTAAAATTGGACTTAATTACTGATGTTGGAATTAAATTAAATAGTTTGATCACCATCCTTCATGGATTTTTTTTTATCTGTAATGTTTGAACATTAAAATCCATTTTGAAATATCACTATGTTATTTTGGAAATGCATTTCAAGGTTAATGTCTTTGGATTTCTTTAAAGACAGTGGATTCAATACCATAAAAAGAAAAAAAAAATGGTTCTTGCTGGTTTGATAATTCCATGCGCTTAGAAATTTACTGCTTAAATCAGATAGATTAGAATGCGCAGCACCTCCTGATAATTGATCAGGCAATGATTAAGAATAGCATGTACCATATTTTTGGTTGCTTGCCATGCCCACAGACTACAGTAACTCCTGTATATGATTCTGGAAATTGCCATCTGAAAGGAGAGACGTCCGTCACAGTACGTATCAGTGAATATATATAAACACAAAGGACAAATTAAGACTGGTTACAAGAGGGCACTAGCTAGATGGACAAATTAACGGGTATCTTGTCCTATCCATTAATATCAGTGTGCCATTTCCTCGTGGGATCCGTATCCCCTCGTGACCCTTACACATAGTCTCAGTCTCTCTCAGATAAATAAACGGTGCCCTCTTCTCTTCTTCAACATCTCAATTTGACCACCACCCCTATATCTAACATTGAATAATATTTTCTCATATTTTAGTATTATTACTATACATATGTGTGTGTGCTGCATGTTTGAGAGGTTTGAGTGAGATGCTTTTGTGCATGCATGGTTTTTTAGCTTAAACATATGTATAAAATAGTGGTTCTTGCAGTGCTAGAGCTAGAAGGGTTAGTGAAATAGACAAGAAAGAGTGCAAGAAAAGACAGAAGTAGGAAAGAACCTTGTAGCTTGTCGTATTGAATACACATTTTGATTCTTCTTAATTTTAGAGACAGAGATCTAGAGAGATTATTATTATTATTGAAGGATTAACTTTTTAAAATACGGGGATTTAAGCGATTAATTTATTTAATTCAATCCGTATTCGCTCTGTGTTTTAAGCTGTCTCTCCTTGAAATCCTCATTACGTAGATTATCTAATTATTACTGTTATCATTTGTTTATTAATAAATAGGAATATATAGTAATTGTTTTTGGAAGGTATCGGCGGTGGTCATGTGAGAGATAATATAGGCAGAGAGGTCTTGTGGGGTTCACTTTCACTGCGTTTTAGAAATTAGAATAGAATCTTCTTGGCTCTTCAACGTGTAGAGGTGTTTGTGTTTGTGTGTGTGAGTGTGTTTTGAGTTTGATTTTGCTAGTGATGGTGGTGGGCTCGGTCGGATCTGTGTCTAAGTTGCTGACAACTTGTGAGAGAAAAGATCAGCCTTTGTTTTCTAGATTTCCATACTCTTTGTGGACCCTTTCTCTATACATAATTCTTTTTCTTATATACATGCATGTCCTACTGTGTAAAAGTCACTTAGAAAAACAGCTCCATGAATCATGAAATTTACCTTCTTACTCATTAACTATTCATGCTTATGCTACCTATTTTCCATAAACTGCTCTCTCCATCAATGCTACAGGTCCCATTGTATGATTGTTGGACCCACCTGGCCATCAAATGGCTCGCAATTGGATTAATGGATAACCATACAGTATTGAGTTAAATTCCTGTAAATGTCACTATGTGTTTGTTTAACCGTGTTTTAGACTGCAGTTGGCTGTGTTTATGAATTGATTTTAATGTTGTGTTTGGCTTTGTAATAGCTTCTGCGGAAATACTCTTTACAAAAAATCAAATATGGTAACTTTTCTTGATTATATAATTTAAGATGATCAAAAGACAAGTTTAAACTGCAAGAACCAAATACCAAGCCGATTTCAGTAACTCATCCATCGTATGTAAATTGCAAAAGAGATTATTAGTTTGTGAAAAATCTACATGGGATCATATTAGGAAATATTCCCAGAAGTATGCATGTAACATGAATAAGGGAATGGAGGGGTGGTAATAAATATATCTTGTATAAGATAAAAACAAAACATGTATCACGAGAATGGCATACACACACACACACACACACAGAACTATCAAAAATACAAGGACAGTTTCCATGTCAGCCGCTGTAACCTTGCAGAGAGCAGAAGGGTAAAGGTTTGAGCCTGAGAATCAAGAAAAGAAAGATAAGAACACAAACACACAAACAGACACAGAAAGAGAGAGAGAGAGAGAGAGAGAGAGAGAGAGAGAGAGAGAGAGAGAGAGAGAGAGAGAGAAGAGTACATGAAATTTTTTAGACTATGTTCTTCTTGGACCAAGGAGAGAATATTTCCCATTTTAATTGAGTATCGGGACTCGAAACTGACATTTCTTCTCAATAATTTCTAGTTAATTTCTTCACAATCTGTGCAAAGAGGGATAAAAATAATTAATACCACATGCAAGCTTTCTATTCAATAATATTTGTTCGTGTCAATACTAGCTATTCATCATGTGATAGATTAATTGTTCTGGAACTCGACAACTTGAACTAGGTAATGATCTTTCATGTGACAGAGTTAAATTGCCTTTGGCACCACACATTGGCTGTCATGTACATGAAGTTTCCTGATTTCTCGATCGTTCCCCATTTTGAGTCATTTAAATTGTGTTTGTTTATTACATATTTCTGATATCAACTATAGCAGTGGAAATGATGCTAACAAAAACTCATGCATTACTTATTTAAATTTACGAAAAAAATTACCCTATTATTTTATTTTTTAGTTATTTTTATATTTTTAAAAATTACAATTTGTATCATAAACTTTGCTGCTGCATTCGTAGCAATTTATATGTTAGTTTTAGCATTAATTGTTCTAAGTTTTATTGCTATTACGGATCTTAGGTACTAGATAGAATTTGAAATATTTATTTATTTTACAATATTTCTTATGACATTAGACAAGAAGTAGGATCCTAGTCAAAAGGGAATAAAATATGAAGGATGTGGGGGGATAAGATGGTGATGGGGAAGGAATGCAAGATGTGTCTTGTTCAGTAAGATTAGATTGAATTTCAAAAACTTTGTGAGGTAGTTAACAATATAAGGCTTGAATTTTCCAAAAAGAATTGTAAAGGGGGAGGGGATTTTACTTGGTGGGGAACAATGACAGTTTAACTTTGTTTTTCCAATAATGAGAATCACAGACATGATCAAGATAATCAGCTGAGTATCTATGTGAAATAATTAGTCTCCATTTTCCTATTGCTTTGCTTGGGACCTCCCTGTGTCCCTACCCTTATTGCCACTCATCATGAAATGAATCCATTTCTCACTTTTATATGTTGGATCCTTCGGTTCCCACTCATTGCTATATATGGTTTTCTTGCAATCTTGTTCATATTTTGACACTTGTAGCTGTAAAACTCGAGCTCCTTTTCCTTTCCTGAATATATTTTTCGTTCATTTTGTGGTACATATAGCCAAGCTCTCGCAGATGTCATTATTTAATCTCAAGGGCATGAATGTTGGTTCTCTGTCTGATCTCTAGCTAGCTAGCAAGGGAGGGTGCATATAAAAACAAATATTTCTCGGGCCATTACAAAAAAGAAAGAGAAAAAAAAAGCTGTTGATTTTCCATGGAAACTTTTGGGGCCAATAATTCAATCACCTGAGACACGTCACCAAGGAAGCCGAGCCACGAAAGAGCCAAAGTTGGAGACTCCAAGCACATATAAAGTACTAGTAATCTACTATACTATAGAAGGCTAAAAGGGGCAGTATAGTATGTACTGAGGGAAACGAGCCATGAACGTAATTGTAAGTTAGTCAGTAAAGGTAGTAGTGGCCAGAGAGCATGTCTATTATGTTATCGATATTGAAGTTTGGAGTATAATGAGAAAGAAAGTGCTCCAAGAGAAGCAATGGAAGAGGAGGGGAAGAAGAAGAAGAAGGAGAAGAAGAAATGTCGTCACCAAGAAACAGGCTTTAAATCCCATCACGTAGATCGATGTATCCTTAACCTCACATATCTTCAGCTAGCTAGCTAGAGTATTAGAAAATGATGGGATTCGAAATTGGAGAGTGTGTTTTTGGGTGTTGGGTTGGTACGTAATATTAAACAACAAAAGGAAAGCTACAAAACGAAAAAGAGACGATCGGTTTGACATGGGGTGAAAATTTGAAACCACCTTCGTCTCCATTTCTTTTCTAATATTTTTATCTGCATCGAATCCTCTCAAATTGTTGATGCCCACAATACCCTTTCAACGATGCTTGTAATATATATAGTTCATATCATCGTTTCTTAGTTATAAAATCTAGTGTCTTGTCAATTTAAAATTTAGTGTGAATGATTTACTAAAATAATATTATTTTAAATTTTGTTTTTTTTCTAAAGAATTATAACTTATTTAATTTCCAGATTAACTTGTTCAACACACGATCCAATCTTGAGAAGTGATTGATCTTTAAATTAGGTTTTATATCTATGTTTTCATCATTTTATTTTTCTGAAAAAAAAATTGTATTTTAATTTAAAAACACTAGATTTACAGTAACATTTCTTATTATTTGATTTTCAAACAAGAATTCATGCTGTTTAATTCTTAGGATATTCTCACCCTCGAATTACTTGCCACTTGAGCCATATCCATCAGTCAAAAAACTTGAATCCAGATGAAAAGAATAAAATAAACACACACTTTCTATTAGATTGATTAGAGAAAACTAAAATCTATCAAACACCTCTTCCTTCCCGTCCACCTGGCCAACTTCTTAGAAATGTGTCTAGTAAGCTTATCAAAAGAAAGTCTATAGCCGAGGCAAAAACCTCGTTAAATCTACCACAAGACGAGGCAAAAACCTTCAATTAAGGAAATGTACTGTGTAATTAAGTAACACTACCAAAAGAAGGTCTGTTCAAAAAGATCAAGAGATAAAGAATCATGAGACTAGTATGGAATAGTAGTAATGAAGAGTTTGACTATACCATCAATTGCGAGTAGTAAAAATGGAGAGAGAGGGAGGGAAAAGGAGAAGGGAAGGGTGGCATTGTCAATTCAAAAAGGGCAGGCCTGCACCATCCTCCTGTGCCTGATTTTAAGTGGCTGTGCAAGGGATCAATGTCAGAGATAGAGAAAGAGAGGTCACGGGTTTGTCTTGAAAGGCCCTTATTTCACAGTCCTAGACAGACAGACACATATTCCCTCTCACTACACAACCGAGGAGGGAAACAAATTACTATACAATGTCAATTCACCCCCCCTAGTTTTCACTGTATCACACAGCACATAAAAGGTTAAAAACACAAGCTCCTCACCACATTTTTATCCATACCCTTGCCCAAGTTTTCACATTACCACACCCACTCTCCTCCTTAGTCTCTATCCATCAGAGCCAAAACCCTCACTGTTTTTCTCTTACACATCTCTCTCTTTGTCTCTGAAAAATACAAGTTGCTTTTGATCTCCAATGGCTCTTATGTTGGATAATTGTGAAGGGATATTACTCTCATTGGACTCCCACAAGTCAGTCCCAGCTCCCTTCCTTACCAAAACCTATCAACTGGTAGATGATCCAGCCACTGACCATATAGTTTCTTGGGGTGAAGATGACACTACTTTCGTTGTCTGGAGACCACCTGAGTTTGCTCGTGATCTCCTTCCTAACTATTTCAAGCACAACAACTTCTCTAGCTTTGTCAGGCAACTCAATACATATGTAATAATAACTGAAATCTCGATTGTTATATGTCATGTGCTGAAGAGTTTGTGTCTATGCTTTTGCTTTATTTTTTTGGGGGTAATACTGATATGGTTTTGTTTTGATTGTTTGGTGCATTAGGGTTTTAGGAAGATTGTACCTGACCGATGGGAGTTTGCTAATGAGTTTTTCAAGAAGGGAGAGAAGCATTTGCTTTGTGAAATTCATAGAAGGAAAACGGCTCAGCCACAAGTAGCTATCAATCAGCACCACCATCATCAGCACCACCCACATTCTCCCTTTGGTGTTAACGGACCCAGTTTCTTTCCCTTTTCAAGCAGAACCAGCATCTCTCCGTCTGATTCAGATGAGCAAGCCAACAACAACTGGTGTGATTCGCCTCCTCTCACTTCACCACCAAGAGGGGTTGCTAGCGCCACAGTTATTGGTGGTGGAGGTGGATATAATAGCTCAGTTTTTGCCTTATCTGAAGATAATGAGAGACTGAGGAGAAGCAACAATATGCTAATGTCTGAGCTTGCACACATGAAAAAGCTTTACAATGATATTATTTACTTTGTCCAAAATCATGTCAAGCCTGTTGCTCCCAGCAATTCCTACTCTTCTTCTTTGCTTCTTTGTGGCCCGGCACCATATGCTACTGCTAATCCTGTTACTTCTAATGGTTCTTTGGCACAAAAGCCTTTAAACCAGCTTCTTGGGTATTATCCTACTACTGCTCCAAACAACCCTAAGCAAGCTCCTCAAGTTCATGTTTTGAACTCTCCAACAACTACTTCGCAGAGCTCTTTGACCTTTCTTGAAGAAGCCAACAACAATGGTTGCAAGACAAAGTTGTTTGGTGTCCCTTTACAATCCAAGAAAAGATTGCACCCAGAGTATGGCTCTAATCCAGGAAATATGGAGACTAACAAGGCTCGTTTGGTGTTGGACAAGGATGATTTAGGATTAAATCTCATGCCTCCTTCAAGATGTTAGTATCTTCAAATCCATTCAAAGATCTGAGTTTTTTTGGTTTTTATAATTGATATCTTTACTTAGATTTTCTTGTTTGATTGTCATGTTCTTTTTATAGTCCTAAGAGATTCTGAGATGATATAGCTAGCTAGTAGCTAGTGTTGATGATGAAACATGTGTGTGCGTGCGTGTGGGTTTTTGTGACCTTGTATATAACTTTAGTGCCTGGTATTATCTTTGTTCCCCCACAGCCATGAATGCAGGTGGGTTTTGGTTAGAGTGAAGATCAAATCAAATCAAGTTTAAAAAATCACAACTCCATCGTTTCTAAGGAGATGTCTTTTCATTTTGATTGCTTGCAATTTATTGCTCTCTCCTTCCTCTTCTTCTGCTTATCCTCTCTGAATTCAACGTCTGTATGTTTCAGTTTCAGTTTCATTAATTAATGCAAGGGAAAGGAGAGTCTGATGGCTTTCCTTTTAGGTTCTTCTGTGAAAAAAAGCTGAAAGGTTTCAGCCTGGCTCATTGACACGCTCTCTCTAGGGCTTTCTCTGATTACTCTCATTAATGTATGATACGTACAACTATGTCTTGCAAAATACTTCCAAAACATTCAAAGGCTGATGGATAGATGGGATAAAAATAAAAGCAAGAAAAAGGCAGCTGAGGACAATATGGTTGTGATCATTCATCTTTTCTCAAAATCTAATTAGCCTTATCATTACAACTATTATCATCGTCCCTATAACTATTCATCAAGGAAACCATATATAATATGATTAATTTAGAAAAGAAGGTCATCATTTCTCTTTAGATATGGAGGTTATAGTCTCCATTTCTCGTTTATATGAACTGTCAGTACTTAATAAAATTACAAATCAATAGATCGAGGCAATGCAGGAAGGAATATGGGGATTAAAAAATAAGAAAAAACAAAAACAAAAAACAAAATGAGCGGCCTATT
Organism: Populus simonii; assembly: GCA_007827005.2. Lineage (NCBI taxonomy): Eukaryota > Viridiplantae > Streptophyta > Magnoliopsida > Malpighiales > Salicaceae > Populus > Populus simonii. The sequence goes on from CM017477.2 coordinate 2,603,620, forward strand.
CGATGAAAGCGAAATGTAAGAGAGACTGACTAAAAATGAGGTTTGAAATGTTTCTATCAAGGCTTCTATATACTTCTTCTGAGGACCAGAAACCTTTGCTTTTTCCTACTTTAAGTATCTGATCAACTTCTCCAAACCTCCCTTCAGAGATCCCATCTTCTCTCTCTTTACAATACATGCATCCCAGTTTTCACTAATTCCAGTCAATCTTAATTCTTCAGTAGTCTTCTAGCCATATAACCCCATAAAGATAGAGCCTTGACTGGTAGCTATAAACGAACCCATGCACATTTACTTAAAAACACCATGCCTTTTTATGCTTTTGCTTGTCCAGTATAAAGTTTAACTTCAAAAGTTTGACTACACATTTCTACTGGGTTTTCTCTTTTGCTTTTCTTGGCTTGTTTGTTGCTTGTGTATTTGTCATTAAGGTTATTTAATGTGTAACGCAGAGAAGCTCTGAAGAGACAGAGATGAAAGCATATATGTTAAGAAAGGTCCATTTTATCTAAAGTAGGAATATAGTATTCTAAGAATATCTTTGTCGCGCAATGATTTCGTCTCCTACGGAAAACAAAACCCTAACCCTAGTTTTTTTCCTTTTTTTTACAAGAAAGTACCCCTACTCCCCTTCTCCAAACCTTTGTCCTTTTTGGGTAGGTATCCCACGTGACATGAAAATTCATGTGCTGCCGTATCATATATAAAATTTGATGATACGCCGGTCTATTCGTATAGAAGGGTGAAAGAAAGAAAAAAAAAAGTGGTGGGTGATGGGTCATCCAAAAGTGGATACGGATCATCCAGTAAAGATGCTTTAATGGAAGGTGTTTGTGCTTGTGTCTTGCTTAACATGGACCACCTAACTAAGTGCATGTTTGAATTAAGATAGTTTTTGTGGTTATTAGATTAAAAAAATTATAAATTTTAAAATAAAGTTTTTAGCGATATCAAAACAAAATTAGTGTATTAATTAGTTAAATATATAGTTAAGATAAAACATAAACTACAGTGCATCACACCACAAAAATACAGAGTTTAAGGTGGTCTTTTTCATGGGAATTCATATCACACGAAGCTTGAGACCTTTTGGATCAGAATTTAAAAAAGCAAAAGAGAGAAGTGTGATTTAAAAAGACTTGTTCTTCTTCGTTTAGTCTTTTGATAGCACTTTGTTGACATTTCTTGACCCTTCTTTTTGTACAAAACTTTATGGACAACTACCATATACTAATCTACTTATACTTTAAGTATTTATAATTTATATAATGCAATGCGGGTGCGTATGATATATATATATATACAAGGCTGCAAAGCTAGCTAGTTATATCCAAATTGTTTTCCTTTATTTACCTCAGAGGTTTCCCACGAGATCATACGTACCCTAGCTACATAGATATTCCTACCTAGTCTAGGTTTGGCTGTCCAAATCTTGTTAACTAGTTACAGTAATTGTCTACTGAACACTCTTGAGAGTCTTTATGCTTAAATATTACAGGCACCCATGTACAATCACCTTCAAACAACTAGCTGTCAAAATTAGAAGTGGAGAATGCAATGCACTGCCTAGCGCATATTCTCGAGACTGCTTCTGTGCGTGGGAAACTTCTCGTGCATAAACTAGTTGTTTAAAATTACGTAGTGGGGATCTCAAAGTCTGTTTATGCCTGCCTGTGAGTAGAGAAGATAACAGATGTTGCACATGATGTGTTTGCTCACGGGGTGTAAATCAATTCGATATTGATTATTTGTTATACCAAAAGGAGGAAAATCTCTGCTGGGTAATAAAGTCCAGGCTTGTCTAGCTTAAGTTTATATAAATAAAGGGTTAATTTCAGTTTTTTCTACTTAAGTTTATATGGCTGAGCAGCTCCTCTTCCTCTCCTTCTCCTGCCCTCTAAAACCTAATCTTTTTCAAAACAGCCGTTTAATGGTCATCGGTGAGAACCATTGCGGCATCCTCATTCTTTCTTATTCATGTTTTTTTTTTTAATTATTTGGTTTTTTATTGTATATATAGAGAGAGATACAATCTTGAATTTCGACTATATTTTTCTTGTTTGCTGGGTTTTTTTTCCTTTTATTTAAAAGTCTAATGTTTTTTTTTTTTTTTTTTCTAGTTTGACGAAGAAGATTGATACTACTCGAAAGCTTTTGGATCTTTTATAAATAGTTTGACATTTTTATTTATTTATTTACGGTGACTCAAATCCATCTATATGTATATAAGGTGTAATTAATTTTTATCAGGTAGTCTAAATTTAGAAATTTTAAAGAGTTTTCTTTGTATTTTGAATAATTAAAATGATTGGTTGGTTCTGGGAAGACTATTATACGTTAGTGTTGTCAATTATTTTTTAAAACAATAAGTTATAATTCTATGGATATATTATGAAAATATTTATACATTTATAATTTATTTATTTAGTATAATAAAATTGCTACTTTCTTTCTTAAAAATTTTTATATGGGCAAGTAGTTTATAGTCAATAAATTATTTAATACAATTAACTGTTTGATATTTTATCCATTTAGATATTATATCAACTAAATTACTAAAAACAAATTGGTAAAAAAATTCAATCAATAAAAGTGTGAGATACTGAAAATTGCATAGCCAGATTATTTAAATTGAATCAATAAAAAAAAAGTCATTTAAAAGAATTTACAAATATATAGGATATTGTTATTCAACTAGCCAAATATATGCTAATTTTAATTGATTGACAAAAAAGCGAATGAATTCGATTTTAAAATCAAATTTAACCTACCCTCCCGGCTTCTCCATTGCTCTTTCTCAATCTATTTTATTTTTATCGACACTAATAAGTGGGCTTCATTAACAAGTCTCAAAAATTAAAGAAATTGTTATAAGAATATTACTTCCAAATATTTATTTTTGTTAAATTGGCATTGCTCATTCTTCACTTTTGTTTTCCTTTTAGTCTTCACGTAAAGTTAATTTCATGTTGATTTATATTTTAGTTTATAGTTATCAAAATCTATTTAGAAATCACGAGATGAATATGCGACGAGTCACTAGATTAATATAGATAAATTATTTAATTTATATGGATAAATTATAATTCTAAGAGGTGTAATTTAACTAATCAGACTTTAGGTTTGCTCTCTAAAGGTTACTAGTTCGAGTTCCACAAACTTCAAGGCCATTAGAAGTTTACATGATCGTTAACTTAAGGACCCGTAGGATTAGTCGAAGTACGTCCAAACTAACCCAGACACCAACGTTAATTAAAAAAATATGGATAAATTATTTTTATTAAATAATTTTATTTAATTCTTTTTTAAAAAAAAATCCTTAAAATTAAATCTTGGTCGCAATCAACTATGTAATGCCGATTAAATTTTATTATGTGAATATCGTTTTCAATTTAACTTGAGATTCGGCGCTTCTAACAGGAGGGACTAACCTAATGTTATGCCTAATATGTGGTGCAAGGCCCAGGCCCGATTAAATGAACCTCTAGCTCCAGCACCTGGGCCCTATTAGGTCTGAATGAACATACTAATAAAACAATGCAAAACCGGCCTTCTAAATTTATCTGTTGATATTGGGCCAATATTTGAAGGCTGAAGCCAACACAACTAAGTTGGAAGCTCACTCATACCGGTGCCAACCTAAAACCCTAACAAAACCACAAGCTTGAGGTGTCATAGCATCCTCCTCAATCGACGGCGGCATCCTCCTAATGAACACCAAAATGGAAGAAGAGATTGTCATAGCATCCTCCTCAATCGACGGCGGCATAGGTTGTTGGGACCTCCAAACAGGAACCGAACACCTTCGCTATAAATCCTGCGCCTCCCCTCCTCACGGCCTTATTTCAGTTGGCCGCCGCCTCCTCGCCTCTTCCCAGTTACAGGACCCTAAAGCATCTTCAGGCGCCATCCTTTACTGGTCCTGGTCTAGGGTATGTTATTTTATTAATATTCACACGAACTGTTTGATAAAACTCTTTTAAATATGTTTAATCTGATATGTTTTATTTCCATCCATTGATTAGCCTCAGGTGGAGGTTAAGTGCTTTCCTGAGGAGCCAATAAAGCCGCTTGTTGCTAATAGTGAAGGCACTTATCTTGTTGGAGGTGGTTTATCTGGGAATATTTACTTTTGGGAGGTGGATTTTCTTGCTCTCTCTCTGGTTTTTAATCTCTTTTGAATCTTGTTTGTTTGTTTTGACCAGCTAAAATTAGTTGTATAAGAGTTAATTTGGTTCTGGTGATATTGATTTGTGTCGTGTGGGTTTCAGGTTGCTACAGGTAGATTACTTAAGAAATGGCGTGCCCACTACAGGGCTGTCACTTGCTTGGTTTTTACAGAAGATGATTCTCTTTTGGTTTCTGGTTCTGAGGATGGATCTGTCCGAGTCTGGCCACTTCTCATGTACGCTCTTTTGGTCTTTTATGTGAATGCTTATTTGATGCTCCCAATTATTGAGTATAATTGAGTCTTTCTATATGAGTTAGGATATTTGATGATTATCAAATGGAGCAGGCAAGCCAGCTTTACGAACATAGCTTTCAAGAGCATACTTTGCGCGTCACTGATATAGTAACAGGTTATGGAGGAGGCAATGCAATTATAATTTCAGCTTCCGAGGATCGAACGTGTAAGGTTGATGTGATCTTTGTTGAAAACAATTATCTTTCCAATTGTTATTACGTGATTTATAATTTATTTTCATTAACTTGGGCAGTAATTCATACTTCTATCAATCAATTGGTTGATAAGATGTATAATTGATCAGGATATAATGAGCTATAATTGGCTATTTTGGTTTTACTAGTACGCATGGTCCAAGTTTATTTATGGAATCATGTGACATGAGTTATTAATTGTAAGATATGGAAATTTGTTTTGATAACTGAATTCAGTATATAGTGATATCTGATTGCTTAAAAAGGTTATCAGAGGATCCATCCTAGTATCTGTGTTGGGCTGGTGCATTTTAATCAAATTAGATTTTAAACTTTAGTAGTTTTAAATTCTGTACCCGGGAACAGTTTGGGGAAAAATAACATGTTTCTTCAATAAACTTACATCAGGATATACTTTGATGTTTTTATTTGTTGGCATGATTTTTGAGTGACTTGGATCATCCAGTTCCTTTTGCAGAAAGACTCTAATCCTAAATGGGGACTGTATTTTTTTTATTTGTTCAAATAAGAAAATTGCATTGCAATTTGATTTATGATCATGCTATTTCTGAACTAAATTCAACATGGTTTTGTCTATTATCCTGTGCTTGGCACTCTATCGTCTGAAACATATTTGGTTCATTGTATGTATTATGATGTAGTTTGTGGAGCCGTGTGGCACTCTTCCAAATTTTTTTAAATGCATGTATTTTGCTTTTAATTTGTTTCATGATATGTGCTAACCTTTTATTCATTTCAATGTGGATTGTGTTAGGTGTGGAGTTTATCAAAGGGGCTATTATTAAGAAATATAGTGTTTCCCTCAATAATTGATTCAATTACGTTGGACCCTGGTGAACATGTATTCTATGCTGGTGGCAGAGATGGTAAAATACACATTGCTGCGCTCGGTGCTGATAGCTCATCTATCAAAAGTCATTGGTTGCATATCATTGGTTCATTATCTAGTCACAGGTGTGTGATTTTTCTTAAAGATCCATGTCATAAATGCAGGCAATCTTCTAGCATTGTTAATTTGTAACTAGGCCAAGTAACTAGGCCTCTTGCATTTGTATTGGTATGTTAATTGAGATTTTAGGTGCTTGCTTTATAGTATTTAATTATGTGGTGGAGCAAGGCTAGCCATGGTGATCAGCAGTTTCTCCAATTGTTGTCCTTCATTTTCATGATGACATTTACCAATTCTTGCTTTTGACAAGGGCCTGGATCTTGAGATTGCTAACATGCTATATTTTAGAGACGTTTCTCATTGATCTGCAGATTTAAACTTCACTCCTAGCCACCTTGTGTATTTTCTTCATAGATTGTTTTCAGCTCAAAAGACAACAACTTGGTTTCCTATGCTATTTTGAAGGTTCCTGCATGATCTTTATATAGTAGTAAGCATCATTCCTCAGCATTTAAATATTTTCTGTTATCTTTACTTACACATATTTTGTACTGAACAGTAAGAGCGTAACTTGCTTAGCATATAGTACAAATGGAAATGTCTTGCTCTCTGGATCAGAAGATGGCATGATTCGAGTTTGGGACCCAAAAACGCATAACATAGTTCGCGTGCTCAAGCATGCAAAAGGTTTTGTTCTAACTATCTAAACTTCTGCTTGCTTTTTTACATATGGTTTTTGACTTGTTTGTAATTTTTATCCATTCATTCTATGCCTTCATTTATGTGTTGTGATCTGACATAACATGTATCACAGGTCCTGTGAACAATATCCATGTTCTTAAGCGACCAGCTTACTTGAACCCTCGAAGCTTATCAAATGTACAAGCTTCTTCAAGAAGGCATGGATTATCATTACCACCTCCACTCAGTAAATATATCAATACAATGGATGAAAAAGTCGTTAGTGCAGCCGTTAATCTCCAGGCTACTTGCAATAACCCTCTAGATGCTTCATGCATCAGCTCTCAAGTGATTAATTGTCAAATCAAAGAACTCCAGGTTCTTAATTGCTCAACAATATTCATTCTTCACTTTTTTTTATGTAGATCTCTGCACTGAATTTTTTCCATAACTGCTACTGTGATGAGTGTTGTTTTGGAAAGAGCTCCCTAATGATGTCTGTCAACAGCGTAGAATTTCCTTAACTGATCTACAAATTTTGATTCCAGCAACAAGGTTCAGCTGCTGCAGCTGAAATGGAGGTGGAGAAGCTAAAGCTTGATTGCACGCAATCGATGCAAATGCTTCAGAGGTGGAAGAAAACGTATGACAACTTGCATGAATTTTGCGTGGACGAGCTTTTAGAGGGGGATAATGTGAAAAGTGCAAATTAGATGTCAAAATGAATATTTAAGTATTTCTCTTTGCACGAATGGCTTCAAAGTTTTTGTTGGCGTATTTACCGATAATCCGATGAACCTCCTTTTTAATTCTTTGTTATCATGCCCTTTATTTTTGAAATTTTCATGGGTTGACCATAAAAATATAGCAAGTCATCCTGAAGGCATGGGGGAAACAACGTTAGAGTTTTGGATTATTATTGAGATTTCTGGTAACATTTTTATCTGACATTTTGAGCTTAAATCATGTTACAGGCATTCCATTGAATCTGGATGAATAATCGCTTCACATTTTTCGTTCTTATCAATTGTGTTAGCAAAGTATGAATCTGAAGTCCTCTTATCCCCACCTAAAGGCTTGGCATGCCAAGAGATGGTGGTCTGCTTAGTTTTTTTAGAGCTTGTTTAAGAGAGAATGATAGATGTTATTTTTTAATTTGAAGTTTAATAAAATTAATTAGTTTAAAAAAAAACATGATTAAACCACAATATTAAAACAGTGTTAGCTTTAATTCTCTAGCTCCCTAAATTAATTATCTTTGCTTATTGTATATGAAGTTGATCTTCCTTGTGGACTGGGTGCACTCAGTTTTGATGCATCTTCATTACCAGTCATATGAGCTTTGCTTTCAGTTTTGATTCTCTAGCTCTCTAAATTGCAATTATTGTTTAATTGGTGAAAATGAATTTGTATAATAAGCACTCCAAAGCTTTGTATAACGTTTTAATAGAAATTTTTAGCAAATGTAAAAAGATAGGCAAAATAATAAACCACAGCTCATGCCAGCGTAATAGGTTGGGTGGGTTCAAGTTAAAAGAGTTGACCTGGGTCATCAGTATTTTTTTTAATTTTTATCCAAAATAATGATGTTTTAGATAAAAAAAAATTTAAAATAAAACAATGTTTTTTATATATTAAAAAAAATATTGGATTTTACTTGGGTTTTGATTCGGTTACTTGGATTATGGATTAATTTGATATGACTAATGGGTTTTCGAGCTAATTACATATGCAATAGAATCAAAACCTGGTTCGAAGCTAACTACATGCTTAATCGAATCAAAATCTGGTCTGATTCATGTTCCATGTCAGATGATTTCTAGATCCACTCATCAAGTTGGCCGGTTCCGTAACAATGTGATCAACCATTAGAAAGGAAGAACTCGGTTCATTTTGATTGACTGTAATTGCACATCTTTACGGCTTTTCCCGTAATCACTTCGCGGGGACACAAACGGGCGTTGTGTGTGGGCCTGGAGACTGGAGACATTAAATCACAAGAAATAAGCACAGAGCCCAAAGAATAAGATTGGGAAGCCCAAGATTTACTATGCAAGGCAAAAATCAGCTTGTGAGCTCATCTGTATTTTCGTGACGCAAACTGCAAACACCCGTAAAGCAAGATTTACATGCGTGAAAGTCTGATCGACGAAACCCTCTTTCGACACGCTTTCATCGAAGGCAAAACTAGCGTGCGCTAGTGAAAATGGGCTCACCAAAAGTTGACGCCAAAGCCAAAACAATCCCTGAATGCTCAAGATGCTTTGACTGTTTGATTTGAGCAATTTGGCAATAAGAAAACGATCCAAGTTGGTGTTGAAAATCATGTAGATACAAAGAGAGAGAGAGGGGAGTGAGTGAGAAAAGCAGGACCATCTTTTATTAAATTAATATCATAAAAAAGCTCATTCTCTTCTCTCACTCACAGCCTGCAGTTCCCGATGAGAGAGGGAGCTAGGGTGGAGAAAGTGGGGGAAGGAAAGAATTATTAAAATATTAGGTTTTGATGTTATTTTAAGGCTGTGTATTCACAGTGAATGAATGGGACGTGGGGAAGAGAAGATAAGGTGGTGCAAATGTGATAATGCAAAGTGAAAAAAAAAAGAAAAAAAAAAGACCAACCCAACAACAAAATCTCTCTTCCCTGGATTCTTTTTATCCAATCGAACCTCTACTTGCAGAGAGCATGTCTCTTTATTCATGTCTTCTTGAACAATTATTTATTATTTTAGTGAAGAAAGAGAGCTTTAAATTATTCCATATTTTAGTGAGAAACAGAGAGAAAGAGTAGGGTAATTGATCAGCAACCTGGAGTCTGGACAGTGCTTTGAAATCTGCAGGCCGGGGTGGGTGTGACAGAGTGTTTTGTGTTGGTGTTGCAGAAAAGCAAGCAGGCAATACTGAAAATTATAACTGTACCATTGATGACGCCTCAACCCCCATGTATTCCGTTTTGTAACCTCTCCTAACCAATACTATACCACATATAGCAGAGCTTGGTCTCGTCAAGGTAGATTTATTTTCTAATCATTTTGGGTATATTTGATATGATTAATCCCACTAGTAAACACATTGCTTTCAAATTAACTATTTTGGATTAGATAGGATCAAATCTAATAATAATTGGTCAAAATATATAATATACAGTTTTAATTTTTTATTTAATTTTTATCCAAAACATCAGCATTTTAAAATCTTACCCTAAATCATACCAAACTGTTTTACAACTATGTTATAAAATACCGCAAGAATGAGGGAACTACGGTTAAACCAGGAGTGCATTTTACAACACATACATTAATTCACTGTCTAAACTGCTTTAATGTTCATATATATCTCATAATGTATCAGGCACCTGTCCATCCATTCGAGGATGGTTATGTTCATCGAATGTTGTGTGTAATATTTAAGAAATGCGGTTCACTAATTAAATCTTTGGTTAATTTGAGCATTCACACGATCGATACACACATGCATGCCATAGACGAGTTTTACTTGCAATGTCATGTTACTTGCATACGGAAAAGCTTCTACAATGATTATTGCTTACACCTAGCTAGGATCATAGAAACAATTATATTAACAAGATAGTTACAATTTTCTTTTAATTAAACTACCATTTTCTTCCAATTTCTTTCTGTATTAATGTCATATATATAGCCGGTAGGATTCTCAACTCAATTACGTTGCATCAAAATTATTGTAGAAAAGCTCTACATTGGTACAGAGATGGAATTATAACACTACCCATAATATATATATTAACACCGTAATTAATTAGGCTTTCTTTGTTATCGACCCGGCGAGTGAATACAGGACCTAAATAAGGTTAGATTTAAAAAAAATCAACTCAACTCAAGTATAGTATAAGGATGTTAATTATTTTGTATAAATAATAAATTAATCCATTCATCTCATAATTTAATCCTTGTACAAAACTACAGCCAACTCCGCAGCAATCAACTCCAGAAAGCTATATTACAGATTGATAAGAATTATAGGAAATCAATGTAAGCCGAAATTAATCAAAACATTGGCATCTCGATATCTCTGACCAAAATCGTCCTAGCTTGTCGTTCTGAGTGGTCCTAGCCGTCCGTTAACACTTTCAGTAGGTACCGGCCTGTATGTCTCCTTATCAACGTCTACATCATTTCATAATGCGCTGAAACCGGGTCCGTGAGAGTAGGGCCACCGATTTGGGATCGAAGTGAAGAGAAGATTTTTAAATTACAAAACAATGATAAAAATTTAGGACGTGAAATGGAAAGGAAATTGTCCTGAGCTAGAAGCAATCAGAAACCTGCCATCATGTTGGAGCAATAAATTTGTTGTCTCCGTTTTATTCTTGATTGCTGCACCCGTAGAAGAGAAAACGAAGAGTTTCATCAACTTCGATTTTCAGGCTTGTCTTCGTGAATTGACATTTTCCCCCCACTATCTATTACACTCCACTGGAAATTGATTATCTGAAGCAAATTAATCGGTTTAATTTAGGTTAATCTAGATAAATTTATAATGATATTATTTTAAGATTTTAAAAAATAATTAAAATAATAATATTTTAAAAAAACTAAATTAAGTTTTAATTGTCAACAAAATTAATTAAATTTAACAGGATCAACTTCTATTCAATTTATTTTAAAACCCAATTTGAATCAGGTCTCAAATCAACAATTATTCAAGTTAACCAACTATTTCAGGTTAAACAATATTGATTTGAAAGGATAATTTCCATATTGAAGCGAGAAAAACTCTAATTAAACCTTGAAATATGGATGTATGTCGGCATGGCGCTGCCTCTTTGTAGCTAATTTCACATGTTTTCCTAATCACTAAGAATTAGCTATCTTCCGATATATAACAATATTTCTTTTTGGAAACAAAATTGAGCACTATTTTGTTAAGTAAAACATCAGAAATGGTACATTTCACATGATGTGTTGTTTATAGTCATGTCATTAAGGTCTCATAACACATGATTTTTTTTTAATATGTAATTAAAGAATGGATTATTTACTCAATTAAGAATTAAAAAAAAAGCACCGGCTTCATAGTTTCAGTTTTTAAGACGTGCCCAAATAGAGAAAGAACCGAATAACATAGAAGTTTCTTGATGAGATTATAAGGAAGTTTTTTTATTTTAGTTTTTGTCACACTTAGGATTTATAGTAGTTACAATCGTACTTCTCCTTGTTTTTAATTTAGAAAGCTAAGTGATCTTTTGATTACCGTGGTTAGTGGTTAATTAACTCCTAACAAAATACATAACAACTTGAAAAATTAAAAATAAGATTTAATAGAACCATGTACTAGAGATAACATTATACTTAAGAATGAAAAATATTAGAAAAAGACTTGGATTCAAAAATAACCTTGTATCTGAGAATTCTAAGTATATAAATGACACCATGAAACTAGTTAATTTTTAATAAGTCAGTGTACAATCTTTGTTCCTGTAAAGAATGATTATTTTGTCACAAACAAATATATAAAAAAAAACTCACATTGATTCTTCAAAATGCTACCCAAATTTGCAGGTTAAGAAAAAATAATATATTCTCCCTTAACTAACCCTAATGGATCCTTTTTGGGTTGCAAACTAATGAGTCTAAACTAGTAATTAACTAACATAAATCTAATAATAAAATAATCTCATAAACAATGTCTAATGAGCCAGAACAAATCTAAATTAAAAATAATTATTCAACATTAAATAAATAAGTAAAAAAAACAATAATAAAAAACAAAGTCTTCATGCTAAAATTCTTTCATGTAACCCGAATATCTAATTTTTGTAAATTCTTGGTAGATTTCAATGCTTACTTTAAACACGTCGTTTTCTCTCATCTAAATGAATTACTGGGACTACCATATATGGTTGGAAAACTTGAGATGTCTAGCTCCCAGTTCAACTTGAGTCGCAAGATAATTCTACATGTAGCTTCAAATATGTCCCAAACATTACACGAAGTTCTAGTTTGTCAGATTTTTATAAGATTTGTCTAGTAACTTATACCTTCTGAAATAATATGTTTTTTAATTTCACTTGATCATATGTATAGTTAGAAATATATGTTTGATCTTACAAAACTGATCAACAGACATTTTAAGGTCAAATTCAAACCTGATTTGATTTGTATCATCCTCTTCTTTTTTAAAAGGATTTGACATTGTACATGTATCTTAAAAAACATTTTCTAAAATCAATAAATTAGTACCAACCTAAAAATAGATTGAGCACATTGAGAGATTATAGCCATTAATTACCTCTACTATTTTTACTACAAGGATTTCTTTGTATAATTAAAAAAAAGGCAATAAAAAGGCAATGACTGTTATTATAATGTGAGTAATATAATTTTTAAAAAAAGCATAAATGCATTGTTTTTTTTTTAATTTAAATCTTAAAATTAATATTAAAAAATTATTCTTGCTAGGCTATGCATGTAGAGGGTATATCTACGTCTTTATGGTTGTTTAAAAAATACATTCAATCTTGATTTACATATAAATTGATTTACGAACTCATAATAATTACATAAAAAAAAAAGTAAGGAAAGAAATGGATAACTTAGGGCTTAAGGTTGCCCTCTCATCTTTGTAAAGCTAATTCACCGCCATTATAGAGGTCGTTGGGCAACTCCAGCACATGAAGCTGATGAGGTGGGAAGTTGCAGCAGAACCTGATCCGTCTCGAAAGGCGTTCCCGTTTCAATGAGAGGAGGAGATTAATTTAGGGAGTAGATGTTGTATTATCAGGATAATGCAGTCGGTCTTTCCAAGTGGACCATTGTCACGACGTTTGCACCGATCGCCAATACATCCAACGGCACTGGATATTCTCACCGCCAACTGGGAAGAGTGTCTCATTTAAAGGAGTCTGGTGAGATTTCTGACACCTGTCATGTGAGTGGGGTTTAAGGTTTTTTTTTTATTAATTTTTTTTTTATAATAGTCGAGGATTTAATTTTAATTAATTGGTGCTAGGGTTTTTGAGGAGGAGGAAAGTGAATTTTAAGGCAAAGTTATAATAAGAAGAGAGACCCCAACAGTTCCCACTCAATGTAATGTAATAATATAGTTGTAGTGTGTAGCATAATACTCGTAATCATTCATGCACCATCAAAAGCACTTATTGTACTCCCTGCTGCAAACAGTTGGTAGATCTGAACCCTTCACAGCAAGGAAAGACCAAACAGTTCAAGTCCCTCCTTTTCAACTTCCTATTTATGGCAAATTAGCTCATTGTTATTTTTAAGATGGTGTTTGATTTTGCTTTTTAATTTTTTTTTATTTAAAAAATAAAATTAATTTTTTAAAATGTTTTAAAATGATTTTGATATATTAATATAAAAAATAAAATAAAAAATACATTACTTAATACTTTTTCAATTGAAAAACGCTTTTAAAAAATTAACATGTTACACCATAATACCAAACACATTAATCTAGCCATCCCAACGAATTAATATGTTAAATATTGAGTGATTTGAAACCTGATTTAAATCGAGTTTTAATTTAAATTAATTTTAACACTGATTAATCTAATTCAAGTGATTTATTTTTGTTTTGGATAAAAATAATGAATTTAAATTAACTTGATGACCAATAAATTGATTTTGATCTATTATTTTAAAATCCTACCCTAAAATACCTATAAATTACCCTTTTTAATGCTTTACATTCAGTATCGACAAATTTATAACGTTTGTCCCTGATCTTTTGGAGTTGCACAAATCAAGATGAGGTAGCAATACATACTTTGTTAAGTGGTTTCTAGAAAGGACAAGATTTAATAAGAACACAAACTTGGATGGAAAATTATAATCAATTGTCACCCTAGCTAGTTCTCTCTTTTTTATATATATTTATCTTATAATGTAAGTATTAATAATTATAACTTAAGTATTATATATAAAATTCAATATTTATGATTAAATTGTTACATAGATGACATATTTAATAATGGAGAGAGAAAAAATAAGAAGAAGAAAAGGAAACAAAAGCTCCCCAACTTTGAGATAACAAAGTTGCAAAGAATAATTGAAAAGGAATTATTTACAGAATATATATATATATATATATCGAGCAACTTGTTATATATATTCTTTCACACTGGTTTGATAGTCGGTTCCCGATATCATCACTATTTTTATTTAATTTTTTACTTTCATTTCTTCTCTCCATACTCTTACATTTCTTCCTTTCTTCACAGCAAATTCTGATAAAACTCATAGTCTCTCTTTTATCTGTCCCATCCCTCTGTCTCTCATCAGGTTCTCAGTTATTTCCTCAGCCCTCTAAATAGTTTCTCGTTTTTTTCTTCCTTTCCCTCAAAGTATTCTCTCTCTCTCTGTCTTTTTTAGGAAAGAGAGTGCTGGTCAATCATATATAAGCCATGGAAATTGACCTGTTAAAGTCTGCAACAGAGGATCAGACGGAGATGATGATGATGATTGACAAGTTTCCTGAGTTCTACGGTGCCTGTAACGATGTTGCTGATCATTTATCCCCAACTGATCAGTTTCTTGCTGCCAGTGTAAGTGATATAAGCTCCGTCCCGCATTTCAATACTGATAACCCACACATTGCTAACTTACCTCCATTTATGAACCTACCATCCACTCTATCTTTTAATAGCAATAATACGCCAATTCAAGACCAATCCCCGCGAGCTTTCTTTTCCAATCCATCTACGTCAAGATGGAGAGGTATTGGTGAATTACCAGGCACTGCAAATGATTATGCTACACCATCACGAAAGAAGAATTCAATGGCGGCAATGAGGGAGATGATATTTCGAATTGCAGCCATGCAGCCAATTCACATAGACCCTGAGTCAGTGAAGCCACCAAAACGTAGGAACGTGAAGATATCAAAAGATCCACAAAGTGTTGCTGCACGCCATAGAAGAGAAAGGATAAGTGAGAGAATAAGGATACTTCAAAGACTAGTCCCTGGAGGGACTAAAATGGATACTGCCTCTATGTTAGATGAGGCAATTCATTATGTTAAGTTCTTGAAGACCCAAGTGCAGTCACTTGAGAGAGCTCAAGCTAATAGGCCAACAGCAACAACTGGGATTGGATTTCCTGTGGCAATGCCTAGTGGAAGTTACCTTCCAGTGGGGAAAGGATGTCACCAACAGCCTGCTCATCATCATCATCAAAATGTTCAGCATTATGGAGATGCTTAGCTCATGGGGGCAGTGAGTGAGCTGGATTTATAAATGCATTTTTCTAGTGAATAGTGATGTTAGCTTGTGGGGTTGTAAAGAGCTAGCTTTTATGCATGGCTATTTGTTCTATCTTCAAATCTTTAGGCCCTGCAATCCTTGTTGTATTGACATCAATAATTAAAATCTCTGAATACGATGCCCAACTGTTCAAAATCTTAGGTGAGAATGTCAATCTTTGTCTTGCGTTCCTTTTTCTCTTTTAAATATCTTTCCCTTGCATATGCCTAGAGGCCTCCTTATTTTGTGATGATTTCATGGCACTCAAGATCGCGTAATTCTAACAACAGAAAATGAGGGATCTGACGAAATGTGACATTGGTATTAATATTGACACAATTGCTATGATAGTATCTCGCATTGGCGAAGGAACACTTTCACGCTATATATATATATATATATATATATATATATATATATATATATATATATATATATATATATGCTGCTCTATGTGGGAAACTAGGAAAGGAAAATGATAAATGCTGGTGGATGAATGCACTACAGTACTTTTTTGGTCAATATCTTGGAGAAGAGGATACAAGATGATGTAGATGAGACATGTTTCTCTTTTTCTTTTCTTTTTTAAAGATGAAAAAAATTACTCGAAAATAATTCTAGAGATTCCAAAAAAGTATTGGATAGATTTATTTTATATTATTTTCACCGTTTTCAAATAAAATTTAGTATAGTAATTACTAGCATAAATTTTTCCTTAAACTGGCGGAATATTTCTTATTCTTGAATATATATATATATATATATATATATATATATATATATAGAGAGAGAGAGAGAGAGAGAGAGAGAGAGAGGATTCTTTGCAGATAGACCAATTGTTCCCCACTTGGTCGGACATAAGAATATTTACGATTTTATTAATCTAATTTTAGCTATTAATGAATTTCAGCTATTAACGATTTTATTCGTAGTATAGATAGTGTTCGAATGTGGACAAATACAAATAATTATTTTGAATATTTTTTTTATGTTTTTATTTGTTTCTTCTTATCTTTTTTATAATATATTAATTTTATTTTTCTTTAAATGAACTTTCAACTTTTTTGGGTCACTTCTTATTTTATTAATACACTCGTATTATCATAAAAAAAAAAAAACGTACGAATTACCCACTTTTTCAGTCATTTCGGGACACATGGCCCTTGAAAATCTTTGCAGCCCACGTTCGACGGTAGTACAAAGGGACAATCTTGAAAAGGGAAAGCATAATTGATCGAGCACAATTAAATAAATTCAAATCTTGTACAAGCTCGGGGGGGGTGGTGGGGTTTCTAAATTTTGAGTTGTAATAGTTGCAAAATATATTCACTCCAACTTCGGCAGATGCATATAAAATTATTTATAAATAGATTTAAAGATAGGTTTGGTTATTTATTTATTTCCTCGTATGATTACACTATGAATGAATGATTCAGTAAGTATTTGTTAGTGTGGTCAATTATACGTATGGATGTGATTGAAAAGTATATTTTATTTTAAAAAATATCAAATTGATTTTTTAATATCTTTAATGACTTTGATATGTTAATAAAAAAAATCTAAAAAATAAATTATTTTAATGTTTTTTTATATAAAAAAATACTTTTGAAAAATCCAAATACACACTTATTTTGGAGTTAATTTATAATAAATATGACTGTAATTTGAGTGTAGACAAATTGATTCAAAAGTCCTATTTAACCATAGTACCAAAAAACGAATTACTGTAAATTTCTAATATCATATTAAGGATATATGCAATTAATAATATATTTGTATTGTGTTTGAAACTATTTTTAAAACTATATCTAAAGAAAGAAAGAAAAACATAAAAAATATTTTAAAAGATCCAGAAAAAATATAAATTTGATAATTCATTCTAACTCAAATATATTTTTATAAAAGTAATTGAATTGTATTACAAAACATACGATAAAATTTAATATCATTGTTTGGTATACCCAAAAAGCACTTATATCCAAACTTATTAAACTTCATCCAAGTCGTTTATGAACCTATTTATTTTTATGTTTTAAAAATATTTTTGAAAAAAAATAAATTTTTTTTTTATTTTTTTAACTTTAAATTAATAGTTTTTTAGTGTTTCTGAATCATTTTGATTTGCTGATGTCAAAAATAATTTTTAAAAATAAAAAAAATCATTTTAATACATTTCCGAGTAAAAAGCACTTTAAAAGACAACCACAACCACTCTTAAACGCCCCCTATATTCTGATCTAAGATTCTAGCCAAGATTTTGACAGGTTCACCTAATTTAATCCAAACAAATGTTTTTTCAAGATTTTTTTGTAAAAATAATATTATTTTATTTTTTAAATAATCTATTATAACCTAATTTTTTACCTTTTTATTTTAATTATTATTATTATTATTACTATTATTTTATTTACTGAAAAATGAGAATGAAAAAAATAAATGAAAATGATAATAAAAAAAACAAATAAAAAATGAAATAAATGAAGAATAAATTAAAATTTGGGTTAAGGGCAACATAATTGAAAGTTTAGAGATTGATTAAACTCTTGACTGGTTTAATTAATTAAATCAATGATTTAATTGGATAATTGATAAGTTTTGAGAGTTAATTGAGCTTGGAATTAATTTAATTAATCAAATCAAGGATTTAATTTGAGAATTGATAAGTTTTGAAACTTAATTGAGCTTGAAATTAATTTAATTAATGAAATCAGGAACTTAATTGAATAAATATCAAAGTTTGGGGTTAATTGGGGGTGAAATTGCAACAGATTAGAGGCCAAGGACTAGCTTGAAAATGGCACGGAAATATAGGGGGCCAATTACAGTTTAAACCAGGGGCTTAATTACAAAACATTCGAAACTTCACGTGTCAAAACGCAAATGGCCACCTCATATCCCAAAACGGCGTCGTTGGAAAGAACGTTGTTCATCTTCTTTTTCTTTAACGAGAGACCGTTTCCAGCAGTAAAGGGCAGTAATCATCCGCTCACCTCAGTTATGGACATTTTAATGTTGTTGTTCCTCTGCATGTCGTCTGTTACCACCGATCGGACTCTATAAAACAAAGGAACAACGAAGAAAATGGGGCAGGGGGAAAACCCAAGAGACAGAGGACGGACGAGCAGAAAAACCAGAGGGAAGAACAAAGAAAAAACTTGGGGGGGCACTGGACTGAGGAAAGAAGGAAGACAAAAACAGAGAGAAAGGAGCCGCGGAGACACAGAGAACAAAAGCAAAAAAAACCAGGAGCAAGTGAATAAAAGAAAGAAAACAGAGAGCTAAACCCAGCGTTGGTTTAGTCCTAGAATTCAAGCATAACATAGAAATTTTAAAAAAAAAACAAAGAAAAAGACGAGGAAAAACAGTGGATAGACAGAGTATTTAGAGAGTGACAAAAAAAAAAGAATAGAGGGAAGAATTGGAAAAGGGAACAAACCGGAGGAAACAGAGGTTGAAAAAAAAAAGATATATAGGAAAGAACCAGCATTCATCATCGTCTTCATCCCTTCATCTTAATAACCGGGGCGACGAGCAAAGTTAAAAGCGAAGGAAGAAACTCAAAACAGAAAGACAGGGGAAACAAAAGGAAAACGCAAGCAGGAAACACTGAGACCGACCAGCATCAACTTCACCATTGTCTTCATCGCCTCCAGCAACGCCTGCAGATCAAGTAAGTTTGTTTTCGTTCCCTCCTCTTCCATTTTACATTATGTTCAACTTGAATTTAATTAGCCCTTGTACGCACGCGTGGTGTGTGCCTTTGCCTAGCCGGGTCACTGGCTTAGACCAGTGACTAAGTTGGGTTGGTGGGGCCCAGCCCAGCCCAGCCCACACGGGCAGAGCTGGACCAAGCCAAAAAAAAATAGAAATAGAAATTGCATGCATTAGAAATAAGAAAATAAATGTGTTTTTATTGATTTTATTCACTGATGCCAGAATAAAAAATGATTTTAATGATTTGTTTTTAGCTATGAATTTTTACCAATACCAGAGTTGGAATTATTCGTAGTGGAATTTTTACCAACGCCAGAGTTGAAATTATTCGTAGTTGAGTAATTACCAACTCCAGAGTTGGAATTACCTGGAATGGAATATTTACCAACACCAGCGTTGGAAGTATCTGTAATTAAATATTCACTGACGCCAGAGTCAGGAATATTACCAGTGAATTGTCATAACACAAATAAACAAAAAAATTTAGCAATTTAAAACAAGATTAGCAATGCAGCTTACCTCAGGTAAGGTGTGCTAGGGGTGCTAATACCTTCCCTAGCCACAATCAGTCCCGCACCATAGAATCTCTGCTGACCAGTCAGGGTTCCTAGTGATCATAATACTAAATGACGACTCTTTGAACCACACATTTTCCCCTAAAAAAAACAAGATATCAGATATCTGTTCTTTTTCCATAACCAAGAAAATTTTTAAAGTCACCGTGATGTCCGGTTGTGACAATCAAATCAAATTTTAATCGAATTAATCGAGTTCATCACTATTGTAAAATCAAGTTTAATAACATTGTTCATATCATGAAATTTAAAAAAAAAATAATGAAGATTTTGAAATAAACTGCATTTTAACTATTTGCGTATAGTATAGTTTATTATTATTATTATTCGATGAGAGATAGCTTGGTTTTAAGAATGAGAAAGCATATTTGTGTTTCATTGGAAATGGCAGCACGAAAATGGAATTCCGTTGTATAGAGAGAGGAAGAGGGGGATTTTGATTTTTGATCACGGAGGATGCACGAGAAATCCACGTGAAGATCTGACAAAGCGATGGGCTTTATTTTTCAAACGTGGCAAAGATGATGACGTGGTTGTTGACCAACATCTTGACACGTGAAACTCAATCTGCATTACATGGTCAATTTATGTGGACATTTTCTCCTACTTGGCACTCCACGTTTGATTTCCACATTTATTTTGGCTAGATTCTTAGTTCTCAGCTCCTGTTCGAGTTTTAGAAAAGTACTTTACTGTAACTATTAATTCACCGTTAATCTATTATTTTTATTAAAATAATATTTTTTATTTTTTTTAATTAACCAATTAGATTTATATTAGATTTGATACATTAATATGATTTTTTACTAAATCAATATCTTTTCTAATTCAACTTAAAACTCAATTTTAATCAAACACCTAATCAAAAATTTCTAGATTAATTGGTTGGGTTAGATTAGAATTAACAAATATAATGATATTCATCATTTTGTGTGGCAAGTTACCTATTATAATGTCTCTTGATTCGGGACAAATAATAGGTCATGTATTAAAAGAGTTGATTTTATATTTTTTAAAATATTAAAATAATATTATTTTGATTAAAAAAAATAAAAACAACATGTTAAGAGTCAAGTTTTGACCATATCAAACTTATGTCCACTAGATCAATGATTCAACCCAATTTTTCCTACTAAATTAGTTAAATTTTTTTTTTACTCAATCCAAACTGATTCAAACTCGAGTTTAACTTAACTCTAAATAGATTAAGTGAGGTAGTTCAGATCTTTACTATTGGGGTTAGATTTTAAAAAAGATAGCAAGAGAAGTTAAATTTATTTCTGACTAGTTTTGAGTTTTGATATGACTAATTTATCCAACGATTTAATTTAATTTATTTTATTTTTGATAAAAAAAATATATATATATATATCAATCTTAAGAAATAGCACAAACACCGGGCTAGCAAACACTGTCAGCCTTCAAAAAAATTATTGATTTAAGAGAAGAGGTTCATGTCCACAACCCATAATCTTGAATGATCTTAGTTTAACCAAGTAATCCGCTCATTTGATTACCTATCAAAAATAATAATAATAATAACTTTGTCCTTTGTACATATATAGTGAATAGAAAGAATTTAAACATCACTCAAATAAGATCCAAAAACACACAATAAATATTTTAAAAGGAGATTAAGATTTTAAACCTTTATCTGAATATCAATTGACAAGTCACTTTTTTTTCTTCTATTTCGATAACAATAACTCGTTTACGGTACTGCATCAAGGGCAACGCCGGATGAACTATTTTAAAGCAAAGTAACCATCTGACTTGAATGTGATAATGATCATTTTGCCCCGCTGCCCTAATTCTTGTTTTTATCTTGATCCCGAGGAGGAGATTAAATTTAATTACCTCGCAACAGATTAGGTCATTCGAATACCTAAAGACATGGTTGTCAAACTCGATTCAAATTACCAGCGGCTATTGTCCTTGGAGGCGAACTAGCATCCGAATTCTACCGGAGCTTTTCTTTGCACGACGTGTCCTGAAATTATAGAAATACTACTAGAAAATCGATAAATAAAAATAGAAATATTGAGAGAATATTTTCATTGGTAAATTTTCTAGGGATTTTATTGTGGAAATATTCCCTCGGTATATACTAAGGGAATTACCGTGGGAAAAAAAATTAAAAAAAAAACCATGGCATGTCATTTTTACCAACAGAATTACCGACGGAATTTATTCCCTCGGTAATTCCGTTGGTAATAAAAAATATTATTACCGACGTGTATGTTTCGTTAGTAAATTCATCGGTAATAATATACCGACGGATTTACCGACGGACAAAACATTATCGATGAATGATTCATCGACGGATTATTTATGTCTGTGATTCTGTCGGTAATATAATTATCGATGGAATATGTGTCTTATATCGATGAAAAAATTCCATCAGTAAATCTGTTAAATCTTGCAGTGAAACAATTTAACAAAAATGCATGTCTGTATTCGAAATGGGTCGGTGTTGGATAAAAAGAGAAATATATGCTTCTGTTGCCCAAGGCAATGCATGATCCTTGCCTCCCAGTGTAGGATCGAATGATAGAAGTGCTTTTGCCTCAAGGACCATGACTCATGAAAGCATTATAAGTTTATTACTCCTTAATTACTCGACTCCGAATCCAAATCCAATCTAGGAGATATAGAACTTAAATAAATTAAAAACTTAGGTTGTAAGGATTATATATATGATGGTCAAAGAAGCTATTATGATACCCATGTGAAGGCTGGCACTAAGGTCCCAGCATGCAAATATTTAGGGTTTTCTGCGATAGAGATGGAGGTGCTCCCTTGTCCTACAATTTAAGGGCATAAACTCTTACAGTATCCCAAGTGCATTGTACTTCCTCAGACATTTAATATCAACAAAGTATCATCTGAAGAAAATATAATTCTCCACATTAGAACGACAAATTTGAACTCCACGTCATGTTATTCAACAATGTATTTTTGTATTAATTACAGAATCGAGCCACAATGATATAGAAGAACATACTGTTGTTTACAAAATCATGGGTAATCCATATTCTGCAGTACTGGTGAAATGCAAATTTTAAAGATTAGTTTGGAGAATAATCTTTGCTACTTTGAGTATATGATTGTTGAGAAATAATATTATTTAAAAAATAATAATTATAAATTTTTTTGATTATTTTTTATTATATTTTATTGGATTGTTATTTGGTTACATGCTCTAGATTCAAAATTTCTTCGTATGGGAAATGATATTTTAAAATCTTTTGATAAATTTTCTGATGGCATCAAATTATAGTGTAAAAAAAAATTTAAAATAATCATTTTTAGTTTTGTTTATCCTTTTCTGGTCTTTGTTTCTTTAAATTTGTTTCTTTTTTCTTCTTTTTATTTTGTCATGTCCTTATATTTTTCTTTGGTTATTAATTTTATAGCCTTATCAATGTACTCTCGATCATTATAAAAAAAAATTCCAATCATGTCCATATAATTTAAAATTTCGTGCAATTTCTCCTGTAATTTTTTTTTTAAGAAGTCTTGTTGAAATTTTAATTAACTACTAAATAACTAACATTTATAAAGCTATTTTTTATATTATTTTTTCTCAGTTCTCTATCATTTTTTTTTATTTATTAAATCCCCGTGTACATGCTGTAATGTCTCACAAAAACATACAAGAACCAGAGAAAAATAAAATTCAAAAAGGTTATTTAGGGGTATAACATCGGAATTTTGAAAACTAGATATTAACATTGGGAAATCTTAAGCTGCACTATAGAAATGAAATTTACCCTAAAATCGCTTTTCTTTGAAGGGGATAAATAAAAGCATTGGAGTATCTATAGTCAGGAATAACATGCATGGCATGTTATATCATCACTGCACTAGCAAAGTTGTATAAGAGGCCCCTGTGATTCTGTTCGGCAACACTTGCTCTCGTCTTTATAGCTCCTGCTTGTTTCCTGACCTCTTGTTTGAAACTTGTATATGTCTCTCCTTGCTCGTGCTAGGATCGAATTTGGTAAAACAAACGGGGGAGGGGGGGTGGAGGGGGCGCCGCTAATGTACAGCTAAGTTGATAGGAGCTGAAATTAATGAGAGAGTCGGGACAAAACAAGCAACGGACCAGCCAAATGAGTAAATGTAAGAAAAACAAAACATTGAAATATGTTGTTGGGTGTTCTGTGGGGGGGGGGGGGGGGGGGGGGGGGGGGGGGCCTCGAGAAGAAGACACTCGAGATCTAAACATTTTAGACTAGTATTCTTTGCAATTCCACGCCTTTGTCCACCTTGATAGGTGCCATGAACATTGCTATTCCCAAACAAATCATGGGAATTTTGTCCCAATTCTTTTTCTAAAAACAGTAGATCACGAGGATTCAATACTCACCAGCTAGCTGGGAAAAGGGAAATTACCATGAATTTCAAAGACCAATTCTGTGTATATGCAAGCTAAGATAGAGAGCATGGATAGTCAGTACAGGACGGTGTTTTGGTTTGGTGGGTGTGCACTGACCTTCGTCTATTTTACTGAACAAGGATACGAGTTAAGACCTAGATTACCATATATACAATTAAAAACCATTTTAGGCTGAATCTCACATAATTTGTACGAATGAAATAATAATAAATCGGGTTCATACAATCATTTCTCAGGTTGAGATATTTATAAATCATACTTTATAGGTTAATCCATAAGATGTTACTGGTATCGAGATCCAATATCCATGAGCATTAATATATATTAATATGCTGTGTGAAGATTTCTTGAAGGTGAAAACGTGATTCATGTTCCGATAGAAAATAGAACAAAATAACGTGGAATAACACCAAACATGGAAGAAACAGTGTTCCTGATATCCTGTCCTATCTCAAGCTTGTAAAGAGAAAGTGCTACTGGTCCAACTCGGGTCACTCACTTTAATCTGGCCCAGAAGAAGAAAATTAAACACAGAATAATATTGGAAAGGATTCGCAAAAAACATTTCTTTCACTACACACGACTTCAGAGCCCAGATATGGGGTAAGTGGGCAACGATAATGGTAAATGGCCCATGAAAAAACTGAAGTGGACAATCCAACTCTTTCTCTCAGTTATTGCCGATAAATGCAGCCCAGAAGGGAGCCCATATGCATTTTTCACACCCCAATAGTATGCAAGTTATAATAATCATATTAAGTATTTTGTTTGCACTTTTTTTATATAGAAAGAAAAGAGAGGCTGAACTTAGGATGAATTTAAGAGTGCATTTGTAGGAGATTTTGATTTTTTTAGTCCCTGGTAGTCATTATAATTTGAATACTCACTCCTAAAACTTCAAAAAAAATTTCAATTCCAATAAATAAAAGCATTATTTATGTGTATGTTAATTTTTTTATATCATAAATACATTTGTAAACTCAATTGAAGGTTATGTGTGTCAAAAAATTAATTCAACCTAATAACTTTAACTGTTAGGTAAGGTTCCAAGATATAATTTATATTATTCTCCAACACGTCCCCTCAAGTGAAAACCTTTTGAGCTTGAAACTTACACAGTCTCACATTACCTTGTACTTGATTTTTTTCAAATAAATAGTGGTGGTGAGATTCGAACTTGTGACCACTTGGTCATCAAGACTCTAATACCATGTCAAAGAACCATCTCAACCCAATAGCTTAAGCTTTTTGGTTGATACGGTTCTTTGACAATCTCAACCTAATAGCTTAAGCTATTAGGTGAGGTCCCGGATATGATTTATATTATTTTCTAACATATCCCCTCAAGTGAAAGCTCTTTGGGCTTAAAACTTGCACAGGTCCACATTACCTTGTGCTTAATTTTTATCACATAAATGAGGATGGTGAGATTCAAACTCATGACTGCTTGGTCATCAAGGCTCTAATACAATGTTAAAGAATCATCACAATCTAATAGCTTAAACTATTATGTGAAGTCCATGATATGATTTATATTATTCTCTATGTCAAAGAACCAATTCAACCTAAAAGCTTGGTCATCAAGACTCTGATACGTACCATGTCAAAGAACCATCGCAACCAAATAGTTTAAGCTATTACGTCATCATTTTTAAGAGCCAAATCATTGAAGAAACCTCTATTTTAAGATTTTTAATCAATTATATGTTTTTATATAGATTGAAAAATAAAAATGATAAGTTTCAAATTAAAAATATTATTTTTTCTTAATCGATTCTTTTCACTTAATTATTATTATTAATTGAGCTATTAACTTGCTATGTGAATATTGATGTCACACTTGCAAGGAAACATAATTATTAAATGTAACTTGTTTAATAAGTTGATTTAAAAAATTCAAAATTTAAAGTCTAACATGATGTTTATGAATTGATAATAATTTAACTATTTTTTTTTTCAGATCAATACTTAGACCGAGTCTGATTAGTATGCAAAGGAATGACTATAAACAGATTTGAATTCAAATATTTGAAAGTTTTATATTGAGTTAGAGAACTGGGCATAGGCTTATCTGATGGAGGATTAATTATTTGTTTATTTTCAAATCAAAGAAAGTCTTAATCACATCGTAATAGATTATCTAAAATGAGAACACTTATTAGTTGATTGACAGACTGGTCAAGCTGATTGATCAACTCATTTTTTAACCATTTACTAATTCTAAACGTGGCCCAGATTGAACTTACTTTAAACTAGAATTTCTATATTAAAATAATACTGTTTTTATTTTTTTCAAATAAAAAAATTAACTTGAATTGACATGTCAACTGGGACATCACTTTAAAACAGAAACCTCGAGGCAAGTTCCTAATTATAAATATATTAAAAGGTATCTGTTAATATAAAATATTGCACAAACAGGAGGAAACTTGTATCGATCCCTAGGATTTTCTGATTGCCATCCCACTAAAGTTACTCCCTTTTTTAACAAATCAAAGCTTCAATTTATTGCTTTTCCCAATTGCCAATGTGATTTCGCTAAAGTGCAATTCCACGTAATTGCAGAGTGATGAACTCGGTCGTCGGTCCCATCCATCTTTGAAAGGCGGTGACCATCTGAAAAAATTCAATGGCTTCTCCCCATGCTGATTAGGAAGATTTTGTACAGATTCCCATTTCTTCTAATTAAGCTGAGGACGGAATTTGACATCCAGGCCACGATGACGACCATTGATTATTCAATTTTAAAACTAGACCAGGCTAATTAATTACAAATCACGTGGATGATTTATTTTTAATCTTTCACCCGGTCTTATTCCAAGACAGGAAGCCGTGTTAGCTGTCTTCGTTTTACAAAATGTATGGGAAACTACAGCTTAGTCATCTAGTAGACACATGATTTCAATTAAATTCTTCAAATATAAAATTGAGCAATATTACCCTAAATAAAACTATATATTTTAATCAATATTGTACCAATCAAAAGAGATAAATAACTCTTTTATATATATATAATTTTTGCCGTGTGATCTCTTACTAATCAAGAACACACTTGCAAGTGATAGAAAAAGAAATTGTAAAACTTAGTTATTAATCTGGTTGTTTTTCAACAAAATATCGTTATTTTTTAATTTATTTCATAGCATAAAATGTTTTTATTTGTTGCAACTTGATATTCTGAAGAATTTGGAATAACAGATTTGTAGTGATGTTGGGCATGTGAGAAAAAAATACACATGATTTATGAATTTTGGTAGTAAATTCTTTTGATGGCTGTAAATTAATACGGGACACAATTGAGTAATGTGTGGTAGTTTAGGGTAACTTTGACTAATCTCGAACTCTAAGAACTTAATTGAAAAAGAGTATATAGTTGAGGGACGGAATCTTAGTTACTTCACTATATAAACATCGAAGCCTTTAGCTAATTCTGCATCAGACATTGAGATAATCCATTCATCATTTCTTCTTTGCTTCCAAGCCATGGCCAACTGCAATGACGAGCATTTCTGTCAAGATAAGTTTTTGCTCGATCCAAAGGAAGCTAGTTTGAAGGAACTCGTTCTTCTCTTATTCTTCTCTGATGTAAGAAGTAGAAAATTCGTTGACTGCCCCGAAGAGAACCGGCTGAGAGATATTAATCGACGATGGCTAATTTTCATCTCGGTTCTTGTGCAAAAAATCCTTCTTTCTTGCAGGGAACCCTTGGCTCAAACAGGGCATACTGTAGAGTACTGGTTAAATCTTATCTCAAACAACGGTGGCCTTTTCAAGCTCCTGTTGAATTATTTGAAGGGTATGTGCAGCTCCCATGAATTTTATTTTTTCGTGGCATAAAATCAGGGAAGAATTAGAGCATAAATCAGTTTACTTGTGCATTGAAAAACGTTTTTGGTCACCTTTTGATCGAATCTATATATGTCCATGCATGAGTGCATGCAGTTACAATCAACCCCTTAATGTATAATATGGGGTTCTAACTTCTAATAGCTAATTAAGAATGGATTGTACTTATGCAGACAAGGTTGTGAGGCCGGATGAATCATCAGCAACGTTCAGATCTGCGGTTGGACATTCTGACTGGAGAGTAGAATTAGACAAGAGTAGCAGACCAGGGGAAATAAAATATAACACTTCCTTGTCTTTGATGGCCGCCAAATTGTCATACGAAAACAAAGCTTTCATCGAAACCATCGTCAAAGATCATTGGAACGTAAGTATCAGCACTAACACCACATGATCACACACACCTTTTGTTTTTGGTTATAACATGGATCGAGTTACAGAAAACCTAACTGTCTAGCCTAGAGCCCAAAACTTGTTCCATTTTTTTTATTAATTTGTGCTTTTTTAAAAAAAATTATGTGCTCAAACTTGGTACTTTCAATGGAGGCATATCCCTCAATTACAGTACAATATGTAGAATTAGTTTTGATCATATATACTAGCTAGCCGTGAAAAAAAAAAAGGTGCAGCTACAGAGATTAATGAAAATGTTTCACTGATATCCCATGAGATGTAACGATGGTTGTTTTTCGTTTTCTTTTCACTTTTCTGCAGATGGAGTTCTTGGGTTCCTACGACTTCTGGAACGGTAAGAAGCAAGGCTTATACTTTCAGTCATAGTTACTCAGCCCGCCCAGGCTAGTAGGTTGATATGATATATAATTTATATTTGGAGTATAGTACAAGTTAGTTTATTTTGAATTTGTGGTTAACCTAATTAATTAATCACCTGGTCATCCAAGTAATCGACTTGATTAATCTATCTAAATTCTTATTAAATTCTCGAATTTGAGTTAATTTTATAAAAAGTTTAAAATAAATTTATTTGAAATAATGAATATTTTATTTTAAAATTTATTTAGCAAACATAGAAATCAAAATCAAACTTCATACTAGATTAAATCTAAGTACGCTTTGAATTAGAAAATTAGAGGTTATCATTTCTCGGAAAGAACACTATATGATAATGTTGTCACAGCTGATATGGAGGTCCGTATGATCTAGGAATTAATATCAAATTTAACACCATCTCTTTGAAGTAACTCTTACCTAACCATTATCTAAGTCAATTCACGGCAAGGAAATTTTAGCATGACATTTCAAGGATGAGAAAAAAACATAAACGTGGATAAATAGAGACACAAAGAAAAGTAAACATGTTGTCAAATCCAAAGCTCTTGAACATTAACCAACATCATCAGTTTAGGTCAAGGTATTCTAAAGACAAAAACATAAGGTCAAGGTGATGCAGGCTGCGAGATACACAAGGAAATTAATTGACTCGTGCACTCCATTCTTTCTTCTTCTTCTTCTTCTTGCATTGAAAACAAAATACTACATCTCGTACGATAGCACGAGAAACCAAACTAGTTTATTTTATTAAAATTGGCCCTTTTAAAATTTAAAGGTAGATTACAATTTAGTTATTTTAATAATTTTATAGGTGGTACGCTTGGTTTTAAATAAAAATCATAAACCCCCCCTGTTGGAGTTGCTTGTAAATTTTCTAAATTACCCTTTTCAAATGCATTTTTGGTTTTGTTTATCCCAGGTGACATTTTGACTAAAAATAAAGGATAAATTGTCAAGAAAACTAATGAAAGGACTGAAAGTGTTTGCTAGGAATATATTTGTGCATATATTTGATATTTAATTTGATGTATGGTGTTTTTTAAAAATATTTTTTATTTGAAAATATATCAAAATAATATTTTTTATTTTTTTATTTTTAACATAAACATATTAAAATACTAAAACAATTGTTAATTTAATATTTTTTTAAAACAACAATCACACTTGCAACACACAAAATAAAAGGCATATTTGATTGAACATCTCATTTGAATGCCGCACAGGGTACCAGGAAAAAACCTCAACGCAAGCATTGATGTTCCAAGATAAGAAGGTTGACCCAACCTTAATTGTGGTGGCTTTCAGAGGGACCAACCCATTTGATGCAGATGACTGGACCACAGATGTGGATCTCTCGTGGTATGACCTTCAAGGCATTGGTAAGATCCACCGTGGCTTCATGAAAGCCCTAGGCCTGCAAGAGAATGGCTGGCCCAAAGAAATTGAACAAGGCAGTGGCCATTCTTATGCATACTATGAAATTAGACAAATGCTCAGGGACATATTGCTCAAGAATGAGAAGGCAAAATTTATATTAACAGGGCATAGCTTGGGTGGGGCATTGGCTATACTGTTTATGGGAGTGTTAGCATTACACCAGGAGGCGTGGTTGCTTGAGAGATTGGAAGGGGTTTACACGTTTGGGCAGCCCAGAGTAGGAGATGGACAATTTGGGGAATTTATGGTAGATAGGTTGAAAAGGTATGAAGTAAGGTACATGAGGCATGTCTACAGTAATGACATAGTGCCTAGATTGCCCTATGATGACAATCTTCTTTTATTCAAGCATTTCGGTCCCTGCATCTACTTCAATAGCTTCTACAAAGGAAAGGTCAGTGCTCTCTCGCCCTCTTGCTTTACTTGTAAATTCCAACCAGATGATTCTTTTCTTGACTCGATTATGTATCAGCAGAACTCAGTATTCAGTAGGATTGTTGACAAGTCACTAACACAGTCATGAATGATAATTGTGATTGGGACACAGGTTATGCAAGAAGAGCCGAACAAGAACTACTTCTCTTTGTTGTTGATACTCCCCAAGTACCTCAATGCTTTCTGGGAGCTTATCAGAAGTTTTATAATCCCTTACCTCCATGGCCAGGACTACAGAGAGAGTTGGTTTATGAGACTGCTAAGGATCGCAGGATTGATAGTTCCAGGAATACCAGAACATATTCTTCAAGATTATGATAATTCTACCCGGTTGGGATCCCTTCAACTCAAGGATTCTCAGCAAGAACTTCACCAAGAGTAAGAACCGTTAAAATTACAACACCAGCAACTGACCAAGTCAGCCTTGTTTACCGGTTCTTCTGCAGTTTGTTTATTCTTCAATGTTGCTTTCTTATTTCTTAAGAGTCTGTTCAGAATTTTATTTCTAAAATAATGAATGTAGCTGTTAGTCTCTATTTTTATGTAACTGTCTTGCTTAAATAAAGCAACTCAGTTCTGCAGAATAAATTATTATCTTGTTTCCAATTCTCCTACTTCTTTCATTTTGTCCAACAAGAACAATCCACGATGTCTTAACACTCTTGTGACATACTATTTCGAGAAACAAACAAACTCTTAGACCTTAATAGCAATGGATGGACTATGTTACCAAGTGTGCTTATCCTTACGTCCGAGATATGTAATTTTTTCAATATTATTGTTCAATAAACATGGATACAAGGTTTATTTTCAAATATTCTGGAAATTCTGGTCCCTAAATGACCACTAGGGCATTTGCATTCTATCGAACATTTTAAAGTAGTTGCTTTTCTTGGGTTCATCCAACTGCCCAAACGCCAAAATAAAGTGGCACATGGTGGTTTCCTTAACATCATTAATTGTCGTATTCTATGAGCAATTATGTTAGATGGGCATATTCTACGACCTAAGTGATGGTTTAATTGCGTTGGTCGAACATAAATTAAGATTAGAGATGATTATTTTTTGTTTGATTTGTTTTTTATTTAAAAAATAACCAAAATAAAAAAAATTTAAATTGAAAAATTTAAACCGGAACCGGTTCAAACCGCCGGTTTCGGTTCAGTTCGGTTTTTTAACATAAAAACTGAAAACTTGTATTTTTTGTTTGGGCTTTCTGATGGGTTTGTAATTGATGTTAATGTTATTTTATTTTGTTAAGAGATTCTATAATATATTTAATTTTTTTATCACTAAATATTCATTTATATTAAATTATTAGTGCCAATATTGTGTTCAATTTGTGTTTTTAACTCCTCTTGCATCCTAGTTTAAATAACAAACAAACCAAGTTAAAATCGAAATTACAAAGCACATCAAGATAAAACAACAAATAAACTTGTCATAAAAAATAAAACACTTCATGCAAAAAAAAAAAATCTTCATTGTGCACATAATCCCAATCGAAAAGCACGTCAAGATGATAAGAACATTGCACTTTGATTCCTTAATACCATTGACATCAAAACCTGAAATTCAAAATCTAAAATTATAACATGATAAAATAAATTAGAATATGTAAAAATAAATAGTTTTTTATCATCAAACTAATTATCATCCGTTGCTGGATATAACTTTCTACCAAATTCTACAAAATAAAAAATTAGACATATTAGATTATTGCAAACGCTTTAATTAATAAATCACAAAATAAAAAGTGTAAGATGTTAGATAATTGCAAACTAATAGTAATAAATATGTTTACAGTATAATGAAAATGATGATAATTCATGCTTATAGTCATCTTGATGTAATATATATATATATATATATATATATATATATATATATATATATATATATATATATATATATATATATATATAACACAAGCAAAACAATGATATATCCTTTCCAAATTTCAACTAATTATTCAAGTTCTATAAGATATAATAGCATATTCTAAGAAATTTGCTGAAACAGAATGCTAGATAATTTCTACAAGCAAAGATTTTAAGGTTTTCAATGACAGTTGATAAAATTGAGTCCTAGTTAAGAATGTCCAAAACCAAGAAGAGTTTTAGCAGCTTCCAGGCTGTTGCATTTATGTTCCTGTCCAAGAGCCGAGGGATAGTAATCGAAATTACAAAGCACATCAAGATAAAACAACAAATAAACTTGTCATAAAAAATAAAACACTTCATGCAAAAAAAAAAAAAAAATCTTCATTGTGCACATAATCCCAATCGAAAAGCACGTCAAGATGATAAGAACATTGCACTTTGATTCCTTAATACCATTGACATCAAAACCTGAAATTCAAAATCTAAAATTATAACATGATAAAATAAATTAGAATATGTAAAAATAAATAGTTTTTTATCATCAAACTAATTATCATCCGTTGCTGGATATAACTTTCTACCAAATTCTACAAAATAAAAAATTAGACATATTAGATTATTGCAAACGCCTTTAATAAATCACAAAATAAAAAGTGTAAGATGTTAGATAATTGCAAACTAATAGTAATAAATATGTTTACAGTATAATGAAAATGATGATAATTCATGCTTATAGTCATCTTGATGTAATATATATATATATATATATATATATATATATATATATATATATATATATATATATATATATATATATATATATATATATATAACACAAGCAAAACAATGATATATCCTTTCCAAATTTCAACTAATTATTCAAGTTCTATAAGATATAATAGCATATTCTAAGAAATTTGCTGAAACAGAATGCTAGATAATTTCTACAAGCAAAGATTTTAAGGTTTTCAATGACAGTTGATAAAATTGAGTCCTAGTTAAGAATGTCCAAAACCAAGAAGAGTTTTAGCAGCTTCCAGGCTGTTGCATTTATGTTCCTGTCCAAGAGCCGAGGGATAGTAATCGAAATTACAAAGCACATCAAGATAAAACAACAAATAAACTTGTCATAAAAAATAAAACACTTCATGCAAAAAAAAAAAAAATCTTCATTGTGCACATAATCCCAATCGAAAAGCACGTCAAGATGATAAGAACATTGCACTTTGATTCCTTAATACCATTGACATCAAAACCTGAAATTCAAAATCTAAAATTATAACATGATAAAATAAATTAGAATATGTAAAAATAAATAGTTTTTTATCATCAAACTAATTATCATCCGTTGCTGGATATAACTTTCTACCAAATTCTACAAAATAAAAAATTAGACATATTAGATTATTGCAAACGCTTTTAATAAATCACAAAATAAAAAGTGTAAGATGTTAGATAATTGCAAACTAATAGTAATAAATATGTTTACAGTATAATGAAAATGATGATAATTCATGCTTATAGTCATCTTGATATATATATATATATATATATATATATATATATATATATATATATATATATATATATATATATATATATATATATATAACACAAGCAAAACAATGATATATCCTTTCCAAATTTCAACTAATTATTCAAGTTCTATAAGATATAATAGCATATTCTAAGAAATTTGCTGAAACAGAATGCTAGATAATTTCTACAAGCAAAGATTTTAAGGTTTTCAATGACAGTTGATAAAATTAAATCCTAGTTAAGAATGTCCAAAACCAAGAAGAGTTTTAGCAGCTTCCAGGCTGTTGCATTTATGTTCCTGTCCAAGAGCCGAGGGATGGTCTTGATTCTTGAAATGGTGGGATCTAATAAAATACAGAAATTTCTTGTAAAAATCCATAAAGATATTTTCTCATTTTATAAATAACTCTAAGCAATTTATTAAAAACTATCATAAATTTGTTAAATAATAAATGTGTGAAACACAATTCAAGAAATTAATTGCTAGAAGGAACTGTGGAGAAAATTTAGTTCGTAAGAAAAGTTTAATAAAGATAAAAAAACCAATATTTATCATTGCCAGAAAATAAAAGGAAACGAAAAACAATGAACAATTGAACTGTGGCCCGTGGGTTAAGCACAAAATCCCTCTCAAACCCATATAACCCACTTATTTCAATCTAGGAGGGAGATCTTATGCAAAATATATAATAACATGGCCTCGTAAGGAAGGCACTACTGGTTAGTTTGTAATCACAGCTTCATCATGAGTAATAAATATACTAGTTCTTTCATCAATAGCAACTGCGTCAAAAAATCATCCCTACGTTAATTTAAGTATATTCCCATAATCCTAATTCAACCAAAATACCACTCTTAGCTCAAACTTTGTTTTTTTTTTGTAAGAATATACAACTTTAACAAATACAAAGATCATAGAGCATATGTTAAAAAAAATAAAAACAGAGATTGATAGAAGAAGAAAAAAATCATACTTGGTGTAACAAGATTCAAGGTCGGGCGTGAGCGAGGGAGGTGACTGGTTTGCTAGATCTGGTTATCTGGAGGTTATGTGTGGTGTGTGTCATGCCCGTGTGGAAGATTGGGATAGAGATGTGGTTGGTTTGTTAGATTTGTAGAATTAGGAGAATAGATATGAAAATTGATTAATTTGATTTTGTTAGACGAAGGAAAAATTATTTTTGATCAGGCTGAGAGTGTAAGAGATTCTAAGATTGACACTTGAGAGTTGAGAATGAGATGAGATCTGTGAATTGTGAATTTG
Organism: Populus simonii; assembly: GCA_007827005.2. Taxonomy (NCBI): domain Eukaryota; kingdom Viridiplantae; phylum Streptophyta; class Magnoliopsida; order Malpighiales; family Salicaceae; genus Populus; species Populus simonii. The sequence continues at coordinate 2,638,995 of CM017477.2, forward strand.
TGAGGGTTGAGAGGGGGCGGCTGGACGCGGACGGGTATTATAGGGTTAAGAATTAAAAAGCATTTAATTTTTTGTATTTATAGTACCTCTTAACTGAACCGGTTCGGTTCGGTTGGGGTTTGGTAGGTTTTAGGTTTCCTAAATTAAAACCGAACCGAACTGAAAAAAAATTTAAAAAAATTAATCGGTTTTTTTTTGTTTGGTTTTTTTTTCTCGGTTTTTTCAGTTTAAACGATTTCTCGATATTTTTGCTCAATCTAATTTAAATACAATCATGCAACCAATGGATTGCCTTCTGAGTGTAAGCTTTCCTTTGTGCAAAAAGGGGTATTCTCTGAGTATCTGAGCTTAGGCTGAGCATTGATTAATCCACGTCTCGAGTAATTTTTGTTTCTTTCGTACCAAAGAAGGTGCTATTTTTCATTTTCTTTTTTTTTTAATGTGGAAAAGCATATTTGAGAGGTAATTGGGAAAGCAGTAAATATTATTTTTTAAAATATTTTTTACTTAAAAATATATTAAAATAATATATTTTTTTACAATTTATTTTTTACATGTACATATCAAAACAATTCAAAACACTAAAAAAAAATTAATTTGATGTAAAAAAATTCAAAATTTTTAAAAAATACGGTTAGACCACGCACCCAAGCACTTTCTTAATTTATTACCCCGCAATTAAAAAATTTTCATTTTAAAATAGCACTAGTACAGGAAAAGGTTTGTAAAATAGCATAAATTATTTATTTTTTAAAAGAAAATAGCACATCTCAAGTAGTTGCACTATTAATGAGGTGTTTGGGGTATGGTAATTGTTTTTTAAAGTATTTTTTTACTAGAAAATATATCAAATTTAAAATTTAAAGACCAAAAAATAATGGAACTTATTGAAATTTAATAGGTTGTACTAGCACAACCTTCAGAGGTAAAGAATTAAAGGGTTGCCAAATAATTAAAATTTTGGCACAAAATGGCTACTAAAAAAAGAATAGTGCAACCTTTAATTTATTTTTTATTTTTTTAGTTTTTTTTTCCCATGTAGTGCTCAACCTTAGAAATTTCAAAATTTCAACAGGTTGTTTTACTAGAAGTAACACAATTGATTGAATGGTGCTACACCTAGTAGCAAATTTTAATTGGCGGTGCTATTTTAGCAGCGCAACCAACTATTTTTATTGTATTTTTTTTTTTTAGTTTATAAATTATTTTTATCAACTAGCCTATATTTTTTATAATAAAAAATGGCAATTCATGTCATCCCTCTTAGAAGCATTAAAGCCAATGGTTATCCTATCACAATCGACCTAAATGCATCCCTCTTAGAACCTAATTTAGCTTCTTTTTTTAATTATTATTTTCTCGATAGAAGCTATTTTTTGCCTTGGTGAAAAGGTTAAAAAAAGCTTCCGTGCTCCAGGCCAAAGAAGCGTGTTCCCATATACTCGGCTCTATAAATAATGCATGCTTCATTTATGAGACTGAGCTAATAAAATCATACCTTGTGTTATAAATGATTTGCAATCAAGTCCAGCTTATCTTGAAATTGGAATTAATTATAATCACGAAGGAGAGGAAACTATTTTTCTTATATTGACAATTTATAGATTCTATCAAAAAATCATTTTCAACCCGATAATTTAAGTTATTAAATAATATCTTAATATATAATTTTTTATTATTCTCTAACAATATCCATTAACATTTCCATTCAACCATTTCGATTATCTTTATTGCCAATGTTACCACTATTTATCTACCCCAATTATTATTACTATTATTATGATGATAATTGTTTTAAGTGTTTTTCTTTTATTAACATGTTTTCCCTAAAAAATTAATAAAATAATATAGTTTAAAAAATTAGTAAAATAATATAGTTTGTATATGCAAAGGACATTTAACTTTGTCATTGTTCATAGATGAATATTCCAAATAAACTGTGAAATGGGCTACACAAACCGTGATGTAAAAAATAAAAAAGGAGAGAGAGAAAAAAGATTGGAAAGCATAACATTAAAAAGATCTTGATGAGACAGATTTAATAACACTAAGAAAGATCATCAATGATAACTTGAACGGGTCATATTTATCATTTAAAGATAGCGGGTGACTCCTTTATTTTCGACAACAAGTGTGCCCTGTTCAAATCATCGTTAATGATTTTTGTTGGTATTAATATATTCATCTTATCGAGATTTTTTTTATAGAACTGTCAGTGTTGTAATCAGAACTTTAGTGTATATCCGAGGTTTCCTTTTTTCTTTCTCTCTCATCTCCTTTCATCATAATTTATGCATTTTATTTCATGATTTTTTTAAAAAAAATATAGCGTTTTTCAACAACAACAAAGTTGAATGTCGCATTTCCCAATTGTTATAAATAAAAATTATGTTTTTTTATCGATTCCTTTTCAAATTATATTATTTTATAATTTATTAAAAAATTATATACTAATTTTCAAAAAATAAAAATCCTCATTTTATCAACATGCTATAATAATCTCCTGAACAAAACCTTTACCAGGACAATAACCCCACATCATCAATAACATTGTCTGCCACAATCATCATTAGGGCTGAGCATTTTCGGTTTGGTCCGGTTTTGGACCAAAATAAATAACCAAACCGATTTTTTTTTTAGTTTTTGAACCGAACCGAACCGAAAACCAATTAATTTCGGTTCGGTTCGGTTTTTCTCCCTTCCAAACCGGTTCAAACCGATTGAAACTGGACAAACACAGCGCAAGGGATTGAATCCCCATTGAAAGATCTTGAAACCCTTAAACATATCATCGAAGCTCTCCAACTCAAATGCCTTTTGCGTTCCAAGAAGCCAACAAATCAAACTAACCAAAGAAACTTCGCTTACGAAGAAACTCCAGTAGTCCTAATGAAGCCAGCTTTAATGAACCGGCCAATGGAAGATTGGAAAATTAAAAGAGAAGAAGACAGAATCGTGAGGGTCAATATTCAGAATGGTTAGAAAGCCAGTCCATAAGACCAAGATCTGCTCCACCTTTCGAAACTACAAAGTCATTCCATTCACGAAGCAAAGACTACTGGAAGTGGAAGGGCTCAAGCTAAAGTTCAGGGGATGTCCTTGAGATGACTGGCTAACTTCCTTTATGAAAGGCCTTAATTTTCATTTTAAAGTGGCCAGGTAGAAAGAAGTGAAGATTTGAAAGCATGGAAGATTTGTCATTTGAGAGATAAGAGACAGAGAGGGGGCAGAGGCTAAGGGGTGAGAATGTGTTTAGGTTTAGGGTTAGAAGCTATTTATACTTGTTTTTTTTTTTAAGTGCTGGCATGGTTGAACTGGTTCGGTTCGGTTTAATCAGTTTCAGACTTTAGAAACCGAAACTGAACCGAACCAGAATTTTTTTGTGATTTTCTAATCGGTTAATTCGGTTTTTTTTTTTTTTTTTTTTTTTTCTGTTTTTCTCGATTTTCTCGACTATTCGGTTTTTTTCTCACCCCTAGTCATCACCACCTAGCTACCAATCCAATCAACTGTCAACTTGACAATAGTAATCAATGCAACCTGTTATTAAAAAACAAAAAAACTATCATCTTAGAACTATTGACAACAGAAAAAACTATTATTATTACTATAATAAATATCATAATGATCATCATTATTATCAATGAGAAAAGATTTCCCTTCATTTATTACGTGAAACGAACAACAAGAATAAGGTTAAATTAAGGAATTCCAATCACTCAATTTATAAACAGTGCGAATTTGGAGGAATATATTTTATCATAAATCAAAAAGTTCAGAAAACAAAACTCAAATTAAAAAAAAAAGGCGTAAATGAACAAAAAAATAATAATGATAATAATACCAAGGAGGCCTTCTTTAATCTTGTTTCGGAATCAAATCATCTTAATTAAGAATAAAAAACAAAAGCGTTTAAGGGATACATGCTACAGCGGCTGTAGCAGATAAATGAAAGAAAAGATTTAGTATATATTAAGAGGATGGGTTTATAGTCCATTAAGTAAAATATTAAAAATAAAAAAAAACCATAAATAAAGCCGAATAATAAAGCTCATATAAAACGAAACAACATAGGTTTGGATGTATCTAATTTCTTAATTAAAAAAAAAAGGTGACGGTTTAAGTTATTCTCTATTTTCTACTATCAAATATATATAGGTGTGAACTATATCTTAGGGTTGGTGTCCTCGCCGGCAAACTTGAGAAAACCCATCCATGCAGGACGCAGTATGAAGCAGTTGCATGGAGAAGATTTTATGTACATTTCTATTTGATAATGACGCAGTCAGCATGGATATTACTCCTCATGGGAGTGTATATTGTAGGAGATTTTGATTTTTTGAGTCCTGGGAGTCATTATAATTTGAATACTCACACCTAAAACTTCAAAACAAATTTCAATTCCAATAAATAAAAGCATTGTTTATGTGTATGTTATTTTTTATATATCATAAATACATTTGTAAACTCAATTGAAGGTTATGTGTGTCAAAAAATCAATTCAACCTAATAACTTAAATTGTTAGGTAAGGTTCCAAGATATAATTCATATTATTCTCTAACACGCCCCCTCAAGTGAAAGCTCTTTGAGCTTGAAACTTGCACAGACTCACATTACCTTATACTTGATTTTTATCAAATAAATAATAGTGGTGAGATTCGAACTTGTGACCACTTGGTCATCAAGACTCTGATACCATGTCAAAAAACCATCTCAACTCAATAGCTTAAGCTTTTTGGTTGATATGGTTCTTTGACAATCTCAACCTAATAGCTTAAGCTATTAGGTGAGGTCCCGGATATGATTTATATTATTCTCTAACATACCTCCTCAAGTGAAAGACCTTTGGGCTTAAAACTTGCACAGGTCCACACTACCTTGTGCTTAATTTTTATCACATAAATGAGGATGATGAGATTCGAACTCGTGACTGCTTGGTCATCAAGTCTCTGATACAATGTTAAAGAATTGTTCGCACCCGACATCGCGGCGGCTTTCATCAAATAATAAAATTCTAGATTATGGAAAAAGAGCAGATTATCTGGCATCTTGTTCTTTTAGAAAAAAAAAAAATTGTTTGGGAAGTCGCCACCTAGTATTATGGTCACTAGGAACCCTAACTGGTCAACAGAGATTCTATGGTTCGGGACTGATTACGTAAAAGAGAAGATATTATCACCCCTTAAACGTTCTGCCTAAGGCAAACTGCATTGCTGTTTTTTTTGTCTTAAAATGCTAAAATTTTTATTGGTTTACGCTTTGATGATTTATTCACAATATTCCTGACTCTGGCGTCAGTGAATATTTGACTACGGATAATTCCAACTCTGGCGTTGGTAACTATTACGTGGCCATAAAAATAAATTTGGATTAATATATTTTTTTTATTTCCTGACTCTAACGCTAGTGAATAAACAAATAAATTAAATCCATTTTTATTACGCATCCACATATTTTTTCTATTTTTTATGTAAAATAAAATAAATAAATAAAAAACAATAAATAAAATTAAATCAGTGTTTTTTATTCCTGACTCTGGCGTCAGTGAATAAATAAATCAATTTATTTTTCATTCATGCACATATATTTTTTCTTGATAAATAAAATAAAATATAATGAATAAGAATAATATAAACTTAAACCAGTATTTTACTCCCGACTCTGGCGTTGGTGAATAAACCGGTAAATTTATATTATTTTTATTCATGCTTAAACATATTTTTAATTTTTAATTTTTTCCTTTTTTTTTTTTAATTTTTTTTTTAATTTTTTATTATTTTTAGGGCTGGGCCCAGCTCAGCCCACATGGGCTGGGCTAAGCCCAGCCGGCCCAGCCCAGTCACTGGCCCAAACCAGTGACCCTGGGCCACACTAGGCACGCGTGATCTAAATCACGCGTGCATGGCTCTATGGAATTAAACGCAAACGGGAAAGATGAAATAAGGCAAAAGCTGGGAAAAAAAACAGAGCAAGACTTACCCGATTCGTTCGCAGGGAATTTGCGTGTGATTTCTGAGGACGACGCTTCTGCCTTCGAATTTCTTCTTACTCCTTCTGCTTTTCACGCTGTATTCCTTTCCTGCGTTTCTGTTTCGGCTTATTCTTCCTTCGTTTCTTTTGCTCTGTTTTCAAAACGACCCTATGCTCTCTCTCGGTCAGTTTTGTTTTTTTGTTATTTTAGGTCGATATTGGTGAGGGGAAGGCTCACTTCTGTTGTGGGGTTCTAAAAAGGCTTAAAAATATGGCTGGTATCTTTGTGTTTCTTAACTCTGGTTTCGTTCGTCCTTCTCTCTCCCCTCTGTTTTTTTTCAACCCCTGCTCTTCGGTGTTGCTCGGTTTATATAGGGCTCGGCGGGTTGATAACGGACGGTAGGCCAACGGTCGGCCACCATTAAGGCGCCCATAACTGAAGCTAACGGACGACGATTACTGCTGCAACGTTCGGCCTCCTTCACTGTAGAAAACGGTCACAGGCTTAAAGGAGAAGAAGATGAACAGCGTCTTCAAAACGACGTCGTTCAGCCATTTTTCGTTTCGATCCATGCAGTTTTGAAAGTCTTGTAATTAAACCCCTGGTTTAAACTGTAATTGGCTCCCTGCATTTGCGCGCCTTTTTCAATGTAGTCCTTGGATTTTAATTTCGCAATTTAGACCCCCAATTAACCCCAAAACTTTGTTATTTCTTCAATTAAGTCCCTGATTTCAATAATTTAATTAAATCCAAAGTCCAATTAAGTCTAAAACTTATCAATTCTCCAATTAAATCCTTAATTGAGTTAATTAAATTAATTCCAAGCTTAATTAAGTCTCGAAACTTACCAATTCTCCAATTAAAACCTTAATTGGATTAATTTAATTAATTTCAAGCTTAATTAAGTTTCAAAACTTATCAATTCTCCAATTAAACCCTTAATTGGATTAATTAATCCAAAGATTAATTTCAATTAACCCCAAAACTTCCAAATTTTTCCCTTAACCCAAATTTTAATTCATTCTTCTCCTTTTTTTCATTTTGCTTGTTTTTCTATCATCATCATTTTTTTTAATTCTTTTAGTAAATAAAATAATTAAAATAAAATGGTCAAAATTAGGTTATGACAGTTGCCCCTCTTTATAATATTTACTATGCAAAGATATTGGAAAATTTCATTTTCTTTTAGCTTTGTGTAGTAAATTTATAAAGAAAAGTAGATATAGAAAGGATTTGTTTTTTGAAAACTTTGAAAACAGCAGATTGACACACGAATTTTACCCAGAGATGTAAAAATCAAGAAACAAATCATTTGGAAGACGACCCCCCTTTGTTTGTTTTTTTTTGTTTTTTTGTTTGTTTTTTTTTTTGTTTGTTTTTTTTTTTTTCATTATGATGGGTGACCTACCCAAGTATATAAAAAAGGAAAATGAGAGGCTCGAAGGCGCACTCAAAAGAATGCAAGAAGAAAGCGAGTGCTCAAAGGCACTCGAAGAGAAAAGCGAGGGCTCAAAGACGCGCTCGAAGAGAAAGCAAGTGCTCAAAGGCACTCGAAGATGAAAGCAAGTAGGAAAGCGAGGGCTCAAAGGCGCGCTCGAAGAGAACAGCGAGGGCTCAAAGGCGCGCTCGAAGGGAGAAAGCGAGGGCTCAAAGGCGCTCAAAGGGGAAAGCGAGGGCTCAATGGCGCACTCGAAGAGGAGCGAGGGCTCAAAGGCGCGCTCGAAGAGGAAAGCGAGGGCTCAAAGGCGCGCTCGAAGAGAAGCGAGGGCTCAAAGGCGCGCTCGAAAGGAAGCAAGGGCTCAAAGGCGCCTCGAAGAGAAGCGAGGGCTCAAAGGCGCGCTCGAAGAGAAGCGAGGGCTCAAAGGCGCGCTCGAAGAGAAGCGAGGGCTCAAAGCGCGCTCGAAAGGAAACGAGGGCTCAAAGGCACACTCGAAGAGAAAATGAAATGCTCAAAGGCACTCGAAGAGGAAAGCAAGTGCTCACAGGCACTCGAAGAGGATCGAGGGCTTGAAAGCGCCCTAAAAATGATGATCAAAGGCTCGAAGGCGCATTTTAAGGAGGTGGAAAAACATAGAGATTTTTCAGAGGGCCTAATTCTCGTGGGCGGCCTGCCCGGGTTGAAAAATTCTCAAAAGTGAAAATTTTTCAAAAGCAATTTCAATCCTGGCCATTTCAAGTTGGCCTTCCACTTGATGGATTCCGTTGGAATTTTCTCTAATGAGATTTGCAAAACTCATTGTCCAATTTCTCAAAGTTTAGATGATATGCATGCATCTTTACCTGATTTGAAATATAGGCCCCCCATTTCTTCTTTGTCTTCTTGTTGCTTGACTGATGAGGATTTGCTACCTTTGATTTGGGTCCTCTTTGTCGCTTGGCTTCTAGCCCACTCGAGTTGGCCCATGTAAGTCTATTTCCAGATTTGTTTGCACAATTTAGCCTTTGTAGTGCCCATCATGACCTACTTGCTTGTTAGAGATTTTCTGTCTTGTCAAATAATTTGAGAGGATCATTCATTACTCCTCGTCTCACTACTAAAAACATTCGGTGTCACTTGCTGAAAGGATCAAACTGTCTTTCATAAACCAAAATGCCCCCTTATCTTGTTGTAGGAAATATTCCTCTCTTTTTCTAGAAGAGAAAATACAATGTTGCCCCTTGTATTACTCATTGCCCCCAAGTATGCTTTGCCAGCGACTTAGACAAATAATGGTTTTAAAAGACCATTCTCTCATTTCCCTTTTTGTTCATTTTGGTGAAGGAATATGGGTCCAGAATAAATCTTGAAATCTTGATCTTGCATTTTGAAAACAAAATTATTTCGATGCGAGTCAAACAATTTGATTTTGAAATCTTGCAACTCCTTGGTTATTTTCTTTATTGAAAAAGAGATTATTTGCTCTTGTGTTTGGCAATGAGGTCTTTGGTGATAATACATTATGAGATGACATTTTTGTTTCAAAGTGACGGGCTCGAGAAAAAGCTCGAGGTTTTGTATGA